>JAESUZ010003186.1:0-274965 GCA_017311185.1 Proteles cristata cristata
ATGGGATTGATGACATAGGAGCTAAACCACTTCCTCAGTTAGCTATTGCTGCATCGCAAGCCATAGTAAAATACTTTGGCCCAAACTAATAAAAATTTGTTATTGTTCATGAGTCTAAGGTCACTTTGTAGGTCTTCTGGCAAAGTTAGAAATACACACGCATCCGTGACATTCTCTGGGTCAGGCAGGTGGCTCCACTCAGCTTAGCTGAGTTCCCTTACGTGTTCCAGAAATGCACTGCAGGGGGCAGGTCTGAAATGGACTTGAATGCTCTCCACATGATCTGACCATCTCGGGCTTCTTCCCAAGTCACAGCAGGGCTCCAAGAGAGAGAATGAAAGCTCTCAAGGCCGCTTGAAACCTAAGTTCAGAACTGACAAGCTTCCCATTGCTCATTCTGTTGGACAGAGCAAGTCTAGAAGCCAGTCCAGATTCAAGACCTGGAGAAATCAATGTCCAACTCTTGACAGCAGGGCCTGCAAAGTCCTATGTCATATTACAAGGGGCACAGAGACTGTGGCCATGTTTTCAATCAAGCTCCCACAAACTTCAAGGATAAGTAGGAGCCCAAGCAGCACTGGAAACACATAAGAATGCTCCCAAGTATAAGGAACGATAGGAAAGAAGCACAAAGCATACGTCATAAAAGGCAGAAAGAATTGTTAGTGGAACAAAGATGTTGTGTTTGCAAGCATAGAAGAACCCTGGGGTTTTGTGGGGAAGAAGACTAGAAATGAGGTTCGGGAAGGATTTCCATTCCACACTATGACGCTATGGTCTGTGAGCAGTTCAAGGCACAAAGAATTAATTATAGAAGAGATTACTTGTTTGCAGCTTAACAGTCATCACCATCCCCTTATTCTTAAAACTCTCCTCCTGTGAGTTTATTGAGAGCCACTCTTTCCTGGTTTTCTTAATATTCATCTAATGTTTATGGCTCCACTTTATTTATTAGCTCTCGTTCCCTGTTACCCCCTAATTTGGGGGCACCTACCATTCCATCCTTAGCCTTTTCTTCTCATTCAAAACTTGCCCCTCAATGGGGCACCTGGGTGGCTCAGTTGGTTAAGTGTCTGGCTCTTAATTTCAGCTCAGGTCACAGTCTCATGGTTTGTGAAATTGAGCCCCTCATTGGGCTCTGAACTTGCAGAGCGGAGCCTGCCTGGGATTCTGTCTCCCTCTTTCTCTGCTCCTCCCCGACTTGGACTCCGTCTCTCAGAATAAATAAAAATAAACTTAAAAAATTGTCCCTCAGTAAATTCATCCCTTTGTTAGTTTTCACTAATGCCATAGGGCTGATTCACAGATCTATACCCATCACAAACTCCTCCCCAGCTCTGGACTCATTTATCTAATCGTGTCCTAGATACTCCTCATGCATTTCCAGCTCAACTTGTTTCAAAGTGAATCTTACTGTCTTCTCTTTCATGCTTCCCATTCTCTTCAGTATTCTTTTGCTTAAGGACCACTATTATCCATTCTGATGCATGAGCCAGAAGCTCAGGAAAGACCTGAACATTCTCTCTCTCTCTCTCTCTCTCTCTCTCTCTCTCTCTCTCTCTCTCTCTCTCTCTCTCTCTCCCCCTCCTTCTCTCCCTGTTTCTCTCCACTCTCACATTTAGTCTTAGGTCCTGGCAATTACATTCCTTGGGTTCTCCAAGTCATATAGGAAAGACATAGATTATTCAGCTCACCTTATTTTACTTGGAAGATGAGTTCATTGATGTCATAATGTATCTTGACCAAGTGATATTGAAGTTAAACATCTTATCTCCCTGAAGCATTCCATAATCGTCCCCCTGTAATTAAGAATTTGCAGGGGCGCCTGGGTGGCTTAGTCGGTTAAGCGTCCGACTTTCGCTTAGGTCATGATCTCACGGTTCGTGGGTTCGGGCCCCGCGTCGGGCTCTGTGCTGACTGCCAGCTCAGAGCCTGGAGCCTGTTCAGTCTGTGACTCCCTCTCTCTCTCTGACCCTCCCCTGCTCGCGCTGTCTCTCTCTCTCTCTCTCTCTCTCTCTCTCTCTCTCTCTCTCTCTCCCTCCTAGGACTAAATAAAACATTAAAAAAAAAATTTTTAAAGACAGTCTCTGTTCTTAGTTGTTCAGTTGTGTATTCACAAAAAATACAAATGCATACATGATTAGCATCACTGATGAGAAATATATATTAAATCCTGCATATGGTGTGTCTCACTTATTGGAGATAAATTATGTGCTGATTTCTTGGTTAAGAAGAATGTTATGAAGTACAAATGGGACCGAGGTGGACATTATAAATTTGGGACTTGCAGAATGGTTGGTAAGTAGGTACTGCAGCTGACCCATTAAAAAAATTTTATTTGAGAGCGAGGAAGAGAGAGAGAATGAGGGTGAGTGGCAGAGAGAGGGTGTGAGAGAGAGAAACCCAAGCAGGCTCTGTGCTCTCGGCCCAGAGTCGCATGTGGGGCTCGATCCCAGCTCCTTGGGATCATGACTGGAGCCAAAATCAAGAGTTGGATGTTCAACTGACTGAGCCACGTAGGTTCCCCAACAGCCAACCCATTTTAATTTTAAAAGAGCTGAATAGGAACATAGAGAGTTTTGAATGAAGATCAAAACTGTTCGATTACTTGTTTGTGTTGGCAAATAAATAATGCCGTGGCCAACTCTGACATATCTAAGGTCTTCTGTGGTATAATGAGGCTTATTAATCACTGGAAGGTCGGTTCAAACTGAGATGTGCCGAAGTGTAAAAAATACATCAGATTTTATAGACTGTATGAAAAAAAGAATGTATAATGTCTAATTGATAATTTTCTGTTGACACAAATTATGGGAGTAGTATTTTTGATGTATTAGGTTAAATCATGTTTTTGAATTTTTTTAATTGTTTTTAAGTGTGGCTACTAGAAAATTTTAAATTATGTATGTAGTTCTATTTTTTAAATTATGAAAGACCTGTGGCGAAAACAATGGCCACCAGGGTGTGCTATGCATCTACCAGCCCTGCCTTTGAAGGGGGCCCGTTCCAGGAGGAAGAGCTACTTTTTCAATGGATTCAGAGCTGATGGGCCTTCCTCCCATCAGCAGTTGTTGGGGTTGCCAGACTTATCTTGAAACCCTGTAGATAGAGACAGACCCATAGTTAGGGTGATTTTGAGGCTAGACGAGGAGAGCTGTTCCTCTGGGCTGTGTTTTGGGCCGGGCATATTTACTGTTTACTAGTGAAGAGGCTACCAGTTAAGAGGTTGACCTCTTAGCCATAGAGAGTTTCCAGCCTTCTGGTCTGTTTAGCACCTAGTTTTAGGTACTTTTATTGAATTAGGTAAAAAACAAACAAACAAAAAAAACCTTAAAGTGTGCCTTTTGTTTTACATGTAGATTTTGCATTTTGAAAAATAGACCCATAGAACCGCCTCTATACTAAAAATACAGTCATTTCCATTACACCAAAAAGTCACTTCTACTCTGCGGTCAGTCACTTTCCCTCCCACTGGTCTGCTTTCTGTCACAGATTAGAGCTGCTTTTTCTAGAATTTCAAATAAATGGAATCATACAGTATGACTCTCTTGTGTCTGGTTTCTTTCACTTAGAATAATGTTTTTGTAAGTTATAGCAATTCTTTTTTTCCCCAGTTTTATTGAGAAATAACTGGCATGTCACTGTGTAAATTCAAGGTGTACAGCATAATGGTTGGATTTACATAAATTGTGAAATGAAATGATTACCACAGTAGGGTTCAAGAAAAAACAAAAAAGGGAAAAAATTTTCTTCTTAGGATCTACTGTCTTAACTTTCCTGTCACATCAGGTCATACATCACTTCCTGAGTATTTATTCATCTTGTAACTGGAGGTTTGTGACTTTTGACTGTCTTCCTCCAAGTTTCTCTCCCCCAACTCTTTACCCCTGGCAACTACAGGTCTGATCTCTTTTTCTTTTTTTTTTAATTTTTTTTTAATGTTTTATTTATTTCTAGGAGAGAGATAGAGACAGCATGAGCAGGGGAGGGTCAGAGAGAGAGGGAATCACAGACTCTGAAACAGGCTCCAGGCTCTGAACTGGCAGTCAGCACAGAGCCCGACGCGGGGCTCGAACCCACGAACCGCGAGATCCTGACCCAAGCGAAAGTCGGACGCTTAACCGACTAAGCCACCCAGGCGCCCCTCTGATCTCTTTTTTTATGAGTTTGCTATTTTTCTCTTTTTAGATTCTATGTATAAGTGATATTATATAGTATGTACCTTTCTCTTATTTAAGTAAGCATAATACCTTCAAGGTTGATCCAAATTTTCACCAGTGGTAGGATTTTCCTTTTTTTTTTTTTTTAATGGCTGAATAAAATTCCATTATATGTTCCATATCTTTTTTTTCTTTTAATGTTTATTTTTTATTTTTGAGAGAGAGGGGGAGGGCAAAGAGAGGGAGACAGAGGATCTGAAGTGGGCTCCATGCTGACTGCAGAGAGCCTGATTTGGGACTCAAACTCACAAACCATGAGATCATGACCTGAGCCAAAGTCAGATGCTTAACCCCCTGAACCACACAGGTGCCTATACCATATCGTCTTAATGCATTCCTCTATGGATGCAAACTTAGGTCTGTCAGCGGACACGTGTTTATCCATTTACCTGTTGATAGTCGAGCTGTTTCTAATTTTTAACTCTTTTAAATAAAGCTGCTTGAAACAGTTGTGTGTAAGTCTTTGTGGGAATATATGTTTTTTTTTTTTTTTAATGTTTTTATTTCTGAGAGAGAGCGAGCGAGCTAGCATGAGCAGGGGAGGGTCTGAGCGAGAGGGAGATACAGAGTCTGAAGCAGGCTCTGAGCTGGCAGTCAGCACAGAGCCTGATGCAGGGCTCAAACCCACAAACTGTGAGATCATGACCTGAGCCGAAGTCGGACGCTTAACTGACTGAGCCACCTAGGCAGCCCTATATGTTTTTAATTCTCTTGGGTAAATACCTAGGATTGGAATGGTTGGATTGTGTGGAAAGTGTGTTCTTAACTTGATGAGAAACTGCCAAACTGTTTTCCAAAATGGTTACTGTTTTACATTCCAAACATCAATGCATGAGAGCGCCAGTTGCAATTGAGCGCCACTTGATATTGTCAGTCTTCTTAACGTTTCCTATTCTAGTGTGTTAGATGTGTGTGTAGAGAGATCTCATTGTGATTATACTGTTTTTTGACAATCCATTTTTTTTAAATTGATTTTTTGGAAATGGAATTTACATCAAAAAGTTGACCCATTTTAATTGATGAGATTGAATCCATTCAGTTTGATGGCATTTGACAAACGTATCCAACCATTATAGTCCATGTATATGTCATTACCCTAGCAAGTTCCATCCTGCTCCTTTGCAGTTAATCCCCCACCTCAGTGGCCCTAACAAATCATGAATCTGTTTACTGTGACTACAGATACTTTGCCTTTTCTTTCTTTTTTTTTATAAAAAATTTAAAAATGTTTATTTTTGAGAGAAAGAGAGACAGAACATGAACATGGGAGGGACAGAAAGACAGGGAATCAGAATCTGAAGCAGACTCTAGGTTCTGAGCTGTCAGCACAGAGCCTGATGCAGGGCTCGAACCCATAAACCATGAGGTCATGACCTGAGGCAGAGTTGGACACTTAACTGACTGAGACACCCAGGCGCCCTGATAGTTTGCCTTTTGTAGAATATTATATACACTTTTTTGTCTCTGGCCTCTTTTGTTTAACGTGCTTTTGAGATTTACCTACATGGTTACCTGGGGCAGTAGTTCCTTTTTATTGCTGATTAGCATTCCATTGGATGGTTATAGCATAGTTTTTCTTTTATCTGTTTATTGACAGACATTTGTTTCTGGCTTGGGCTATTACAGATAAAACTCTCATGAATATTTATATATATGTCTTTGTGTTGACATGTTTTCATTTCTCATGGTAATGACTTAGAGTGGAATTGATAGCTCCTATAGTAAATGTATGGTTTTTTTTATAAGAAATTGGCAAAGTATTTTCTGTGTTGGAACACCGTTTTAAATTTCTACCACCAATGTGAGAAAGTTCTCATTTCTCTAGAGCCTTGTCAACACCTAATATTGTCAGTCTTTTAAATTAGTATTTCCTGTTGACTACTGTTGTCAGGGATCTTTTTGTGTGCTTGTTGGCCACCTTCTTTCATGAAGTGCCTGTACAAATCTGTTGTCTACTTTTATATTTGGTTGCTTATCTTCTTTTTGATTTGGAAGAGTTCTTCATACTCTGCATACGAGTCCCTTTTCAGATATTTGTTTGTGAATATATTCTGAGTCTATAGCTTGGCTTTTTCATTTTCTTAATATTTTCAAAACACAGAAGTTTTTAATTTGATGAAGTTGAATTTAGTAAGTTTTTTCTTGGATGGTTCAGGTTTTTTTGTGTGTTCTAATTAAGGATTGCTTGCCTAGCCCAGCGCTGCAAAGCTTTTCTCCTATGATTTCTTCTAGAAGCTTTTTTTCTAGTATTAGCTTCTACATTAAGGTCTTTGATCAATTTTGGTTTAATTTTTGTGTTTGGTATGGGATAAGGGTGAAGGGTCATTT
Organism: Proteles cristata cristata; assembly: GCA_017311185.1. Classification (NCBI taxonomy): domain Eukaryota; kingdom Metazoa; phylum Chordata; class Mammalia; order Carnivora; family Hyaenidae; genus Proteles; species Proteles cristata. The sequence goes on from JAESUZ010003186.1 coordinate 6,549, forward strand.
CTTTCCAAATGGTTACCCAGTTATTTCACCACCATTTTTTTTTTAATGTTTTATTTATTTCTAGGAGAGAGAGAGGGAAACATCGTGAGCAGGGGAGGGTCAGAGACAGAGGGAGTCACAGACTGAAACAGGCTCCAGGCTCTGAGCTGGCAGTCAGCACAGAGCCTGACGCCGGGCTCGAACCCACGAACCGCGAGATCATGACCTGAGCGAAAGTCGGATGCTTAACCGACTAAGCCACCCAGGCGCCCCTCACCACCATTTTTTTGAAAAGACTTTTCCTGTGTTGAATCACCCTAGGCACCTTTGTTAAAAATCATTCGACCATCCTTGCGTCTAAAATTCCAGACTCTATTTGGGGCGCCTGGGTGGCTTAGTCGGTTAAGCGTCCGACTTTCGCTTAGGTCATGATCTCACGGTTCGTGGGTTCGAGCCCCATGTCGGGCTCTGTGCTGACTGCCAGCTCAGAGCCTGGAGCCTGTTTCAGAGTCTGTGACTCCCTTTCTCTCTGACCCTTCCCTGCTCACGCTGTCTCTCTCTCTTTCTCCTGGAAATAAATAAAAACATTAAAAAAAATTAAAAAAAAAATAAAATAAAATTCCAGACTCTATTTGATTCCTTTCATCTGTGTGTCTGTCTTCACGCCAGTACCACACTGTCTTGGCTTTGTAGTAATTCTTGAAATCAGGTACTCTATCAAGTCCCCTAAGTCCTCAGATTTTATTCTTTTTCAAATTGTTTTCTTTTTTCTAGATCCTGTTGAGAAACAGAGTTGGGAGGTGATGTTTTAGATCAGAATTTAGAGCAGAGTATAGAAAGATACGGTTTTAACGCCTCATGGATTTAAAAGTAGAGGGGCTTTTGCCTACTGGGCTCAATGAATGATAGCTGTTGTTTCCTATTACTGATATTGTCAGTGCATTCCTGAGGTTTACATGGCATGCCCTCCATTTCTACATAGTTAATTATCTCTAAATATATGTTTCACAAGAAAAAGCCTATTGACCATATGTAGCCATTGACCATATGTAGACATTGTATAATCTTTAAACACAAAGGTAAATTATCCCTCGTTAGTAATCAGTTGCATACAGTGTGTTGATTGAATCAAATTTAATTTTTGGTCTAAATATTTTCTTTTGTATTGCATCAGAATCTTGGACTCAATGATGACACTGTTCTAAATGAGATAAAGTTAGCAGATTGTGAACAGTTTCAGATACCGGACCTGTGTGCTGAAGAGCTTGCTGTTATTCTTGGAATCTGGTAAGTCACTTACTTACTTGGCTATTTTGAACACTTTGCATATTGGTTCTCTTGTGTCGAAGAAGACTTTATTGCAGGAGGATTCAGGAGTTCTGGTTGAATAGAGAGTCTCACAGTGCTTATAAGGATCGAGAATAGTTGGGTGACCAGTTGCCACTAACCCACCAGTGGTCTCCACTGGGCAACCAAGTAAAGGGTTAGAGATTAGGAATCTCAGGGATCTTCTTTGAGTTGGTATATTTATCCTTCTCTTTTCCTTCATAAGCAAAATTTCTTTGATTAGCCTTAGCTAGGAATAAGCTTTTAATAAAGTATTTAGAAGAGTTGATAATGACTATTTTGACCTTTGAGGATATTTACATTCCAAAGGATAGAATCCTTTTCTTTCTTTCTTTCTTTCTTTCTTTCTTTCTTTCTTTCTTTCTTTCTTTCTTTCTTTCTTTCCTTTCTTTCTTTCCTTTCTTTCTCTCTCTCTCTCTCCTTCCTTCCTTCCTTCCTTCCTTCCTTCCTTCCTTCCTTCCTTCCTTCCTTCTTTCTTTCTTTCTTCTTTCTTTCTTTCTTTTTCTTTCTTTTTTTCTTTTTTCTTTTTTTAATGTTTTATTTATTTCTAGGCTAGAGAGAGAGCGTGAGCAGGGGAGGGTCAGAGAGAGAGGGAGTCACAGACTGAAACAGGCTCCAGGCTTTGAGCTGGCAGTCAGCACAGAGCCCGACGCGGGGCTTGAACCCACGAACCGCGAGTATATGACCTAAGCGAAAGTCAGACGCTTAACCGACTAAGCCACCCAGGCGCCCCTCTTTCTTGTTTTTTCTTAAGATTATTTATTCATTTTGAGGGAGAGAGAGCCTGCCAGGGGAAGGAGTAGAGAGAGGAAGACAGAGAATCCCAAGCAGTCTCCTCTCCAGTGTAGAACCTGATGCAGAGCTCAAACCCACGAGAACTGTGAGATCATAACCTGAGCTGAAGTCAGGTGCTTAGCTGACTGAGCCATCCAGGTGCCCCGAATTCTTTCTTTTTTTAAAAGTTAAAAAAAATTTTTTTAAATGTTTTATTTATTTCTGAGAGAGAGAGAAAGTGAGAAAGAGAGAGAGAGAGCGCGAGCAGGGGAGGGTCAGAGAGAGAGGGAGATACGGAATCTGAAACAGGCTCCAGGCTCTGAGCTGCCTGTCAGCTCAGAGCCCCACGTGGTGCTTGACCCATGAACCGTGAGATCACGACCTGAGCTGAAGTCCAACGCTTAACTGACTGAGCCACTCAGGCGCCCCTCTTTTTTTTTTTTTAATTTTTAAAAAATTTAATGTTTTTTTATTTTGAGATAGAGAGAGAGGGGCAGAGAGACTATGAGCAGGGGAGGGGGAGAGAGAGAGGGAGACACAGAATCCAAAGCAGGCTCCAGGCTCTGAGCTGTTAGCACAGAGCCCGATGCCGGGCTCAAGCTCATGAGCCGTGAGATTGTGTCCTGAGCTGAAGTTGGATGCTCAACAGACTGAGCCACCCGAGCACCCCTCAAATTATTTCTTAATACTATAGAACTTTATTTTTTTTATTTATTTATTTTTTTAATGTTTTATTTATTTCTAGGAGAGAGAGAGAGAGAGACAGCGTGAGCAGGGGAGGGTCAGAGAGAGAGGGAGTCACAGACTGAAACAGGCTCCAGGCTCTGAGCTGGCAGTCAGCACAGAGCCGACGCGGGGCTCGAACCCACGAACCGCGAGATCATGACCTAAGCGAAAGTCGGACGCTTAACCGACTAAGCCACCCAGGCGCCCCATTATACTATAGAACTTTAATTATGGTGGAAATAGTTTTTCCTTTTATTTTTATTTTTTTTTTTCTATTTTGAAATAACTTCAAAATTGGAAAAAAGTTGCAAGGACATTGCAGAGAACTTTTGAGAATTATTTTCCATTGTGATACTGAAGCCTAAATACTTTAGCATATGCACTTCCAACAAACAAGGGTATTTTTTGTACACAGTCACAATACAGCTATCAGAATCAGGAAACTAACATTCATACTTTACTGTCATTTAATACTCAGATCCCACTCAAGTTTTCCAGTTGTCCCAATAATCTCCTTTGTGGCACAGGATCCATTGTGGCATGGATGTGTTACCTTTACTTGTCATGTCTCAAGTTTCTGTCATTCTGGAATAGTTCTTCATTTTTGCTTGACTTTCATGGTCTTGACATTTTTGAAATGTATAAGCCAGTTATTTTGTAGACTTTCCCTCTTGAATTTGACTTAGTTTTTAAAAATTATGATTAGATTTACATTATGCATCGTTAATAGGAATGTCAGATAAGGGAAGTTTTGTGGTTCTTACTGTATCCTGGCAGGAGAGCACTCTTTTGATTTGTCCTACTACTGATGATATTAACTTTGTTCATGTGATTAAAGTGGTTTGCCAGCCTTCTCCATCAAAAAGTTTTTCTCTTTTACTCTTGTAATTAACATTTTGTGGGAAGGTACTTTTTTGTTGTTTTAATTTTTTTTTAATGTTTGTTTATTTTTGAGAGAGGGAGGCAGAGTGCGAGCAAGGAAGGGTTAGAGAGTGAGACTCAGAATCCAAAGCAGGCTCCAGGCTCACAGCTGTCAGCGCAGAGCCCAGTGTGGGGCTGGATCTCACGAGCGGTGATATGACCTGAGCCGAAGTCGGATGCCCAACCAACTGAGCCTCCCAGGCACCTTGGGAACGTACTTTTAGACTATATAAATACCTCATTTCTCATCTAGAGAGTAGAAATGTTCAAAATGGAGTATTTCATAAAGTTGTAATATTGAGACCAGTGAAATTAGTAATAGTTTAAGAAAATATGCATTTTTAAAAATTATTTTTAAGAGAGAGTACACTGTGTGTGCACGTGAGTAGGGGAGGGGCAGAGGGAAAGAGAGAGAGAGAATCTTAAGCAGGCTCCACGCTGAGCATGGACAGGGGGCTGGATCCCATGACTGTGGGATCATGACCTGAGTTGAAATCAAGAGGTGGATGCTGAACTAAGCCACCCAGGCACGCCAAGAAAGGAAGCATTTGTTTAAAAAAAAAAAAAGAAAGAAAGAAAGAAAAAAAGAAAGTCTTTTAATGCAGTAGATCTTACCCTTTTGTGACCATCTCATAGCATTATACTTCCTTTTCACTAACAGTAGGCTTTGATTTACACAAAAGTTGAATGCAGTCCTCCATTCCTCCTGTTAGTTAGGGGAAAAGGGACCGTTCAGACACAGCCGTGTTTCTAAGCCCAGAGCCCTTGTCCTGTCACATTGATTCCAGTGACAGAATGTATGCTTCCTATGAAGTCCGATTCATGATGATTCTTAGTATATAAATACTATAAATAGCAACTATTGGTGAGCAGTTTCATGTGTTAGGAATTGCACCATGTACTTTCCACATTACCCCCTCTTAATGTTCTAGCAACCCGTAGAGGTTGTTACTTTTCTCCATTTTTCAGATGGGAAAGTGGAGTTTAAATGGCTGAATGACTTGCTTAGAAATTACAAAGCAGAAGTGAGGGCTTGAATCAAGGTTTTACTGACCCCAAATTTTGAGCTCTCCTTGATGCAGTTTCTTAAAACATCATTTAGACAAATTTATAATTGTCAACTTATCAGAAAACTGAATCAAACAAAATGTACATAATCCCAGGCATTCTGTCCATTGAGTTTTAGATACAGTGAGTTAGACTTCACAGTTGACAGAGGACTGACAAAGAAAATGCTTGTTTTAAAATACTGTTTTTTTTCCCCTTCAAATACAGTATTGGTGGAATGTTAATATATGGAACAGTTAAAAGTGCTGAGTGGATTTCATAGGCAGTTTGAATCATCCCTGTTTGGTAGCAACTACTTGATTATTTTCTGAATCTTGGAACACCTGATGCAGTTTACCAATAAGTAAGAACATCTACATGAACTGAATTCCTTTGGGAGTTGTAAACAGTGATTTTGTTATACTGCCTGATCTCTGTCTGATCCCCATGGTCATTACCCCTGTGGAGAGGTGTGACTTGGACATTGTAGTAGGCTAGGTTGGTTTAGAAAGGAAATACAGAGAAGGTGAAGTCTTATAGATGGTTGATTGGTGAAGCAGTGGGGCTAGAGAAAAAGAGACAAATGAAAAACCAGACTCTCAAATACCGAGAACAAACTGGTGCTTGCCAGAGGGGAGGTGGCATGGGGGATGGGTGAGATGGATAAAGGACATTGAGAGTAGACTGATCTTTTTTATAGATTTTATTTTTTTGTGAGAGAGAGTCCACATGTACAGGGAAGGGCAGAGAAAGAGGGAGAGAATCTCAAGTAGGCTCCATTCCCAGCACGGAGCCCGATGTGAGGCTTGCTCTCAAAACTGTGTGATCATGACCTGAGCCAAAATCAAGTTGGACACTTAAGGGACTGAGCTACCCAGGTGCTTCAAGAGCAGACTTATCTTTGTGGACGTTGAGAAATACATAGAATTGTTGAATCATTATATTGTATGCTTGAAGCGTCTGTAACACTGTATGTTAATTATACTTGAATTTTAAAAAAAAAGATAACCTCTATTCTTAATTGTGTATTTGTCATTTTCTTGTCTTTAAAAAAATTTTTTTTTTAATTTTATTTATTTCTAGGAGAGACAGAGAGAGAGAGACAGCGTGAGCAGGGGAGGGTCAGAGAGAGAGGGAGTCACAGACTGAAACAGGCTCCAGGCTCTGAGCTGGCAGTCAGCACAGAGCCCGACGCGGGGCTTGAACCCACGAACCACGAGATCATGACCTAAGCGAAAGTCGGACGCTTAACCAACTAAGCCACCCAGGCGCCCCTAAAAAATTTTTTTTTACCGTTTATTCATTTTTGAGAGACTTACACAGAGCGCGAGTGGTGGAGGGGCAGAGAGAGAGGGAGACCCAGAATCCGAAGCAGGCTTAGGGTTCAGAGCTGTCAGTACAGAGCCTGAGGCGGGGCTCAAACTGTGAGAGCATGACCTGAGCTGAAGTCAGACGCTTAACTGACTGAGCCACCCAGGAGCCCCTCTTGCCTTTTCAAAAAATATATTTACTCACATGTTTTTAGACTTCTAAGTCAATTCTTTCATGTTGTTTGTGGTATATGTAGTCTTCTGTGGTTGTTTTTTTCTCTCAGGATTCTGTTTTTTGATTCATTCATGTTTTATGTAGCTACAATTTATTCTGCCTTATAGCATCCCTTTGGGTGAATATTTCTCCATTTATTAGTCTGCTTTTGGACATTTGAATTGTTTCAATATTTTTTCCTATCACACACATTATTACTGTGGATGTTTGTGTGTTCGATTCCTGGTACACCTATTCAGGAATTTCTCTGGGCTCTGTACCTCAGATGGAATTATCGAGTTAAGGATATATGAGTGTTCACTTTACAAGATAGTGCTAAATTGTTGAACAAAATCATCCTATCGAATTATACTTGGATCAGCAGGATCTAAGAATTCCTATTGTTCTGGCTCCCTAATTTTTGCCTGTCTAATGGTTACAGTAGTAGTTTAATGTTTTTTGGCCTCAGTTTTATAAATAGGAGCTGGAGCCATGTTAATTCTTTTCATTTTCTTTGTGACGTGGCACAGATTAGATTGCTTTCCTGTAATAAAATAAATTATGTTGACATTTAGTGCACCAACCACATTTTATTTGTTAGCGTTTTATTACGGACTTGCTTACTACATTATTTATTGTCATACTTATCTTCGGCACACTCATATCTGTATTTGTATATAATACAATAATATTCAAATATGTGCTTCGAAATATATAAACTTTACGTGGCCTTTATAAAAATTCTATGTTGTTAGTTATAACATGCATTTTAGAATTAATTTGCTTTTTTGTTTTTAAATTTAAAGCACAAATTTCCAGAAGAATAACCCAGTGCATAAGTTAACTGAAGAGGAGCTGCTGGCGTTCACGTCAGTGAGTAACGTTGTCCTTTCTATTTTATTATTTGCCTTGTGCATTATGTCGCTTCTGATACATTCTTGCCTCAGGTTGCTCATGCTGAAACCCTGCCACTCAAGGAGGTTAAGGGGGAAAAAAAACCCTCATCATTTTAGTTTCCAGACCTCATATATCTTACTGTTGACTTAAACATAAGCATTTTCCTTTGTCCTTGCTTGGATTTGAGGACAGTGACCAAATATGTCTTGTTCATTGGTTGATCCCAGGGCCTAATCGGTGCTCAGTAAATGTTGAATGAATGAGTGAAGTGACAGAACAAGATGCAGCTCTTTTGTCTAAAACTGAAGGTGATGCCCACGTGGATGGGATGAGCAAGAGGACGTCACACAGTCAGGACCAGAGCCAGGAGGGTGTGTGCCACAGAGGATGGGGGTGTGGGGGGCGGAGGCAGTGTCCAGGGTGTGAGGTGCTGGTCAGCATTCCACACCGCAGAGCAGTGAGGGGCTTTGGGCACCGATAATTAGTGCAGTGCTTATCTTCTGCACGGGTGCCATGGAATATCATGTAGTCTCCTCAGTACGGGGAATTAAGGAGGGAATGGGGTATAAGAAAATAAATAGATAGATAAGACCGCAGTCAGAGAAAAGTCGCAGTGAGAAAAAAAGATTGAGTAATAGAGATGTTTGAGGATTTGAGATCAAAGAAGGCTGTTCAAGAACAGAAAAGTCTCAGACCAAAGAATCCGTCAGTATCTTCTTAGCGTTATGGATAAAAAGATAATGCATGTCTTTGATGAGCACAAGTTACTTAAGATAATTTTTTCAAAGGCATTCTTATTATCCTAGTTAGAATCAAGTGAGAATTCTGCTGTTTTGTTTTTTTTTTTGTTATTTTTCAGATAAGGCAAAAATGAAGTACTTTTATGTGTTAGAAAGCCAGCTTACTTTGTATTGTTGTACACTTTTTGCACATTACTGTTTCCAGCATGCGGTCTTGGAACTGGTTGGATGTCAGCTCTTGGAGGCCTCTGTGCGCCTGCTTTCTTTTCTCACCTGAGCATTATGAGAAGTCTTTGGTGCTTACGATGATAGCCTCTCTGTGTGTACGTAACTCTGTGGAAATGTCCCTGTCTATTCATCACACATGCTATGAGGAATTTCACAAGTGTTAAACATTTTTTAAAAGATTCATTTAAAAATGATTCTGTGTTTCCTATTTATTTAGTGAATCTCTACTGAACACTGAATCCGTGGCAAGCATCGTGCTGGTCGCCGGGGATGCGGTGTCAACACAGTCTTCTCCCTCTTGGAGCTTACAGCCATTTACATTCTTGGGGGGGAAGTATCAGTATACAAAGAGAGAAATAGCGTGCTTAGCAGATGTACTCTGGAGACCTCCAGAGCAGGGAAAGGGAATACGAATGGCACGGGGACGGCCCTTCAGGACAAGCTGGTGGGGAGGATCTCCGTGGGGAGGTGACGTGGAACATGGTCTGTGTGCAGCGAGTCCCAGAGAAGGATGTGGAGGGTCTGGAATGGTGGTCAGTGTCAACTACTTCGGGTAGCACAGGGCTGGATGGGGACAAGTGTCTAGATGATAAATGATGACTGGGTCGCTTGGGTTTCTTCTGATGACTGGGGTAAACAGGATGTAACATGTGCTAGGAAGTGTTCCTGTTGGCCTTTTATGGGGGGAGGTCATTAATAACATCTTTTTGGGACTGGTCTTAGCAGTTTATTAAGGTATATGTGTTACCCATAGTTATCCTAAAAAAAAAAAACCTCACCAAACTATTGTTATTCAAGCAGTTATTATTATTATTATTATTTTTTGGCATTTCTATTAGGTGGGGATATATTTCTTCCCGTGTAAAAAACTCCCTTTTCTGTTCCTGTTTCTTTTCTGATTCTTCCCGCCCCTTTGCCCTCTCTCATTCTTGTTCCTCTTTACTGTGAAGTACTTCTGAAGTCATTAACTCTGGTAACCTCTGGGGTAGGTAACTCATCTCTCCTAACTTGCAGTGAGGGTCATAAATTCGAATTTCATACTTTTCCTCCAGGGGCTTTATAATACATAATGTTTTTGCTCTCTTTCCTCCTCTGATTCTCATCCAAGTCAGAGCTGACCCAAGGACTGATCTCTTCAGAGGATGAGTTTTTAAATTCCAAGTAAATCTTTATTTCTGAAGAAGTAGGGTGAGGAACTTACATGTAAGGAGGGCCTTTAGGAGCCCTAAGGATACATTTTGGTCTTCACCACCCCCTTCTTTTGTTTATCCCAAAGGAAGCATACAGAATACACTAGAAGAATCCAGATGAGCCCTTGTCAACTCATCCTTGTATTTATCAGTCCTTCCTGATATTCCTTGTTTATACAAGATACTGAAGCAGATAATAAGATGAATTGGAAGTGGTCCCTGGTTTCAGTGAGGAGTTTCATTGAAATTTGTATCTGGTATAATGATATATCTTGTATAATCTACATTATTCTATATTACACCAAAAGAATATTTAAGGAACAGGGAACAATTTGAGATGCTACATCACTTCTGAACTCTTGAACTTCTGTTTGTGCTTTTTTCTTTTTCTATTTTTTAAGTTCATTTATTTAGTTTGAGAGAGAATGGGAGAGGGACAGAGAGAGAAGTAGAGAGAACAATCCCAAGCAGGCTCTGCACTGTCAGCACAGAGGGGTGGGGTTTGAACCTACAGACTGAGATCATGACCTGAACTGAAACCAAGAGTCATATACTTAACTGACTGAGCCACCCAGGTGCCCCATCTCTCCCTCTACCCCCCTCCCTGCCCCTCTCTCTCTTTCTCTTTCTTATGTTTATTTATTTCTTTTGAGAGAAAGGATGAGAGCAGGGGAAGGACAGAGAGAGAGAGAGAGAGAAAGAAAGAAAGAAAACCCCAAGCCAGCTCTGCACTTTCAGCACAGAGCCCAACTCAGGGCTTGAACCCACGAACCATGAGTTCATGACCTGAGCAGAAACCAAGAGTCGAATACTTAACTGAGCCACCCAGCTACCCCTCTGTGCCTTTATTTTAACATGGATCATATTTGGGCTTATAATTATTCATGTATATGTCTCATCCATCCCATAGGACTATAAACTCTCCATTTCAGTGACTGGGCTTTGTTCTTCTTGGGGTCTTCTACAAGGCCCAGTGCAGTGCTTCAAAGCTTCAGTCATAATTGTTGCTCAGAATGGACGCAGAAGAAGAGAATGAATGAAATATACTCGAACCCTGGATAGGATTTATTTCTGCCCCATAACTTGATGACTTAGGTAGTTCTACACGCTACACGATGGGACTTGATGGGAAGGATAACCACTTGTTTCAGCCTCGTCTGTGAAATGAGGGAAGCGGGGGATGTGCCTCTTCCTCAGCACTGAAAACTTGTTTCCAGCTCAAACTGGAGAATGTCTTGACAGTACCTTAGAGTAGGTACAGCTGGTGCACTCAGCATTCAGGAATGAGCTGAGTCATCTGATCACTGATTTGTAGGAGAGCACTCGGCCTTTGAGGAATAAGAATTCCTAAGTGGATAAGTAAGACCTGTTTGAAATTGGCTGTAGGTGTGGGAGAGAAGGAAGAGGGAAGAAACAGCATAGTCTTTCTTGCTGGGCTGGTCGTCCATTTCTCTTCTCCGGCAGCAGCATGGTGGCCTGGAACTGGGGATGTAAACTGTTGAGACTAAGAAGTGTCTTTTTGTTAACAGAAGAGCAAGAATAGTACAAATCCTAATACTCCTGCCAGTGGATTGTAAGCAATTGAAGGGATGGGGACCGTAGTTACTGGAGATTTGTTAAATATGTATTGAATAGGGGCATCTGGGTGGTTCAGTTGGTTAAAGGTCCGACTTTGGCTCAGGTCATGATCTCGCAGTGTGTGGGTTCAAGCCCCGTGTCAGACTCCGTGCTGACAGCTCAGAGCCTGGAGCCTGCTTCAGATTCTGTCTCCCTCTTTCTGCCCCTCCCCCGCTCATGCGCTGCCGCGCGCTCTCTCTCTCTCTCTCTCACAAAAAAAAAAAAACCCACTAAACATTAAAATATTTTTAAAAAAATATTTATTGAATAAACAAATGAATGGCTTGTTATTCCTGAATTTTGTTCCGTTTTAATGAAACGTTTGCAAGTTTACTAAAATGGTGAAATCTCTCTTTTTGGAGACATTTTTATTAGTGATTTCCTGTTGGTGCAGCATGTAGAAATACATGTGAGATAATGTTGGGAGAATGTTTTAATTCAGCAATGTCAGAAGCTTATCCTAAAAGAAATATTTTATTTTTTTAAGGTTGTCCTAACTGGTGCTGTTCCTGAGATATTCGATCTGCACATTTCAGGAAGACTGAATGACTCATAGTAAAAATAACCCATATTGTTTTAGAGAGCCATTTATGTTGTATTGGCTTGATAATTTAAAATTAGCTGTTATCTACGTTATTTCCTTTCAGATGGGCCAAGTCAGTGACATTCAGTAATGCTTTTAATTTCCTTTCATTGTTGGAAATGGGAACAATCTAGTTAATTCATACAGGTGTTTCAGTTTTCATTGGCAGAAGTTTTGCTTAAGTGTGAATTGATACTGGCAGCTTGCCTTCAGACTGTCTGCCTGAAGCCCCAAGGTCTCCATTAATAAAAAAAGGAAAAAGACCTTTGAAAGTTACATTATTATATCGTATATATTTTCTCTTTCTGCTATTTTAAAACTAATAAATAACTTATCTGTGAGCAGAGAATAGTTTGCAAACACTTTTACAGATTAAAGGGATTGCCTATTTTTCTTTTAGGGCATATGCATTTCTCAGTTTTTTAAGATAGGCAACACAACTTTGTGAGATAGCCATGATACTTCTGACAGTTTGTGTTAGCATTACAAGAGCGTACATTCTATATTTAGGAGTTATAGCTCAGGATTTTTTTTTTTCTGGTTTGGATACTTGTCTCTCAAAATGTTACTTGTACATCTTAATTTAATAGGCTTTTATTGATAATGAATATTGTAGTGCTGTCTGGGTTATAAATTGGTAGCTGTTAAAGAATTAAGAGTAAAGAGATACTTTATTTTTTGTATCAGTTTGTAGGTTAACTTATTAAACAGAGGATTTGTAAATATCTTTTTGACTGGAGTTGAACTGAGTTACTTGTACATATTCCTTTTCCCAGAAACAGACAGAAGGAATGATTAGTTTTCAGCAGGAGATCAAAACACTTTTCTTACCACCATCTGCTTTGGTAACTGCTAGACTTCTTTCTTTACTGTTAGCCATGGCTTAAGGTTAATCCTTATTTGTAGGTTTACTTCTAGCCACGTTGGAATAACTGGTACTGACCTTGAACTTTTACTGTAAGCAACTACAAAACTGGACAAAATATATGAAAGAGCAGTACAAAAAAGGATAAGACATGACCAAATAGTATTTATCTCAAGAATGCAAAATTGGTTTAATATGAAGAAATTGATGTAGTTCATCTTACTAGTATAGTAAAAGAGAAAAGCCAAATGATATCTTGATAGTAGAAAAGCGTTTCAAAAAAATTCAACACACTTTATTTTATATTATAGAATACATACTTTAATATGATAAAGTGTATGTGTATATATTATAAAAAATTTTAGTAAACTAGAAATAGAAGGGAATTTCAACCTGGTAAAGAGCATCAATGAAGAATCTTTAATTAAAATCATTATTACTGTTATTATTATTTTCTATTTTAGAGAGAGGAAGAGCATGTGAGTGGAAGAGAGAGGCAGAGGAAGAGAGAGGGAGAGACGAGAGAGAGAGAGAGAGAGAGAGGATCTCAAGCAGGCTCCATGCTCAGTGTGGAGCCCAATGCAGGGCTTTATCCTATAACCCTGGGATCATGACCTGAGCCAAAATCAAAAATTGGATGCTCAATTGACTGAGCCACCCAGGTGCTGCTCTAATTAAAATCATTATTGATGAAAAACAATCTTTTGTCCTTAAGATCTCCATTGAACTGGAAATCCCAACTAGTAGAATAAGACATGAAGAAGATGCAAAAGGTATACAGATTGGAAAGGAAGATACAAAACTATTGTTATACATAGATGACACAGTTGCATACATAGGAAACTGTAAAAAGTTAATACAAAAGGTACTGGAAGTAATAGGCAAGGTCTCAGAATACAAGGTCAATATAAAAAAGGTCAGTTGTGCTTATATATTTCTAGCAATGAATAGTTGCAAAAGACATTTTAAAACCAGTTATAATAGTATAAAATATCAAATAAACTGTTTAGTGATAAATTAAATATGACTTGTATACTAAAAGTGACATAATGGTGAAAGAAAGAAGATCTAAGCAAATGGAAAGATTACAATTTTCATAGATTGGAAAACTCAACATTGTTGAGTTGATAGGTCTGCCAAAATTGAGCTATAAATTAAATCTAAAAGAAACCAATTCTCAGTAGGCTATTTTTCTTTCAAGAAATCAACAAGCTGATTCTAAAATTTATTTGGAGGACTACTGCTTCTATGATGGCCAAGTAGGCTCTTTGGAGCCATCCTTCTGCAGATAAAAAAGACATACTAGGGGCATGTGGATGGCTCAATCGTTTAGGTGTCTGACTTTGGCTCAGGTCATGATCTCAAGATTTGTAGGTTCAAGCCCTGCATTGGACTCTGTTGCTGACAGCTCAGGGCCTGGAGCCTGCTTCAAATTCTGTGTCTCTCTCCCTTTCTGCCCCTCCCCTGCTCTCACTATGTCTCTCTCTGTCTCTCAAAAATGAATAAATGTTAAAAAAAAATTAAAAAGACAAACTGGACAAAATGCAAGACATAAAAAAGCTATCTGGTGAACTTGGGAATGATGGAAGGCAGAAAGATTCTGGAGATGATGTTTTGCTTGGAAGAAGGGAATGCCTTTGGGTGGTTTTCTTGTTTTTATCTTATGGCTAAATCTGTGTCTTAAGGCAAGTAAAACTCTGATAGCAACTCAACAGTCTTTAAGGACAGAGATTGGGGCTATCATGGCCGCTGGATGGTGAGGGGGAACAGATAAAGGAGAGAGTTTTCATAAAGGAGAGAGTCACAGATGGGGTTTCTTACATTCTTTTTATAAATGTTGTCTAAGTGAGGCTTACTCTTGAGCTACATGTGTGTAGGGCATACTCTAAGCAGCTTAGCTAAGGGCAAAGGAACTCAGAGGAGATTCTGAGCAGCTACCCAAGAGACTATGTATACAAGCTTAGTCAAAAGTTATGTGCTAAACACAAAAGTTTTACGTGTTATGTGTTAAAACATACAAAGCCAGCACTTTGGAACAATACAACAAAAATCACACTCAACAGTGTAACATTCAACATATGTAGGATATCATCCAAAATTGTGCAGCAAATGAAGAATGAAGAAAATGTAAGCAATCATAAGAGAAAAGATAGTCGAGACTACTCCAACATGATCTAGATGTGGGAATTGGCAGACAAGAATTAAAGAAAGATCCTTTGGGGCACCTGGGAGGCTCATTTGGTTGAGAATCTGACTCTTGATTTTGGCTCAGGTCATGATCCTAATGTTGTGGGATTGAGCCTCATGTTGGGCTCCATGCTGAGCAGGGAGCCTGCTTAGAATTCTCTCTCTCTCTGTCTCTCTCAGTCTCTCCCTTTGCCCCTCTCCCCAACTTGTGTGCACATGCTCTCTCTCTTTGTCTTTCTCGAAAGAAAGAGAGGAAGATTCTTTAATTATACTAAGTGACATAAAGGAAAAATGTAATAGTCACAAATGCAATAGTCAGGAATTTGTAGAGAAAAACAAAGTATAAAGAACTGCAGGGTAATCTTAAAATCGAACATACAATATGTAAAATAAAAATTACGTGAATGAGATTTACAATTGAATGGAGATGATAAAAGAAAGGTTTAGAGAACTTGAAGATAAGTCAATAGAAGCTATCCTGTGTGAAGAACCCAGAGACAAAAAAGAGAAAAATAATGAACAAGGCTTCTTGGACATGTGGGACAGTATTGGAAGGTTCAGCATACGTGTAATTGGAGCCAGAAGGAGAGAGAAAATAGGGCAGAAAAAAATTAGAAAAAAATAACTGGCTAAAACTTTTCCTAAATGTATGAACATCACATATTTATGGATTCAAGAAGCTCAGTGAGACCTAAGCAGGGTAAAACAGAGTAAATCAAGCCTTTGTACATCATAGTCAATATGGTAAGATAAAAGGTAAAGAGAATGTCTTCGTAAGAAATAGAGAAAAATGACACATTAAATAAGGGAAAACAAAGATTGCAAAGATCTCCAACTTCTTTTCAGGAAGTATAGAGGACAGAAGACTGTGGAACAACATTTTAAAGTGCTCTAGTGGAAAATGTATCAACCCAGAATTCTATATTTATTTAGTAAAAATATCTTTGAAGAATTATAGCCCAATGAAGGAAGACCTTTTTATTTAAGACAATTTTTTAATGTTTATTTATTTTCAAGAGAGAGAGTCAGATCATGAGCTGGAGAAAGGCAGAGAGCAATGGAGACACAGAATCCGAAGCAGGCTCCAGGCTCCAAGCTGTCAGCACAGAGCCCAACGCGGTGCTCAAACTCACAAGCCGTGAGATCATGACCTGAGCTGAAGTTGGACACTTAACCAACTGAGCCACCTGGGTGCCCCTGACGACCCTTTTAGATAATAGAAACCTAAGAATTTGTTGTCAGCAGGCCTGTACTATAAAAAAAATGCTAGGGGCACCTGGGTGGCTTAGTCGGTTGAGCGTCTGGCTTTCGCTTAGGTCATGATCTCGCGGTTCGTGGGTTCGAGCCCCACATCGGGCTCTGTGCTGACTGCCAGCTCAGAGCCTGGAGCCTATTTCAGAGTCCGTGTCTCCCTCTCTCTCTGACCCTCCCCTGCTCACGCTGTCTCTCTCTCTCTCTCTCCTAGAAATAAAAAATAAAAAAGTATAAAAAATAAAAAAATTAAAAAATGCTAAAGGAAATTCTTCAGGATGAAGTGAAATAAATTCATACAGAAGCTTAAATGTTTAGTGAGTAATAAAGAACATCTGAAATGATAAAATATCTGGATAAATATAAAAGAGCATCATTTTCCTTATAGTATCTTTAATATATATATTTTTATTTAAAACAAATGAGATTCTCTGTTGGTATTTTCTAGACTATGTAGAAAGCATAGAAAGGTGGATAAACAGATCTACGTGATTACAAGTTTTCTACATTTTATGTGAAGGATTACAGTATTGATTCTAAATACCCCCTGGGCAAGTTAAAATTCTACTATTCTAGAGCAACCACTTAAAAATGTGTAAGTGTCTGGGGTGCTTGGCTGGCTCAGTTAGTAGAACATGTGACTTTTTTTTTCAAAATTTTTGTAATGTTTTATTATTTATTTTTGAGAAAGAATGGCAGAGTATGAGGGGCAGAGAGAGAGAGGGAGGGAGGGAGACACAGAATCTGAAGCAGCTCCACACTCTGAACTGTCAGCACAGAGCCCAATGCAGGGCTTGATCTTACAAACCGCGAGATCGTGACCTGAGCCGCAGTCAGATGCTTAACCGACTGAGCTACCAGGCACCCCAGACATGCAGCTCTTGATCTCAGGGTCATGAATTCAAGCCCCATGTTGGGTGTGGAGCCTACTTAAAAAAATTTTTTGAATTATAAAAAAATGCGAAAGCATATAGCTGAAAATCCAATGGTGGTTAAAATGGCAGTCTGAAGTATTTTTGAATAACCCAAAAAGAAAGCAGGAATGGTAATACAGTAGGATAACAGATACATTCGACCTTATCTATAATTATATTAAATGACAATTGGTTAAACACTCCAAATAAAAGTCCAAGGTTGTCAGAATGAACAACAACAAAACCAACCACCGCCACCACCACCAAGACACAATTATATGTTCTTTCTAAGAGTTGTATTTTATTTTATTTTATTTATTTATTTATTTTTTTTAATATTTTTTAAATTTATTTCTAGGAGAGAGAGAGAGACAGCGTGAGCAGGGGGGGTCAGAGAGAGAGGGAGTCACAGACTGAAACAGGCTCCAGACTCTGAGCTGGCAGTCAGCACAGAGCCCGACGCAGGGCTCGAACCCACGAACCGCGAGATCATGACCCAAGCGAAAGTCGGACGCTTAACCGACTACGCCACCCAGGCGCCCCTAAGAGTTGTATTTTAATTATAAAGGCTCAGGCTGGAAAAAGTGGATAGAAAATATCATCCTGTGCAAACATTAAACATAAAAGATATAATTTAATATCAAATTGATGCTAATTAATATAAAATAAATTAGTATCAAATAAAATGGCCTTCACTACAAAAAATACTTCAAGAGACAGAGTGGGCTATTTCACAATGATAATAAAGGGTGAATTACTGGGAAGACTTAATCCTAAATCTATATATGTTATTAGGTAGTAGCTACCCAACATATGAAACAAAAATTGACAATATTAACGTGAGAAATAGACAGTATCACAATCATACTTAGAAATTTTAACATTCCTCTCAGCAATTGATAGAACAGCTTGACAAAAACACTGCATAAACACATAGTTAATTTGGACAATACTATCAGCCAACTTGACCTAATTGATATTTATAGAACAGTGCATTCAGAATACCTATTTTTTTCAAGTGCACATGGTATGTTCAGCAAGACCATATATTGGGCCGGCAAAAAGATCTCAAAAAAAAAAAAAAATGGACATCACATGGAATATATTCTCTAAATAATTATTTGATATCTAGAAAAATTCCCAAGTATTTGGAAACCAAATAATTAAACAACACACTTAGTCTATGGATCAATTAAGAAATCACAAAGGAAAAGTAATGTATAAAAGTCATTGACCTCAATCTCCTTCAGTTCCTTAAAGTAAAATTGCTGTAACATTGGGATAATGAGTAATTTTCAGCTAGGATGCTAAGTGCATGAGCCATAATAGAAAAATTGGATACAAAGTTATATTGAACATCATTAAAATTAAAATCTGCTCTTTGAGAGGCACCTGGGTGGCTCAGTTGGTTAAGCATCTGACTTCGGCTCAGGTCAGATCTCATGGTTCATGGGTTCGAGCCCCACATCAGGCTCTGTGCTGACAGCTCGGAGCCTGGAGCCTGTTTCAGATTCCGTGTCTCCCTCTCTCTCTGACCCTCCCCTGTTCATGTTCTGTCTTTCTATCTCTCAAAAATAAATAAGCTTAAAAAAAATTCAAATTAAAAAAAAAATAAAATCTGCTCTTTGAAGCATGTCATTAAGAAAATGAAAAGACATGATTCAGGCTAAGCAAACATTCACAGTACATACATCTCATAAAGTCTTTTTCAGAATAAATAAAGACCTCTTCCAACTCAATAATAACAGGATAAACCAATGAAAGATGGAGAAGATTTGAACCAGATCTTCCACCAAAGACAGATGAATGGCCAACAAGATTATGAATGATGCTTAATACCAGTAGTCATTGGGAAAATGCATTTTAAAACCACAAGACACCACTATACACCACTTAAAAGACTTAATACTGTGTGGGGTAGTTGGAACTCTTATCCATTGTAGATAAAATGTAAAATGGTACAACCAATGTGGAACAAAGTTTGGCATTTTCTCAGAGTTAATCTTTAGTGCTACCTCTAGGTATTTATCTATGAGAAATGAAAATATATGTCCCACAAAAACTTATCTACAAATGTTCATAGCTGTTTTATTCTTAATAGCTTAAAGCTGGAAAAAACCCAAATGTCCATCAACAAGTGAGTGATAAGCTAGAGTACATCCAGCTAACAAATGGATAGTGAGCAATAAAAAGAAATGGAGTACTGATACATGCAACAGGGTGGGTGAATCTGAAAAACATGCTTTTGAGCTAAAAAGCCTGATTTCAGTTAGTTGGAATTCTAGAGTAGATAAAACTAAATCGTAATGACAGAAAATAGTCACAGATTGATTGCCAGGGAACTTTTTGAGCTGATGGAAATTTGTATATCTTGATTTTCATGGTGGTTGTATAGATGTATAGATTTGTGAAAACAGCAAACTCTATGCCAAATACGGGTTTATTTTGTTGTATCTGTCTTATATTTAAATAAAGTCACTTAAGAATAACCTAAAAGGGAAAATGCATAGGTGTAATTTAGAGCTATAATATTTAAGATTGATGAGTTTATTACGATAGATTTTGGATTCAGTGTAGATTAGTCCGTGTCATCAATTCCAGAACTATAGCATGAAACACTTAGCCTACCTAATGTGTTAAGTGGAAAGAATGTAGAAGGAGAACAAATTCCCAGAGGGAAGTTTCTTGATGTCCACATTTAGTATGAAGTGGTTTTTTTTTTTTTTTTAAGGCAAAAACAGGCTAGTTTCCCTCCAATGTTTCTGGAAACTACTGTTCAAAAGAAACTCTAGGGGCCCCTTGGGTGGCTCAGTTGGCTAAGCGTCTGACTCTTGATTTTATCTCAGGTCATGATCTCACAGTTTGTGGGATGGAGCCCCACATTGCACTGTCAATGCAAAGCTTGTTTGGGATTCTTGCTCTGTCTTGTGCTCTGCACTCCTCTCCCCATGGACATGTGCACGCATTCTCTCAAAAAAGAAACTCCAAATTCAGGTGGGGGAATATATTGTTTAGAGCTCTACTTGTGGTCCTTTTGACCCCTAACACCTAACACAGGTCATTGATTTGTTGAGTTGAATCCCCCTCCCCCATGCATGATCAAGAGTCACCAGAAATAACAAACAGAAAGTTAGCTAGGATGAGTTTGAAACCTTAAGAATTCATTGGACAGGAAACTTGTGTATAAAAACAGCACAGGTAATTGGCATCTTCTAAACTACAGTGAGGTATTAATACATGATTTCAAGCAACTCCTGCTAATGGATATAAAAATAGCTAATTAGTAGAATTTAATTCTTTTAAGTGTGTAAATACCATTTTGAGTAGAATCTGTATCAGGTCTGGAGATTAATCTATTGATTGTGTGGCACAGTGTTAAAGAGTTGAAGAGTATATGGGAATTCATTGTGTGTCTTATCCTTGAAACTTCTCAGAAGAAGAAAACAAATCTGAAAATGAAAAGTTAAAGGAAAAAACCTCTGGCACCAAACTATACAGAAAATGAGCAAAGCCCATCACTGCCTCATGGCTAGCCAACCATTCCTGTTTAGAGTTGAAGACACAAGCCAGCTCTCTGGGACATACTTAAATCACCATTAAACTTCTTTCAACCTGCCTGTGTCTTTTACTGGGTTTCAGCCTTGTGGATTACCCCAGATGGTCTTTAGTAGTGAAGGAAATAGGGAGGCATTACAAAATAAACCTGAAGATACAGATTAAAAGGGTGACCCATGGGCCAGAGACCAGAGGATGCCATGATCAGAGATCAGTGGCGGTTGTGAAGAATGAAATTATCTGACCTAAAAGAACTTGCAGAACTCTCTACTAAGCCAAGACCCTCAAGCAAGTCTGAAGGACTCCTAAATTCATGGTGTGGGTTAGCTATGGCAGCAGAAACCAGTTTGTTTGGAGGAAAACATCAACAGTTCCAAATTTAAAACTGAGCAATGAGCTAACAATTAAAGACCAACAGAGAAGAGAAGGCAAGCCACCATGACTGAGTGCCAACCAGGACAAGAAACAGGCTAAAGGAAAAGTTGTGGTTTTCTGGTTCATAATACAGACCAGCTATGGGAATATTTAAAGAAATAAAGCATATACTCATCACAGAGGTAGCCAAACAACTCTGTAGACTTTTATGATTGGAGAGGGAAAATATAACTTTTAGAAATAATTTGAAATTGAAAATCAGAATTTAAAAAATGTACCCCCTGCTCCTCCACATGAGAGAGAGGTTATGAAACACTAGGAAGGTGTGTGGAACAGGTGTTTCCGAAATCGCAGTTTTAGGAGTATACCTAAGAAACCTTCCGTATATGTCAGTAGATACATGTACGGATGTTTAATAATAGCTGTGTTTGTCATCATGGTAGACAGACTGGAAACAACCTAAATATTAGCTGACAGGAGAAAGGATCAATTGTGGTATTTTATTATTATTCTTATTTCATATTTTTATTATTTTAAGTAAGCTCTACACCCATTGTGGGGCGTGAATCATGTGCTCTACAGACTGAGCCAGCTAAGTGCCCCCAAATTGTGATATTTCATATGACAGTTGTGAAATATTATACAACAGTGTAGTGAAAATAAATGAACTATAGTTATAAGCAACAACATGGATGGGTTTTGTAAATGTAATGAGAAGTTGAAAACAACGGGTCCCAGATTCACAGGTGTTTATGTTGTTATACTTTATAACTTAAACTTTAGTTACTTATAACCTTCTGTGTATATCAAATAAGAAAAAAATGAAATCTAGAAATTATTTTGAGGTATGGCAAAATCATTTAAATATTATTCGATAAACTGTTAATTTTTTTTAATGTTTATTTATTTTTGAGAGAGAGGGATAGCATGAGCTGAGATGGGGACAGGGGACCTGAAGCAGGCTCTGCGCTGACAGCAGAGAGCCTGGCATGGGGCTCGAACCCACAAACCATGAGGTCATGACCAGAGCTGAAGTCAGACACTCAACCGACGGAACCACCCAGGCACCCCTGATAAACCATTTTAAGGAATAAACAGTTCTGATTTCACTGCGTACATTTTACTTGTAAGGTGAATCTTACTGTCATTCATTAGGCTGCTGAGAAGTAGAATTGGTGATGATGGGAAACATTAATAGAAGATAGAAGAAAAAGCCTTAGGAAAGAAAACAACTTAGTAGGGTTCACAGTCCCCACATACGGAGAAATATATAGGACTTATAGCTAAGTTGGTATTACATTTGATATTAAGGAGCTGTGTTCAAACTTACAGCTTTGTGCTTATGTGTTTGGCCATCACTGAAGCTAAAGAAAGCTCTTCGGCTTTCTGACATGATGAATTAACATGGTGTTTAAGGATGAAAAATTCAGCTTTAAAACAGTTAGGTGTTTTAAATAGGTCTATTCCTCATGACAGTGTGAAACGTGAATCCGGTAGAGCTGATGAACTGGCATCTCCAGAATGTAGGTCTTTTTTTTTTTTTTTTTTTGAGGCAGCCACATGACTAACAGTTTGATCTCTCTCTGGTGCTGGCTTCCTATATGAAAATTTGCAGAGCAGGGAACAGAGGTTTGAGAGCATTGTAGTAATGGGAGGTTTAGAATCTCAGAAGTTGCCAAGCATGGTCCTAAATCTTGTGGGAGAAATTAAGGTATAAAACATAGGACTTGTCTTCATGGAATTTTTTTTTGAAAAAAATTAATGTTTTATTTGTTTTCTAGAGAGAGAGAGCGTAAGAGACAGTGCGTGAGCAAGGTAGGAGCAGAGAGAGAGGGAGACACAGAATCTGAAGCAGGCTCCAGGCTCTGAGCTGTCAGCACGGAGCCTGACACAGGACTCGAACTCACAATATGAGATCATGACTTGAGTCGAAGTCGGGCACTCAACCAAGTGAGCCACTAAGGCACCCAAAAAATTATTAGTTTAGCCCAGATCAGATAAACTTATGAAAATATAATTGGCAATACCCAGCACTTTAAACTACAAAATGTTAGCGTAGATAAATAAATCTCCTAAGTGCTCAAAAAAAAAAAAAAAAAAAAAGAAAGTATTTAGGACAGAACAAAGAAGGCTTTGTTCACTATGGGAAGATTTGAGTCAAGCCTTGTGAGACAGCTGGGATCTAGATGGAGTAATACCAAGAGCGAAGGCGAGGAGATGGGGAATGGGGAGTTGTACTAGGTTGGTTAGCTGGATTGGAAGATTTGGTTAGGGCAGTAGTGAGACTTGGGGGGAAAACAGATTTGCCACAGATTTTAAATGGTCTCTGGAGCAAGGCCTGGGAATTTGGACTGTAGTTTTACTTCTGGGGGTAATTTATGGACTAAATTTAGAGCTTTAAACTTACTGTCATTTGATACTGATTTTAACAATGGATGCTCTTTTGAATAGTTCATTATGGAAGGGGGAATAGCTCTGCTTTTTATAGTATTTCTTTGTTCCTTGCTTTTGGAAGGTCAGCCTGACCTGGGTAGGCACCATCTGATTTGGCTTGAGTGTAGCCAAACAATTATGGACCCACAAAGAGAACTCTGAGTAGGCTTTGATTTATGTGCGGAAAAGCAGCTATCTAAAAGCTCCTTCCTTCACGTTTAAAGGAGCAGACTGGCTGGCTGTCCTGTAAAGGACCCCAGTGACCTCTGGGAAGATTATTGGAAACGTGCAGTGATAAGAATGAAAAGAAAATTTGTTTTTAATAGAAACGGCACTCCAGAGTTTCTTTGAGAGTGTTACAGAATTTTCTCTGCTACTATTCTGGGAATGATGGCGATGTTTCACGTAGTGGATTGCTAGCTACGTAAAATAATGCCTGTATATATAGCGTGTCATAATAAAATTTGCTTTTTGAGCATGCATTAGGGTGGTATTCATTGGCTTTTTCATTTCACACCATTAACTGAGTTTCCTTAGATGTTAGATTATTACATTCCTTTTTTAGTATGAGTCTGAGCACCAGCCCGGGTGGTGTATCTAGCAGTGATAACCTCCTGCTGAGGCATGCAAAGCACCCTTCCTTTCTCTCTCAAAATACCTGCTTTTCAGTGCTTGTCAAAGTGGATGGATTTTTTCACTTATAAAACACTGTAAGTAAAAGATATTACTAGGGTTTATTTCATCTTTCATGGTAATAATAAATATTTAGAGTATATATTGTAAATTTATGATACAGATATTAATAAGTAATGTTATTAATAAGTAATATTATAAACAGCACATGAAAATGATATACTTAGAAGAGCTTACTGGATCAGTGAATTGCCTTACATAGATTTTGTTCAAAGAAAGTTGAGAAATGAGAGAACTTTTTTTAAAACAGCCACACAAATATTATCACTCAAATTTAGGTGGTTTCTGACCCTTGCCCTAATGTGTGAAAGTAGTGAGCATTCCATCTCATATACAAATGTCTGGTTGCAAATGACACAACATTCTTTAGCAGTGTCCTCATTCTCAAAGTGCTGCTATGCTAGCTGAACACACTACATTTTGTAAGCTTCTTTTTTTTTTTTTACTGGATTTTTAGCCAGCAGTCATATTTCCATGAGGTGATATTACATCAAATCACTTGAATTCGTAGACTCCAAGTAAAAATAAATGGACATAAAAAAGCATATACAGTTGTATGATTCCACTTACCTAAAGTACTTAGAGTCATCAAATTCACAGAAACAGAAAGTAGAATGGTGGCTTCCAGGGGCAGAGAGTTGGGGATGTTTAATGGGCACAGGGTTTTAGTTGCAAGATGAAGAGTCCTGGAGATCAGCTGAACAACCATGTAAATGAACTTAACTGTTCTGAACACTTAAAAATGGTTAAGATGCTAAGTTTTATGTTCTATGTATTTTACTACAATTTTAAGGAACATTAAAAAGAGGAAAAAAGAAGCACCAGCAATAATGTCATAGACTTGAAGTTTCAAGAAATAAATCTATTAGAAGATTTACAGGACCTCTATACTAAAATCTGTAAAACATTATTAAGAGAAATCAATGAAGGCTTAACTAATTGGGGTATTTGCTATGTTCATGGAGGACTCAGCATTTGAAAATTTCATGTCTTCTCAAATGAACCTATATAATGAACATGATCCCTAACAAAATCCCAGAGTTCTGATTTTTTGTTGTTTTAGTAGTTGTTGCTGTTGGTTTTTGGCTTTGTGGAATTCAGGTTGACTTTAAAATTCATTTGGAAATGTGGGCGCCTGGGTGGCTCAGTTGGTTAAGCGTCTGACTTCGGCTCAGGTCATGCATGATCTCGCAGTCTGTGAGTTCAAGCCCTGCGTTAGGCTCTGTGCTGATGGCTCAGAGCCTGGAGCCTGCTTTGGAATCTGTGTCTCCCTGTCTCTGTGCCCCTCCCCCCCCTTGTGCTTTGTCTCTCAAAAAATAAATAAAAGTTAAAAAAAATGAAAATAAAATTCATGTGGAAACGTAAAGGGCTAAGAGTCACTAAGGCAGTCATGAAGAACTGAGCTAGGCTACTTACATTGCCAGATAGCAAGCCCTGTTCTAAAACTATATTATCTAGATATATTATTGCTTATCATATGGTGGTCCTTGGAGTGGCAGCATCAGCATAACCTGAGAGCTTGTTAGAAATGCAGGATCTCCGACTCCATCTCAACCCCTTATTGAATCAGTATCTCTGGGGTTGAGGCCAGAGAGTCTGTGTTTTAACAATTTCTCTATGTTATTCTTTTTTTTTTTTTTTTTTTAATGTTTTATTTATTTCCAGGAGAGAGAGACAGCGTGAGCAGGGAGGGTCAGAGAGAGAGGGAGTCACAGACTGAAACAGGCTCCAGGCTCTGAGCTGGCAGTCAGCACAGAGCCCGACGCAGGGCCCGAACCCACGAACCGCGAGATCATGACCTAAGCGAAAGTCGGACGCTTAACCGACTAAGCCACCCAGGCGCCCCTCTATGTTATTCTTATGTACTTTAAAGTTTGAGAAATACTGAATTAAGACATTTTGACATAAGAAAATACGAGTCAACTGGTAGAACAAATAGTACAGAAACAGATCCATATGTATACAGTTCAGCTGATTTATGACAAAGTTGGTGTTGCAGTACAATGGAAATGAGTAGGCTTTTCAATAATGGTATTATTTATTTTATTTATTTATTTATTTATTTATTTATTTTTTGATATATCCATATTGAAAAAAGCTGTCTTAACCCCTATATCATACTGTATATACAAAAACCAGTTCCAGACCGAGTTTATAAAAGTGAAAAAGCAAAACTGTAAAGCTTTTAGAGGAAAAAACACAGGGGAACATCCTTGAGACCTTAGGACAAACAGTACAATAAGGTTCTAACGATAAAACAAAAATGATAAATTGGACTTTATTAGTATTAAGCATTTCTCTTTATCAAAAGATAGCATTAATATTTGCAAAGCACTTAGACTGGTGCCTTGCCAGCATGTTGTATGTGTTACATGAATGTTTGTTAAGAATATAAATAATACATTATCCTCTTCCAACGAAAAGAGTACTTGTGTTCAGAAAATATAAAGCATAGTTAACAAATTATTGAGAATAAATCTGACAACCCAATAGAAAAAACAGAGAACTTCAATAGGACTTAATAAAGAAGCATTAAAATGGTCATTAACATAACTAAAAGGTGCTGAACTTTATGAGTCATCAGAGAACTGCAAATTAAAACCATAATGACATACTACTACATACCCACCAGAATGGCTAAAACACAGATTAAATGGTGTCGAGTGTTGTAAGGATGTGAAGCAACAAGAGTTCGCTAATATTTCTAGCAAGAGTGTGGAGTGGAATAACCTTTTAGAAGATTGGCAGGAACTATGAAAGCTAAATGTCTTCGTGTTCCATGACCACGCAATTCCACTCCTAGGTATATACTCAACAGAAACACTGGTGCATGTTCACCTGAAGAACATGTCTTAAAGTGTTGTGAACCATACATTCTGATAGTTCATCTAGAATGTTCATAGCATACTTGTATCAGCCCCAGAGTGGAAACTGCATGAATGTCCATTAGTGATATGATGATACTATTCATGTAATGGGATATTATGCAGCAGTAATAAACACTCTATGCAACTATATGGGCGAATCTTTCAAAATAGTGTGAGCAGAAGAAACCCGATACAAAGGAATACTCTGTGATTACGTTTGTATAAAGTAGGAAAGCATGCGCTCTGACCTCTGGGTTTACAAGTCAGGATAAGTGGTTACCCTTCCAGAAGGGCAGGGGAATGACCAGAACAGAGGACAAGGGGGACAGTGAGATGCTGGTAATGTCTCTTGATCTGAGTGCTGGTTACATATATCTGCTCAGTCTGTGAATATTCACTGCACATTTATAGAAATTAGATATAAACAATGTTTTTTTTTAACTTTTTAAAAGAAGAGTTTATTTAGTTTTGAGAGAGAGAAAGAGAGAGAGGGAGACAGAGAACCCCAAGTAGGCTATGTGCTGCAAGCACAGACTCACAGATCTCACAAACCATGAGATCATCACCTGAGCTGAAATCAAGAGCCAGATACTTAACCAACTGAGACACCCAGGAGCCCCTAGAAGCAGTGCTTTAATTAATGGAAAAATTGGATTTAGTAGCCATTTCTCCAGCACATCGAACTGAAAAAGACATGGAAGGAGTCACATAGGGCTTTCACATTCATGGTCACATGAGTTGCAGTGGTCATTCCTTCAGTATTCTGAAAGAATAGTGTCTTTAAGAAAATGATTGTTAACAAAGCACCTATTGTCAGCATATTTTAATCAAACTAGAATCTCTTATATGAAAATAATTTCTTTCTCAACAAATAGCCAAAGTATGGAAAGAGCCCAAATGTCCATCGATGGATGAATGGATAAAGATGTGGTATATATATACAATGGAGTCTTACTTGACAATCAAAAAGAATGAAATATTGCCATTTGCAATTATATGGATGGAACTAGAGGGTATCATGCTAAGCGAAATTAACCAGTCACAGAAAGACAAATATCATATGATTTCACTCATATGAGGATTTTAAAATACAAAACAGATGAACATAAGAGAAGGGAGGCAAAAATATAAAAATAGGGAGGTGGATAAAACAGAAGAGACTCAAATATGGAGAACAGAGGGTTACTGGAGGGATTGTGGGAGGTGCAAGGGGCTAAATGGGTAAGGGGCATTAAGGAATCTACTCCTGAAATCATTGTTGCACTATATCCCACTAGGATACAAATTTAAAAATTATCTATCTATCTATCTATCTATCTATCTATCTATCTATCTATCTATCTATCTATATTTTTCCAGGGCACCTGGGTGGCTCAGTCGATTGAGTGTCCTACTCTTGATTTTTGCTCAGGATTTCAGCTCAGGTCATGATCTCATGATTTTGTGAGTTCGAGCCTCACACAGGCTCTGTGCTGACAGTGTGGAGCCTTCTTGAGATTCTCCCTCTTTCTCTGCCCCTCCCTTGCTCACACTCTCTCTGTCTCTCTCAAAATAAATGAACTTTAAAAACTAAAAAATTAAGGTATTTTATTTCTGACTGAATAATTTCATTCCAGTTTCTTGTGTGGATATATTAAGTTCATTTTAAGTGTTTAAAGCTCTCTTCCATGTAGTCCATAGATAAACTATGAAGCTCCAAACTTACTGTTTACATTAGTGCTTTGCTTGGGAATAGTCTGATTTATTTCTTTAAACCTGTCAATGCTAGAAAAGCATCAAGATGCAGGATGACCCCACTCATGACTATATGAAAAAAGTGACAGTTTCTTGCAAAAAGCTCAGAAGCATCAATCAAATCAAAGCTTATTTTTGCAATACATTTTTTGCCATGTATCTAGATGATTCTATAGGTTTTTGTTTATTTTGTTTATTTTTTATTTAAAATTTTTTTAAAAAAATTATTTATTGATGAGAGACAGAGACAGAGCGTGAGCATTGGAGGGCAGAGAGAGAGGGAGACACAGAATCCCAAGGAGGTTCCAGGCTCTGAGCTGTCAGCACAGAGCCCGATGTGGGGCTCAACCTCATGAACTGCGAGATCATGACCTGAGTTGACATCAGATGCTTAACCAACTGAGCCACCCAGACAACCCTGTTTTTGTTTATCTTAACAAAGATAAATAAATGTAACATTTTTGGTTGTAAGGATTTCTCTGGAACAACAGAGATAGAATAGCATGCTGTAATGTACAAGCAGTTATTTTCAACTGCCTAAATATTTCACCAAATATCAGGATGGAACTGCCAGATACTCTGAAATCTACAAGGACCTGGTTTAAACATAGTAGGACATCAGCTGGGTTTGTATTACTTGGGAAGAATTCTAATGAATTGAGTATTTGTGCAAGGGGAAGCTTACTGCTGTGCACATAGCTATTTGCAAGTGCACTTAGCTAGGCAGGATTAGGTGTTTTAGATTTTAAGATAACTAATATCTGTGCCTTTTTAGGGGCGAGTGGCTAAGCTGTGCTTCAGCAGGTTGAGCAGTACCAGAAATCTTAGGTGGAATGGTCACAGGTTAATTTGGGTTTTGAGTGATTTCCATTTTAAGGGTGGTGGTGTGCTCTGTGCCTTCAGAAAGACGGCAGCTTGCTCTCCTGGAGGATCAATAAAATCCTACTGAAGAACTACTGTTGTCAAGGAGTCCAGATCAGTAAGGAAGAGGTAAAACTTTCACTGTGTGCAGGTGACATGATTCTAATGAATTCAGTGAAGTCACAGGACACAAAATCAATCTACAGAAATCTGGCATTTCTGTACACCAATAATGAAGCAGCAGAAAGAGAAATTAACAAACCAATTCCGTTTACAGTTGCATCAAAAATAATAAGATACCTAGGAATAAAACTAACCAAAGAGATGAAAGACCTGTACTCTGAAAACTATAAAACACTGATAAAATAAATTGAAGGGGACACAGAGAAATGGAAAGACATCGCATGCTTAAATATCTATACTGCCTAAAGCAGTCTATACATTTAATGCAATCCCTATCAAAACACCAACAGCATTTTTCATAGAACCAGAACAAAAATCCTAAAACGGAACCAGAAAAGACCCCACAAAGCCAAAGCAATCCTGAAAAAGCAAAGCAAAGCTGGAGGCATCACAATTTTGGACTACCTCAAAGCTATTGTAATCAAAATAGTATGGTGCTGGTTCAAAAATGGACACATAAATCAGTGGAACAGAATAGAAAACCCAGAAACGAACCCACATCTTTAGGGTCAATTAATCTTCGGCAAAGCAAGAAAGAATGTCCAAAGGGAGAAAGTCTCTTTAACAAATGGTGTTGGAAACACTGGAGGCAACATGCAAAAGAATGAAACTGGACTGCTTTCTTACAACAAACACAAAAATAAATTCAAAATGGATTAACGACCTAAACGTAAGACCTGAAACCATAAAATTCCTAGAAAAGAGAGCACAAACAATAATTTCGCTGACATCAGCTGTAACAACATCTTTTTTGATATGTCTCCCGAGGCAAGGGAAACAAAGGGAAAAATAAACTGTTAGGACTACATCAAAATAAAAAGCTTCTGCACAGCAAAGGAAGTAACAAACCAGGCAGCCTACAGAATGGAAGAAGATATTTGCAAATTACCAATGTGATAAAGGGTTATTATCCAAAATATATGTAAAGAACTTCTAAAACTCAACACCCAAAAACAAATAGGTTAAAATTGGGCAGAAGACATGAACAGACACTTCTCCAAAAGAGACATAGAGATGGCCAACAGACACATGAAGAGATGCTCAACATTGCTTATCATTAGGAAAGTCCAAAGCAAAACTACAAGGAACTAACACCTCACACCTGTTAAAATGGCTAAAATTAAAAACACAAGAAACACCAGGTGTTGGCAAGGATGTAGAGAAAAAGGAACACTTGTGCACTGTTGTGGGAGTGCAAACTGGTACAGTCACTCTGGACAACAGTGTGGAGTTTCTTCAAAAAGTTAAAAATAGAACTACTCCATAGTCTAGCAGTTGCACCACTGGGTATTTACCTTAAGAATATGAAAACAGTAATTCAAAGGGATACATGAACCCCTATGGTAATAGCAGCATTATTTACAGTAGTTATATTATAGTAGTTACGTCAATAGATGAACAGAAAAAGAAGTTGTAGATATATAGACTAGATATAGACATACAGATATTATTCAGCCAGAAAAAACAATGAAATCCACTTGCCGTGACATGAATGGAGATAGATAATATAGCGCTAACTGAAATAGTCAGAGAAGGACAAATACCGTATAATTTCACTCATATATGAATTAAAGGAAAAAAGCAAATGAGCAAAGGGGAAGAAAGAGAGGCAAACCAAGAAGCAGACTCTTAACTATAGGGAACAAACTGGTGGTTGCTAGAGGGAAGGGGTGGGGGGGGTGGGTTGAAATAGGTGATGGGGATTAAGCAGGGCACTTGTGATGGGCACAGGGTGATTAAAATAAAATCTTTAAAAACAAAACAAAACAAAACAAAAAACCCCACCATTGTCCCGGCCTTTACAGTTGAGTTGTAACTGTATTTGCCTCAGAACAAGAAGC
This sequence comes from Proteles cristata cristata, assembly GCA_017311185.1. NCBI lineage: Eukaryota > Metazoa > Chordata > Mammalia > Carnivora > Hyaenidae > Proteles > Proteles cristata. The sequence goes on from JAESUZ010003186.1 coordinate 37,881, forward strand.
TGACTCTCTTGTTATCAGCCCTTTAGTAATTTCTCTTATTTTCAGCCAATTTTTAGATAAAAATATTTAGAAATTTACAGAACATTTCTGAGAAATAAGTGAAATATTTGAAGCAAAATATAGATTATAAGAATTAGCAATATACACTATTTGATATCCTCAAAAATGTGTTTTTTGGAGAAAATAGAAACTGAGAAGATTAAAACTAGAGTGTTTACTGTAATTTAATTATACAGAGACATATTTCCACGCACTAAAAGAATCCAGCTTTTTTGCGAGGCAGATTCTGAAATTTGGGAGATGTTGAATATGCATAGAGGATGTTTCATCCAAATATCATTAGTGGCTTTAAAAAAAGCAGTGACATAGTAGTTTGGGCTTAATTTTTTTAATCTTGGGTTTTCTTTTTAAGTCTTCAACACTGAAATTGAATGTAAGATTGTTCTTTTTAAGGACCTTGTAAGTAATGATTTTGTAAAATATATGCTTTTCACATGGTCATAAGTTTTTTTTTTTGGTCATAAGTTTTTTTATAGCCTAAAATTTACCATTTTAATATTTTTTAAGCATACCACTCAGTGATATTAAGGACATTTACACTGTTATGCAGTTACCAGCACTTTCTATCTCCAGAACTTTTTTTATCACCCCAAACTGAAACTCTGTACCCATCAAACATTAGCTTCTCATACTTCCTTTGCCCAACACTGGAAGTTGCCATTCTCTTTTCTCTCTGTGTGTGTTTCACTATTCTAGGTACCTCATACACTCATAAAATATTTGTCCTTTTGTGTCAAGCTCATTTCACTTAGCATAAGGTCATCAGGGTTTACCCATGTTGTAGTGTCTATCAGACCCTCTTTCCTTTTTAAGGCTGAATAATATTTCTTTATATATATTCCAAATTTGGTTTATTCATTTTTCTGTCAGTGAGTACGTGAGTTATTTCTGCCTTTTAGCTATTGTGAATAATACTGCCATGAACATTGGTATGCAAATATCTATTCAAGTCCCTCCTTTCAATTCTCTTGGGCATATATCCAGAAATAAAATGTTTGGATCATGTTTAATCTTATGTTTAGTTTTTTGAGGATGCTTTTTTTTAATGCCCAGATATCCTTATCCATACAAAGATACTATAAAGTGTCTGCTATGAAAATGGGGCAGTTAATAAAACTTCATAATCTGATAATTTCTGATGTATTTTGATTTTTGTTCACACAAATAACTGGTAGCTAGAATCCTAGGCTAGTAAAATATTTTATCAGCATGTATTTATGTACTATATATACTAAAAATGGTCAGTACCTTTCCCAAGAGTTATGCAGCTAATTGGTAGGGAGAGTCTGGTCTAGAATCCAGTTCCTCTTTTAGTACATTTTTCCACTTTGCCATGTCTCTTCTTTAAAAATATGTTTCATGCTACAATTTAGCAATGACTTACTTTCTTTCTTTAAATTTTTTTTAAATGTGTATTCATTTTTTGAGAGACAGAGACAGAGCGCGAGCGAGGAAGGCACAGAATCCGAAGCAGGCTCTAGGTTCTGAGCCAACACAGAGCCTAATACAGGGTTTGAACTCGCAAACTGCGAGATCATGACCTGAGCTGATGCTTAGTCGACTGAGCCACCTAGGTGTCCGAGTAAGCTTATTTTATTTGGCATTTGGAGCATATTGTTGCAAATATAAAAATAAGTATAAAATAATGTTTAGTTTTCTGAGCTGCTTCACAAAAGCCTATATAAGCCATAGTATACCTGGATTATACTAATATAAGTGTTATTTCATGATACCCAATTATTATTTACTGTGTTGTGTCCTTGGGGGAGAGTATTTCCCCAATTCTATTCAGGGAATGTCAGGAGAAAAAAATGTAACAGGTGATTTTCATAAGCTCCAGTCACTGTTAATTTATATTTCTGTTTCACAAGAAGCACCCTTGTACATAACCTTTGCCTCTGTGTAAATGATGACAAAGAAAAAATTCCTTTCTCTGTCACTTTATCTGTTTCTTTGAGTACTTGCAGTGTGCCAGGCTGTAGGGAAGGCACTTGTGGGTGGAATAGCTGGGTCCTCTTCCCTGGAGGAGCCGAAGCAGGGGTAGAGAATCATGGGGCACAGACGGAGCTATGCAGGGAAGATGGTTGAGAAAGGCTTCCCATGAAAGTGACATTTCAGCTAACCCCCGAAAGGTGAGACAAAGCTAGCAGGAGGCAGTGGTCATTCTCAGGTCCTGAATTGGGTAGAATTAAGAGTAACTTCTGTCGCTGGGGGACCCTGGGTCAGCCCTGCCCATCTATCTGCACAGACCAGCTCGAGTCCCCACCGGCCAGCCTGCTGCTTGGGTAGTTAGCTGGGTGCTCTCTCCACTGGATTTGCTTGCTATACTTTTGGATCAGAAATGTATTAAAAAATAACATTTTCCTTCAGAGTTGGCTGGAGCACCTGGGTGGCTCGGTCGGTTAAGCATCTGACTTTGGCTCATGTCATGATCTCATGGTTTGTGGGTTCAAACTCCGCATCAGGCTCTGTGCTGACAGCTCAGAACCTGGAGCCTGCTTTGGATTCTGTGTCTCCCTCTCTGCTCCTCCCCTGCTCATGCTCTCTCACTCTCATCTCAAAAATAAAAATAAACATAAAAAAGTTAAAAAAAAAAACAACAGCCAAAAAACCCAAGGTCGGCAGAACATTATAGCATATATCCCCAATTTAATTTTCTTTTTCTTTACCTAATTACGATTGACTTACCTTGTGGGCAGCAGTGTTCTGTAAAACATATTAAACACAGCCCATCTGCAGTAACCTCCTTTTGGAAGGACTTTCCCAACCAAGTCTTTATATCTCCCAGCCAAATAGATATAAGATACATGCATTCTTCAGTGATACCATTAGCCAGCCAGTTCCCTCTTTAAAGCTTTTCAAATGTCCGTTTGTCAGATTGCATTTTACTCTCCATGTTTAGTGAGAATGTTTTGCTTGACCTTTGCATAAAAGTCTCAGGCAAACTCTTGTTCTCATGCCAGCATAGAAAACAGTCTGATTTTGTTTTTCTCAGGAAAACGTCTCCCCTGCTTTGGTGTGCAAACCTTACAGCTGGGCTTTAACTCTGTCAGGCCCGTGGCCGGGGCTCATCTGTGTCCCGCTGCGTCATTGGCAAAGTGGTCAGTGCGGTTGGGAGCTGTAGGGGAGGACAGGTTTTCTTCGACCTTCCTCGGGCTGGGTCTGCAAACCAACCTGACAGCTTAACGGGAGAAAGGCACACAGATTTATCTACACTAGGTTTTTTTTTGTGACATGGGAGGTTTCATAAGGAAACGAAGACCTGAAAAAAAACAGTTAAATCTGAGTATGCTCGGTTTGATGAAGAGTGGGCATCATGGAAGAGTGTGACAGGTCAGAGAGTATGTAAGTGTAGAGGATGCTCCTTTCTTCTGGGTGTAGGGAGGACGCCTCGCACATGAGAGTTTTATGACTTGTTTCAGGGCACAGCGGCAGGGGGAAGGTCGGAGTGATCTTGCTTCTGCTGCTTTCTCACACTCCTTTGGCTAAAAGTATTCAGCATGCCTGGGTGCCATGCTTTGGGGATAGCGTGTCCTGAACCCTGTCAGAGGTCAGTGCCATCAACCTGTGCTGCCTGTGGATGGTGATTTTCTGTTAGGGGTGAAAGAAGGGATTATAGGAGGAGACACCCCCGAGGGGCCCACTTTGGTGGGTACTGTCAGAGGCTTGCTAAGCTTTCCCTATTCATGTTTAATTCCTCACAGACTGTGAGAGATGGGAGTCACCACTGTGCTAGAGACGGGGGTAGTGAGACCCTAGGATGTCAAGTAACTTCCCAGGTCACCCAGCTGGTCACCTCACGTGGTGGAGCTGGGATTCTGAGCAAGCTCTGGCTGGCTTGGAGAATGTTCCCGCTGTTCTCCAGAGCCCTTCCCTCAGCGCTCTTCCATCCTGTCACAGGGTTACAGAGACAGTCCCTTCAGTGAGGTGAAGAGAAACAAATGCCCTGATGTGACCCATTGTGGCTAGTAGAATCGCTTTGTAGATTCACTTGTTGAAAAAAGTTGATTCCTTTGAAAATTCTTGAGATCAAGTAGTGTTCTACATTTTAAATCTTTTTTAAATGTCTTTTGTTTCATCATGTATTTCTTTATAGTGCCATATACACCTGTTTATGTTTAGGAAGCCATTTTTGTAGATTTTAGTTACTGGAGGCTAGTGAGATAAAGTTATAGATTAATCCGGTAAAGCATATTTCAAGGGGATCAAATATTTTATTTGCAGTTAGTTATAGAAGGATAAGATTACCTAATAGATGTTGCATTAGAAAGTAGATTGTGTGAGGGCAGCAGACTTGTCTGTCTGTCTTGCTAGTTTGCCCGCGGGGCCTGTGCACACGTCCTTGCACAGAGTAGGTGCTCATGTGAATTCTTGAATGAACACACTTTGGTGAGACCCCATTCTGTCTATTCCCCTCCTCCCTTATTCGTGCTGCCTTCGCTTACTCCTCTTCCCACTCCTCCTTAGCATAGCAATTTCCCAGCCTTCTTTACTGAGTCCTCTGCTCACATTTCTCTATCAGTGTTTCCTGGGTAGTGTCATCACTTCTAGGAGGTAATCGTGTCTGGAGAATGTGTTGAAAAACCAAAATAAAGATGTTGTTCTGGGGACCAAGAGGCCAAATATTAGAACCACTTTTCCTGCTAATAAAGGTGTGACTTAGAGCAAGTGGTCTAATCCTTTGATGCTTCCTTTTCCTTTATGCTGTAAGGGTGTTGGTCTTGATTCAGAGTTGAAAATTCAAATACCTAAAGGGGCTCATGGAAGGACTTCCTGCTAAATTTTAATGACAAGTTGGAGTTATAAATGAATTTCACCATAGATAAATAGTTGTATTATTTTAGCCTAATAGTTCTTAAGCTTGGCTACAGTTTAGAATGACCTGGGAAGTGTTTTTAAGAGACACTTTTGCCAGATCCTGCTCTCAGAGATCTGGTTTACTTAAAAAACAAAACAAACAAGAAAAAAGCTTCTCAGGTGCTTCTAACATGCAGCTTTGTTTGGAATGATTAATTGGACTCTTAACTAATTAGGGTGTTCTCCTCACTGACTTTTGGAAACAAGCAAATGATCAAGGTTATACTCAGCTTGCAGACAAATAAGCATTTTCCCTTGTTTCACATCAATCTTGACTGGAGGTTACAGTTGTGAATGACCACGGGGAGACAATATTGGATTACAGATCCTCAGCAAAGCATGAAAATTATGTTCATTACATCAGGTAGCACCTACTGCATCGTCATTGTCATACATTTTGCCTGTTTTTACTTACCCAGAACTTTTACTTTTCTCCAATACATCTGTGGTCATATTCACTGCTTTCTACTACATTCTCTGATTGCATGGCAGTCACAGCTTTCTGGGATTCGGACTTAGTACTTGTGTATTTGAGCTTTTGTTTTAGTTGTTAAGATACTTCCTCTAGGAAAGCATATTAACTAAATCAGAGACTCACTACCCTAATCAAGGCCAGAAAGTCTTCTCATACATTTTAATATTGTTTTCTGTAATATGTGTAGAAAAAAAGATCTTTTGCCTTTAAGTGAAAAAATACTTAATTCTTGGGCATTCTGTGTATTTAAAGTTTGATTTGCATTTGCATCTATGAATTAGGATATTTTTTAAGTGAAAAGTTACTGGATTTCTAATGGTTTGTTTTTATGCTTGAGTTTGAGTGATTTTTAAAAATTTATTTCAAATTTGAGAAAGATGGGGGCGCCTGGGTGGCTTAGTCGGTTAAGTGTCCGACTTTCGCTTAGGTCATGATCTCACGGTTCGTGGGTTCGAGCCCCGCGTCGGGCTCTGTGCTGACTGCCAGCTCAGAGCCTGGGCCTGACTTCGAGTCTGTATCTCCTCTCTCTCTGACCCTCCCCTGCTCACGCTGTCTCTCTCTCCTAGAAAAAAAAAAAAAAAATTTGAGAAAGATGTTTTAGGTGGTTTATTTTCTCATAATTTTTATAATCCATGAAATAAAAAGATTAATTCTTGTTGTGATATGTTCTGCCCACTGTTCTATCTGGAAAGATTTTGATTTATTCCCTAAGGGATTTATTCACTATATTGGATCCACTAGGTATGACTGCTCAAATGAACACATTCTTCACAAAAATATTTGACAGCACAGGTTTTATTATTTTTTGCGGAGAAGATTTTCATCTCTCCAGTCAGTTGTATTCTGATATTTTTGGAAGAATAAATTTTGTACTAATGAAAGAGAGATCACTGAGCTTATCCCTTCTTTTTGTGTTTTTTCTTTTTCTTCTCTTCTGACAGTTTTTGCTTTCACAACCAAAGTTTTGGGCCATTCAGACATCAGCCTTGGTCCTCCGGACGAAACTTGAGAGAGGAAGCATACGCCGAGTGGAACGGGCAATGAAGCAGACACAGGTGAGAATGCGACAATTCTTGTGACTTTTCCAACTCTCTGTTGTTATTAAAAAGCATACGTCTGTGTTATGAATACAAAAGAATGAGATAGCTTTCATTTTGTTATTTAGAGTGTAGGTTCTAGAATTCATTTGGCTCCAAAGCCCAGCTGTGTCACTTAGTGGCTCTATGACCACAATATGTAACCTCTCTAAGGGACAACTGTCCCTCTCCTTACAACACTGCTGACACCAGATGTGTGGGTCTTCCACCCCCGGCATTTCTCCACTTCCCTGTGGAGCTCAGACCCACACCACTGCCCTCTACTGTAGATGCTAGTCTCAAGTCTGGTACTTCTGACTGATTGGCTATAAATTGGGGGTTCTGACTCCTTCTTGGGGTCTGATAATTTGCCAGAATGGCTCATAGAACTCAGGGAAGCTTTATTTACTATTAGTGGTTTACTATAAAGGATACTCTAAAGGATACAGATGAATGGCCAGGTGCAGAGGTACCTGCACGGTCTGGAAGCATCCTGAGCACAGGAGCTTCTTTCCTTGTGGAATTTGGGGCACATCACCCTCCCAGCATATAATAGGTGCACCAACCTGAAAGTTCCCTAAATCTGTTTGTTTTAGGGTTTTTACAGAGCTTCCATTATGTAGGCACGATTGATTACATCATTGGTCCTTGGTGAATAACTCAGTCCCCAGCCCTGCTCCCCTCCCTAGAGGTTGGAAGTGTGGCTCGAAGTTCCAACCCAATAATCGCATGGTTGGTTGCTGTGTGAGCTAGCCCCCATACTCTGGGGGTCACCTCAGTATCCTGGGCTGATGGGTGGTGCGATGGGCTTATGAGTAACAACAGATGCTACCATCCAGCGAGTTATGAGTTTCAGAAGCTCCATGCCAGTATCCAGGGATGAAGACTAAATACATACTTCTTCTTATATCGCATCATACCTCTAAGCTTCATTTTCATCATCTGCAAAAGTGGGTAATACTACTTACAGCAGAGGTTTATGAGTATTAAAGAGGCAATATAGGGCTGCCTGGGTGGCTCAGTCGGTTGGGCGTCTGACTTCGGCTCAGGTCATGATCTCACGGTTCATGGATTCGAGCCCCGCGTTGGGCTCTGTGCTGACAGCTCAGAGCCTGGAACCTGCTTCGGATTCTGTGTCTCCCTCTCTCTCTGTCCCTCCCCTGCTCACATGCTCTCCCTCTTTCTCTCTTTCTCTCTCTCAGAAATAAATAAAAAACATTAAAAAAAAAAAGGCAATATAAGAGTTAATAAGATGTGGTTCCACAGATTCAGATTGTGTAGGGAGGTAAAATTCATTCTGATGCAAAAAGAATAAAAATTAATCTGCATTCAAGCATCATCTCCATTTAATACTACTGTTTATTCTCATCCAGTGACTAAATAGTGTCTCTTTCATAGATTGTGTGATAAACTAATAACCATGATGCAAATTTATTTTTAAGAAAAAAATGTTGCAAAAGATGTAGGATTTCATGAAGTCAGTGAAAGTGATATTTTCAAAAATTTATTTTTGGGGACACCTGGGTAGCTCGGTCAGTTAAGCATCTGGCTTTGTCTCAGCTCATAATCTTCCCATTTGGGAGTTCATGCCCTGTGTCAGGCTCTCCCCCTGTCAGCACAGGATCCTCAGTCCCCTTCTCTCTCTACCCCTTCCCTCCCTCACTGTCAAAAATAAATAAACATTTAAAAAATAAAAATAAATTAAAAAATTTTTTTGAAACAATTTAGTTGTAAAAACAATGTGAAAAACTCCTATCCACATTTCATTATGAGACCCTGGTCAAGTTTTATCAATAGTCCTAACAATGTCCTTTGTAACGAAAGGGTCCAAGTACAGCATTGAGCTGCCTCATCCTTTCGGTTTCCTTTTTCTGGAACAGTTCCTCAGTCTTTTCCTGACCTTTATGGGTTTGATATTTTTGAAGGTCACCCGTCACTTATTTTGGAGATTGTCCTTCAATTTGGGTTTCTCCAACATTTCCTCATGATTAAATTCAGGTTACACAGTCTCTACAGTGATGTTATGGAAGTATTGTGCTTCTCACTGCATCCCTCCCAGGTGCCACATGATGTGAGTTGTCATTAGTGATGCTCTTTGATCATTTGAGTAAAGGCCACATTTGTGGAATTTCTCTCAGTGTAAAGTTACTCTTTTACCTTGTAGGTAATAAACACTGGGGGGGAGTTACTTTGAGATTATCGTGTTTGTCATCCAATTTTCACCCACTTGTTTTAGTATTTATTGATGTTTCCTGAGAGTGGAAGTTATGATGATTGCCAAGTGGTAATTTTCTTTTTCCATAATTACTAAATAGTGTCTTAGTTGGTATCCACTGTAGATAAGAGCTTTCTCTCCTTTTTTTTATTCCTCCACTGATTTATGTATTAGAGTGTAGATTCACGGATTTCTGTTTTATTCAACTGGATATAATCTTATGCTGGCTTTATTTTTTTGTTTACTTTACTCTTAATTTTTTATTTTGATAGAATTTTAGCTCATGTGAATAAGATAAAGTTCAGTATAGAGCATCTTATTTGTTACTGTAGTAAAAGGAGAAGTGAATTCTCTGTGTTTAAGAATGCTAATTGTATCAAATTATCCACTCTTCTCTTCTTTTAGTAATAGAACCTGAATTTTACCCAGACATATGACTTCCCATCCTCCTTTGCAGGTAGGAGGGACCATGTGACTTAATTCTGAATAACAGAATGTGTGGGTAGAAGTGATGTGTACTACTTCTTGATCATGTCGAGAAAAGACAGAGGAATTAGCATATTCCTCTTGCATTTAGTCCTTTCCTCTTGCCAAGGAGCTCAGAGAACCGGGGTTGCTACCATAGATCAGAGGTGCCATGTATTGAGAATAGCAGAGCCATTTTACCAGCCCTGGATCACTAATTACTGGACTTCTAAATGAGAAAGAAAATTATGTCTTGCTTAAGTAAGTATATTTTAAAAATCGCTTTTTGGGGCGCCTGGGTGGCTTAGTCGGTTAAGCGTCCAACTTTCGCTTAGGTCATGATCTTGTGGTTCGTGGGTTCGAGCCCCGCGTCGGGCTCTGTGCTGACTGCCAGCTCAGAGCCTGGAGCCTGTTTCAGTCTGTGACTCCCTCTCTCTGACCTACCCCTGCTCACGCTGTCTCTCTCTCTCTCCTAGAAATAAATAAAACATTAAAAAAAAAAAATTAAAAAAAAAATCCCTTTTTATAGGAGTTTAACCCATACTGACTAAGCTGAGAGCACTTTATTGATGTTCCTGGAGGTAAAAGATTATTCTGTAGGTTCTGTATCTTTCTTAGCTCTGTCTCCTGAGAGTCTAGGGCAGTGGCACCTCCGTAGCAAACGAGCACACCTTGTATCCAGATCTTGATTTCTAAATACCCTTCTTTAATAACAGGAACAAGTGCTCCTTGAATAGATAGCTGATTATAGGATTGGGGCAGTGGAGGCAGGGAACATACAAGAACATTTTGTGTCGTGCAAGAAAGCAAGGTTTGTTTTTTTTTTAAGTTTATTTATTTATTTTTGAGAGAGAGACAGAGAGAGAATCCTAAGCAGACTCCACACTATTAGTGCAGAGCCTGATGTGGGGCTCGAATTCATGAACTGTGAGATCATGACCTGAGCCAAAATCACAAGTTGGACACTTAAACCAACTGAGCCATCAGGTTTCCCTGAAACTAAGGTAGTGTTAAAAAAAAAAAAAAAAAGAGAGAGCAAGAGTTTGGGTCACGTCAGAAGGACCCAGGAGCTTCTCTGAAAGAGAACCCAATGGCCAAAGCTAGAACAGTTTGAGCAACAAAATAACACAGTATTTGATTATAATCAAAGTTTTAAAATAAATACATGAGTCCATACTTCTATAAGTGAATGAGTGACTGAATAAATGGAAGAAGAGGCAGATCTTCCATACAGAAGAATTTGAAATAGTTTTGTAGGTACACCCCCTCTTAGGAGGTAGAGTTTGATATCTGTCTCTCTTAAGAGTGTGAGCTGGACTTAGTCATTTTCACAACTAGAGTATGGAAACAGAACACTAGTGGCTTACCATGGAGAAACCTGGCTACCCCTACCTTAATCAGGTGGTCACGGTTAGCATCACCAGAGAGAAGTCTGTTGATACCCTCTGGTCATCAGATATGGTGAGAAGAGCACTTCACCCCTTTGGGATTCTTCCACCAAACTGGTAATGTCAGTTTAATTACAAGACAGCATCAGAAAAATCCCATTTTGAGAGACATCCTATGAAGTACCTGACTAGTTCTCTTAAAAGTATCAAGGTCATGGACAACATGGTCTGAGAAACCATCACACATCAGAGACACTAAGGCAACTCTGTGCTATCCTAGATTGGATCTTGGAACAGAAAAGGGACCTTAATGAACATTAATGGGAAAACTGGTTAAATACGAATAAAGTCTATAGTTTAGTTAATAGTAATAGATTAATGTTAATTTCTTAATTTTGAGAAATATATTTAGGTAATTTGGGTGAACCAGGGGAAATTGGGTGAAGAGTGTATAGGAACTGTCTATAGTATCTTTCTAGATTTTCTGTAACTCTGAAACTATTTCCAAATAAAAAGTTTATCTTAAAAGAAAAACAGACACACTTGTATTTCAGTTAGAAGTTACCTTGGTTTAAAAATGTGTATGCCTGGGGGCACCTGGCCGGCTCAGTCAGTAGAGCATGCAACTCTTTCTTGGGGTTCTGAGTTTGAGCTCCGTGCTGGGCATAGAGATTACTTAAAAATAAAATCTTAAAAAAAAAATAGAATGCATATGCTTGTAAGTACCAGGTTGGCCCTGCCGCTTGTTTGGTTTCCAGTTGTATGCTTAGCTCCTGCCCAGCATCTCAATGATGAAGGTGGGGGTCAGTGCATGTCCTAGGTCCAGATGTTTCTTATTTTAGTGAGGCTTGAGTTAGATTTTTAACTGAGAACATGGGAAGGAAGTGTATAATGAGATCTAAATCCTGGATAAAGAATGTTCAGGTTTACTAAATAATCATAAGCATTACTTGCTACAGTCCCTAAGGCTGGGGTAAGAAGGAGGGAGAGGTGACTTAGGGAGAGTGCATTTTGTGTGTGCAGAGGACAGGGTGCTTCAGCCTGGGTCATGCTGGAGAGCAGGGGCCGATAATGTTGGAGGGCTCATTGTTCCAGTTCTAGTGTCAAGTCTCATAGAAGCTGAAAGAACGTGGATTTTCTCCTCTGAGTAGAAGGAATTATGGGTAACATGACAAAAGTCACAGTTCCTATTTTTTTAAACAATGTTTTATTTTTTTATATTTTATTTTTGAGAGAGAGAGAGCGAGCGAGTAAGCATGCGTGCAAGTCGGGAACGGGCAGCGGGAGAGTGAGACAGATTCTGAAGCAGGCTGTACAGAGCCCAGCGCAGGGCTTGAATGCTCAAACTTATGAGCTGTGAGATCATGACCTGCGCCAAAGTTGGACGCTTACCCAATTGAGCCACCAAGTTGCCCCAAAGGTCACAGTTTCAAACAGATTCTTAGTAGTATAGCAGCATTTATTTGTTGGTGAAAATAGAAGCAGAGACCTTGATTGGGGGTTACTTAAGATAATAAGAAGACTGCTTACTGGAATTCAGTATGGGTAGAAATACAAATTAAAAAGTTTTTTTCAATGTTTATTTTTTTTTTGAGAGAGAGAGAGAGATAGAGAGAGAGAGGGAGAGAGGGAGGTTGGGGCAGAGAGAAGGGAGACGCAGAATCCAAAGCAGGCTCCAAACTCTGAGCTGTCAGCACAGAGCCCAGTCTTGAATTCATGAATTGGGAGATCATGACCTGAGGCAGAAGTCAGCTGCTTAACTGATTGAGCCACCCAGGTGCCCCTAGAAATACAGATTTAAGAGATGATTTCCTTACTTGTTCTAAGATAAATCATTTAACTTGAAATTATAATTAAAGTGAAAGATAGTAACACTCACAAAACTTTTTTCATCTGGCTGCTTAAACTCTTAAGGAAAAAATGTTTAGAATAAGAGTATTTTTCAAAGAAATCGGGAAACTGAGTAATGTGAGCACTTTAAAAACAGTCTTTAAGAGTTTTTAAAATATATTTTTTTAGAAATAGCTCATCTGTGTTGAAAATCTTCTAGTCGCCAGGAAAAAGCAGATGTTTATCTGGATTAAGTGAAGGTTTGGTTCAAAAAATCCATGAAAACAAAAAACAAACAAAAAATCCATGAAAGCAAATACTATGTCCCATTCCAGAACTGCTCTGTGCCAGCATAATTGGTAAACCAGGACGAGGGTTAGCAAGGTACTATAAATATCAGTGCTGCTAATTTCCTGGGTAGCAAACATTTATTGAATTCTCAGCATGTACCAGGTACTGTATTGCACCCTGCGTATACCAAGGTAATTAATACATAATCTTTAATTTTCGGGAGCTTAAATTCTAAAGGCCAGATTATGTGTTTTGGAATTATTTTCCACTTCCTCTTTTTCAGTCCCCTCCCCTTCTCTGCAAGATACTATGCAGTTACCATGTCCGTTACTTTTTTTTAATGTTTTATTTATTTCTGAGAGAGAGAGAGAGAGAGAGAGCGTGAGCAGGGGAGGGTCAGAGAGAGAGGGAGACACAGAATCTGAAACAGTCTCCAGGCTCTGAGTTGGGGGTCATCACAGAGCCCGACGCGGGGCTCGAACCCACGAACCGTGAGATCATGACCTGAGCCGACGTTGGATGCCTAACCGAGTGAGCCACCCAGGCACCCCCGTTAATTTTCATCCTGCATACAGTGTGGATTTATTGAGGGCCTAGTGTGTGCTTTATAGTATCACATATTCTTTTTATCATTTTACTTCTTTTCGTTCACCGAGTATCATCTTACTTCAGGTCCCTTTATATTATTGTCACAGGTTGTTTTCTTCAGAACAGGTGAGACAGGGATCAGGGGAAGACTCTAGTTATGTGGGGAGACCTGAATAGCCAGAACCACTGTCTCATCATCAGGAGCAAAACTGGTAAAAATAAGTCTCAGGGTTCAATGCCACCGGAAGACAAATAGGACGAAGTGGGATTGGGCTGAGGAAGAAGTCATATTAAGGTGCAGGCCAGACACAACCCAAGCCATTTCCCATGTTGAGTCTCCCCCTCACCCTTTCCCTTCCCTTCCCTGTCATTGGACATAGGCTGCCCTGGAAGGGAGGAGCCTCAGGCCAGGTGCTCTCCATGGCTGTGGGAGACTTTGAGACAGTTGATATCCGGGGGCCGTGTGCAGACCCCACTCCCTGAAACCAGGCCAGATATAAAGCAAAGAAGGAAGGTGAAGATGTGGTTTCATGATTAGCACCTTAAATAGTTCATGCTGAATTGCCCCCATTGTATTGAATTTTCTTTATTAAAAACTCATTTCACACTAAAACAACAAAATGTTGAAATAACCAGTGTTAAAATAATCAAATATGTATATTTCATTAAAATATGTGTATAAGTTTTTGTTCAGGGAGACTATATAATACTTATTTTATTTTGGGGAATAGTTTAAATGTTTTTTTCCTTTGCCAAAGTTTGGCCTTCTTAATACAAATAATACTAGATTACATTTATTTATTAATGAAAGACGTATTGACTTAGAAATGATTGTCTTTGCATTCATGTTTTGCATTAACTTTGGCATGTCATTTCCCCCTAATGATTATTTATTTTTGAGAAAGAGAGAGACAGAGCGTGAGCAGGGGAGGGGCACTGAGAGAAGAGACACAGAATCTGAAGCAGGCTCCAGGCTCCGAGCTATCAGTACAGAGCCTGATATGGGGCTCAGATTCATAAACCGCTAGATCATGACCTGAGCCAAAGTCAGACCCTTAATCAACTGAGCCACCCAGGAGCCACTATTCAGCTCTTTTTTGGAGTGGCAATTAAACTAAACAAGTATAGAGGGAAATTCATCTATAAGTGTAGAACACATCTTTTTTTTTTTTTTTAATTTTTTACAAATAGTTTATTGTCAAATTAGTTTCCACATAACACCCAGTGCTCATCCCCACAAGTGCCCTCCTCCATGCCCACCCTCCTCCCCCCCACATCCACCAGTCCTCAGTTTTTGTCAGCATTCAAGAGTCTCTCATGGTTTGCCTCTCCCCCTTTCCCCCACCATTTCCGCCCTTCTTCTCCCCTTGGTCCTCTGTTAAGTTCCTCCTAATCCTCCTATACGTGCACACATATGATATTTGTCTTTCTCTGCCTGACTTATTTCGCTCAGCATAACACCCTCAAGGTCCATCCATGTTGCTACACATGGCCAGATTTCATTGTTTCTCATTGCCATGTAGTATTCCATGGTATAGATAAACCACATCTTCTTGATCCATTCATCTGTTGATGGACACTTAGGCTCTTTCCAGGTTTTAGCTATTGTGGAGAGTGCTGCTATGAACATTGGGGTACATGTGCTCCTATGCATCAGCATTTCTGTATCCCTTGGGTAAATTCTAGCAGTGCTATTGCTGGGTCATAGGGGAGTTCTATTGTTAGTTTCCTTAGGAACCTCCACACTGTTTTCCAGAGGGGCTGTACCAGTTTACATTCCCACCAACAGTGTAGGAGGGTGCCCGTTTCTCCACATCCTCGCCAGCATCTAGAGTTCTCTGATTTGCTCATTTTAGCCACTCTGACTGGCGTGAGGTGGTATCTCAGTGTGGTTTTGATTTGTATTTCCCTGATGAGGAGCGATGCTGAGCATCGTTTCATGTGTCTGTTGGCCATCTGGATGTCCTCTTTGGAGAAGTGTCTGTTCATATCTTCTGCCCATTTCTTCACTGGGTTGTTTGTTTTCGGGCGTGTAGTTTGGTGAGTTCCTTGTAGATTCTGGATATCAACCCTTTATCTGATATGTCATTTGCAACTATCTTTTCCCATTCCGTTGGTTGCCTATTAATTTTCTGGGTTGTTTCCTTGGCTGTGCAGAAGCTTTTAATCTTGAGGAGGTCCCAACAGTTTATTTTTGCTCTTAATTCCCTTGCTTTTGGGGATGTAGAACACATCTTTTTAATTTGAAACCCACATTATTCTTTGAATTGTGCACATTATATTTTTGAATATTGGATAACACAGGATGTGTTTGGGGAAGATAGGTTTAAAGAAGAAGCCAAGTCACCGCACTCTCACATTTTGTCCTCTCTTGGCTTCATATATGTGGCATCTCTCCATCTTGCCATGCAACTTCTGCATTCTGATGAGAGTTGTATACTTCTCTGCCTAAAGAACAGGATGAGGGAGTTGTTATTTCTGCCTTCACAGGGTGGTACGTCAGAGAAAAATCACTTCATGTCCCAGTCCAAAAACTTTGGAAATTAGCCAGATCATGTGACAAGATGAAAGCAGAATTTGTCTAATTTTCTGTCACTTGTTGAACCATTTACTTCATAATCTGAACTTTTGCCAGTCCTCTGATTCAGAATTTGATATTACCGTGTTTGTTGAAGTTGCTGCATCCCTGAAGAATAAGAGGAAATTGATTTAAAAAATACTGTATATATAAGACAATGTTTAGAAAAAATTCTGTTTTAGTTTCTGTAAAAATCTGTTTGCTCCCTCAGCTGTAATAAAATGATGAAATGGTAAGCTAACTGTTAAAGCTGAAAGAAAAACAAGCCAAAAGGAGCTGTTTAGGGAAAAGCTTAGTCTTGTCGTATTACAGGCTGAGGAAGTGCAGGTGGTATGAGGTCAGGTGACTCGCCCTAGTGGCTTGGCTAGTTAGTGAGTGTCTCGGCTGGAACTTATGCAGTGACGAACAGCTCCGTTGAGGTGATGGCGTCCTGAAGGTGGCACATTTGGGAGGGGTTTCTCAGTGAGACACACCACACTTCAAAAGAGAATATTGCATCACACCAACAGGTAAATAAACCAGTGTTATAGGATCTACAGAGGAAGAAGACACTCCAAATTTTTGAGGACAATCCATTAAAAACACCCCAACTCATGGAAATTATTCTAAGCTGGATTTCTTTAATGATTGGATGTTTGGGGCTATGATGATGGTGGTAATGAAGAAGAACATGATATTTATGGAAACATTGTTTTTAGTGGTCATGATTCAGAAGCAGTGAATTAAAGTGAAATTATATTCTCTAGTGTTTATTTATACCCTACTTTTGATTATTTCATGTTCATTTAAAATGATCTTGCTAATTAATTTTGATTGCTCAGTTATCTCTTAACCCTGTTGATTTAAATGGGGATGGTCTGCCCCTGTTCATCTGAAAATGATTGCCTGACAGGAATCTTTTCCTTCACCTTTGATTTTCTGGGAGGACATTGCCTTGGATTGGAAATTGTATAGCAGTTTTCTCTCCCTGGAGTCTGTACTGTGTTTGACTCTCTTTACTGTGGAGTTAATTGAAATTCAACAATTTTTAAATGAGTTTTAGTTTTTTGGAACACTTCTTCTTAATGCCGTAGTTTGCATACATGCTTTGAGGGAATAGAGTTTATGTATCATGTTTGATTCTGGAGTGAGGAGGGCCCAGAACAGGACGATTGGTACTATGATGGAGATTATTGCTCCTGTGTAGGCTAAAACACTTCTGTTTTAAAAGCTGATAGTCGTTCTTTACATGACTGTGTAATTTCTAGTAATAAATAAAGGCATGTCATAACAAAAGCCTTAATTGGGGAGACACTGGTCATAGTCTTCTAACATCAGGATTTATATAGTGAGCCTCATACTTGTTTTTGAATAATTTCATAAAGAAATCCTAGTTTTTACATTGATGGAGGACCTCACTGCTGGCATTATATGTAATACCTGGACCAAGTCCATGGTCAGTAGTGGCAAACTATGTTTTGTTTTTTTAAACTATGTCACTTTTTTAATTGCTTTTTATTATAGAAATAATACCTGCTAATTATAAAAAGTTTAAGCAATACAGAAATAGAAAGTAAAAAGTATTTCTCTCCCTTGCTTGCCTTCCAATCTCAGCAATTTGTAACCTAGACTTATTTCTCTGCGTTAGCATAAGTATTTAAAAAAAATTTTTTTAACGTTTATTCATTTTTCAGAGACAGAGACAGAGTGCAAATAGATGAGGGGGTTCTAGAGAGAGAGAGACACACAATCTGAAGCAGGCTCCAGGCTCCAAGCTGTCAACACAGAGCCTGATGTGGGGCTTGAACTTATGAACCGCGAGATCATGACCTGAGTTGGAGTCAGACACTCAACCGACTGAGCCTACCAGGCACCCCTAAACATATGTGTTCTTAAACATCAGTGGGCTCATGCAGTCTTTATTACTTTATAGCTTTTTGCCTCTTAATGTAACAGCCTGATCAGCTCTGCATGCCAGCACCTGTGAATCTAGTTCATTCTTTCTAGTAGTTGTATGTCACTCTGCTAAAGGAAAGTGCTGTAAGTCCCTGAGCCTGTCCTTTAATTTTGAAGGTGCCCTTTAATTAATATTTTGATTTTTAAACTGCATATTAGAAGCTTTGGTACTGCACATGGTAAAAAAATTTTAATGTGCTTAGAAGGATCGCAAATGAAAGATACAAATTTTCCTCAAATTCCCAGTCCATTTCTCAGCAGTTCCTTTTTTTGTTGTTATTCTAGTGGTTTCCATCATAACTTTAAATATTTATGCTTGTGGGGCGCCTGGGTGGCGTAGTCGGTTAAGCGTCCGACTTTCGCTCAGGTCATGATCTCGCAGTTCGTGGGTTCGAGCCCCGCGTCGGGCTCTGTGCTGACTGCCAGCTCAGAGCCTGGAGCCTGTTTCAGAGTCTGTGTCTCCCTCTCTCTCTGACCCTCCCCTGCTCACGCTGTCTCTCTCTCTCTCTCCTAGAAATAAATAAAAAAAAATATTTTAAAAAAATAAATATTTATGCTTGTATTATACTTCTTTAAACGCTTATATTCTGTTTCTAGATTTATCAACTTTAGACAGACTCTCTTGCCTTCACACTATGCATTGTGGATGAATCAGTGCATCTCTCATCCTCTCTTCCCTTTCTATACTTTTTTTGGTTAATTATTAGGGATTGTTACTCTGCATTTTATTCTGTAATTTATATCATCTGTGTTTCATCTATATGTTGATTTTTAAAATTTTAAATCAGTTTTACATTACAGTTATGATTATATATGTTAATTACGCAATTAAAACCTACGATTGTACCTATGGAGGAGAAATCAAATGCTTTCTTTCTAAACTTTTGCTGCTTGACAAAGGCTGGCATGACACTTGGGGTCCAGGGAATTCTCCAGTTGTTCCTTTTTTGCCTTTTTAATTTTTTTTTAAATTGAAAAACAAATTTTTTAAAAAAAAATTTCTGATAGAGGGAGAGAGACAGCCTGAGCAGGGGAGGGTCAGAGAGAGAGAGATACAGAATCCGAAACAGGCTCCAGGCTGAGCTGTCAGCACAGAGCCCTACATGGAGCACGAACCCACGAACTGTGAGATCATGACCTGAGCTGAAGTCGGACGCTTAACCAACTGAGCCACCCAGGCACCCCACTTTTTTTTTTTTTTTCCCCTTGTTTATACTTATTGTAGGTCATAGTCAGCTACCACTGTTTCTTTTTATTTCAATTGGTTCCCTCCTTGTTTTCCTTATTGTCTTTTCGAATTACCTTTTGTGTAACTTTTCACATGAAGGAAGTGGGTGGTAAAATTTGAGTCTTTGTGAATGTATTTTTCCATCATAATTTATTAGTTGAGTTGGGTATAGAATTCTAGTTTCAAAATCATCTTTTTTTAGGACTTTAAATGAGGTCATTTCTTAATATCTTCTGACATTCTAGTTTGCTGATAAATATGGCAGTTTGACTCTTGTTCCATCTTAAGTGATACTTTTTTTCTTTTTGAACATTTTTAGAATTTTCCCTTCAAATTCAGAATTCTGGATAGGTCTTAATGTGAGCATGGGTTCTGGTGTCATACTACCTGCTTCTCTGTGCCTCAGTTTCTTCCTGTGTATAATGACATAAATGTACTTATTAGAGGATTATATGAGTTAATATTTAGATCAATGTCTCTCACGCAGAAAGTGACTTACCTATTGTTATTTCTTCTTTTGGAGTGCTTATGGCATTCTTTTAATTTTTTTTTTTTTTTTAATTTCTGAGAGAGAGAGAGACAGCATGAGCAGGGGAGGGTCAGAGAGAGAGGGAGACACAGAATCTGAAACACTCTCCAGGCTCTGAGCTAGTCAACACAGAGCTTGACGTGGGGCTTGAACCCACAAAATGTGAGATCATGACCTGAGCCAAAGTTGGTCGCTTAACTGACTGAGCCACCCAGGTGCCCCTTTACCAGGTTCTTTAAGTGTGAACAATCATGTCTTTATAGTTCAGGAGTATTTTCTTCTATTATTTCTTTAATTATACTTTTCTTCATTTTTTAAAAAGCTTTTTGCTCTAATTCAGTTCTGTGATTGGAATTCTAGTAGACGCATATGAGATCTCCTGAATTTATCTTGTATGACTCTTACCTTCTCTTCATGCTTTATATCTCTTTGTACTTTTTGTTTGATGTCATAGGAGATTTCTTTTACCTTTTTTTCTATATCACTAGTTTTGATCTTTAATATAGTCAGTCTGTCCTTGTAATTTATTTTGACAGTTCTGTTTTTTTCTTTCTTTTTTTAAATTATGGTTAGTTTCAGGTGTACAATACAGTGATTCAGCAATCCGATGCATTTTTTTGTTACTGCTCATCAAGAGAAGCCTGTTCTTAATAACCTTTATTTCGTTAAGAATAATATTTGATGCTTATTCTAGTTTTCAGGAATTCTGTATTTTTCCAGTTGTTTTTTTCTAATAGCCTTTTCTTGTTTCATTGATGTAATCTCTCATTTAATTTCTTTGCACATTGTTCATTAGAATTCTCCATGAATTCTGTCTCCTCAGTAGCAAATTGTTTTATGTGTTGATCTTGGCCCTTCTTTTCTTTTCTTTTTTAAATTTTTTTTTTTTTTTTTGAGAGAGAGAATGCAAGCAGGGGAGAGAGAAGGGAACAGAGGATCCAAAGTAAGCTCTGAACTCACAACAGTGAGCCCGATGTGGGGCTTGAACTCATGAACTTCAAGATCATGACCTAACATTCAACTGACTGAGCCACCCAGGTGCCCCCTGGCCCTTCTTTTCTTGGTATTGCTTTTCCTTATGCCTAATTATCTCCAGTGCTGATGATATTAGTGATCACTGTGAGCTCCCTCTGCAGTTATGTGGGTCTCTTTGAGAGGCCTTTCCCTGGAATGGAATGGCTGACTGCAGACTGCATACCTGGCCAGGGTGTGTCTGACTAGCGGGCTTCTTTAGGGTTGCCAAGAATCTTCCCTCTCCACCTCCCCCTGGGGCCCTGAACTCTGGATCTGAGGTAATTGACGTTATAACTGATGTTATAACAGCTTCTTTTTTCAAATAGGCCCCATATATCCTCTTGCTTTATTCCCTTACTCCTTTCCTTCTGACAAGACATGTGAGGTCTGGACAGCACCTCCTAGATGGTGCAAGCAAGCAGTGTGCTTCAGCCTAGGGGCCGGAGGTGGTGTCCGGAGGAGCTGGTAGCAGGGCCAGATCGCAAGTGAGGACCCAGGAACAGGCGATAGAGACCCTCGTGAGCAAGACCTCCAGTAATTGTCCCAAGGCATTGGCCAGTGGTTATGAGTCACAGAGTCACAGAGAGCCTAGAATAGTGGGTCACCCTCACCAGAGTGACAGCCTGACAGATGAGCTCTACATGGAGCAGTGAACTAAACAGTTTGCGAGGTATTCTAGGTCACTGAACTTAGGGAGACTGCAGCAGGGACAGAAAGCTTCTGTAGCATGCTTAGGAGAGGCACCTGTTCATCAAGAACAAGGCTAAAGTGTTTAAAGGACGGGCTAGCAGGGTCAGCAAAAAGATCCAGCAGTTCATAATATGTGTATGTGATTGATAACACGTAAAATTAGCTCTGCATCAGATGTGTGAACACAGAGCCTCCCTTTCTGCCCTTAGAGCACAGCCAGACCTTGGGTCAAGGCATCACGTCAGAACTGCCCTTTACGAGTAGTCAGAAAGAACGCTAGGCAGGAGGGCAGTAGTTTGGGGCAGACACCTAGCTTATGCAGATCATCCCAGCCTTACAATCATTAAGTGTGTGGCACTCTCAAAGAGATGGGGATATGACTGCAAGAAAGAAGGTAAGGGACCCAGCTGTAGGATGTAGTACTCAGTTCTAAGCTGGAGGCATGTTCTCAGATACAGGGAAGAGCTCCCCAGGACCCCCCAGTTTCTCAGCAAGATGTCCAGGTGTAGAGGATGTTGTGGTGTCCATTGCCAGAAACTCCCCTTGGCATTCTCACTGAGGGGGAGTGACCTCCCATCTCTCAGCCAAATAATGACTGTGCGGGAAGGTGTCCCCCAGCAAACCCTGGCTTCTGACCCATCTTAGCTTCATTCCAGTTTTGTGAGAAGAGGATTTCTGAAATTGTTTTTTGTTTTTGATGTTTATTTATTTATTTATTTATTTATTTATTTAGAAAAAGCCAGGGGGGGCAGAGAGAGAGAGGGAAACAGAGACTCCCAAGCAGGCTCCCTGCTGCCAGCGCAGAGCCTGACATGGGGCTCAAACCCACGAAGTGGGAAATCATCACCTGAGTCGAAATGTGGAGTCAAATGTTTAACTGGCTGAGCCACCCAGATGCCCCTGAAGTTGTTTTATCCCTCAGCTAATGAGAGAATTATGTCACCTTAGGACCTTTGTCATTTCTCACCAAGATTGTTGTAAGGTCCTTACTTTTGCTCCTCACTGGTTGGTCCCTTTGTCGAAAAATTCACTGACCATTTGTGTATGGCTTCTTCCTGGATTGTGTTTCCATAGCTATATTTGAGCATTTACTGAGTTACATTATACTTTATTGGAAACCTTTCTATCTTCACATCTAGAATGTGAGCTTCTTGAGGGAGCAAGTTCTGTATTTTGTTTATTTTTGTATTCTCCGTATAGGCATTCAGTGGATGTTTGCCTCATGTTTGGATTAGCTACTTATTAGCAGGACTCTTTGAGAACTGGCTAAATTAAAGATTAAATTTTCATCTGGCACTTGAGGGCATCCATGAGCTGCAGAGACCAGCCTTTTTTTCATATCACTCCAGTCCAGATCTTCAGCCCAGTGCCAGAGCTAACAGGAACAGAGCAATCACCGTGATCACAGAGGTTAGCTTAGCATTCCCAGAGGATAGCAATACACAGATTTGTTGGTTGTATTGTTTAAGGGTGTGGGAAAAGAGATAAAAGAATACTAGTTTTTTCTTACAGGGTTTCCTGAAAAATGACTTTCAAGCATAAACTACTACCTTTTGAGACTATTAGAAGTGCTAAGGGAGCTAGAGTCCATGAATTTACTCAGTTAACTGGAAGTCGGTTCATTCTGTATTTCTCAACGTACCAAAAAAAACAATGCTTTTTCTTTATATTACAAGCTGGTCGTTTGTTCTGCGTTAAAGACTGCTCTCTCATGTTTTAGTATCTCAGAATTGGCCTGTGCTCTGTGATATTTTCATGTATCTTCATAAAAGCACATCCACATGCCTTGTACTTGGCAGGCTTCGTATTGACCTTGATGTGCAACCATTTGTGTGAATGGGGAGTATACCACTGCCATTGTGGAGCCGCTGAAGAACGGGATGTGGGGTGGGCACAGAGGTTAGTAATTCAGACTGACTGTGGCTGTTCTGGGCTTGCCTCATTAGTGGGTATGGCTTCAAAATTTGAGAAATTACATTTGATTTTTATACTTATTTTAAATATCCTTCTCCTAAAGACAAGGTGCTTGTAAAGGAGGGATTGAAGTTTAGAGCTTTTCAAGACCCTTTACACTTCTACTTCAGTAAAATTTAAGAGTAGGTTTCAATAAGGAATCTCTTTGTTTTAAGGGACGGAAACTCTGTTCAAACTGGCTGTCAAAAAGGAAATCTATTGGCTGTTAGAAGTGGGAAATCTTGGGGTATTCCAGCCTCAGCGATTGCTGGATTCAGGGGCCCAGATTATCAGCTCATTATTTTTCTGTTTTTTCTCACCTGCGTTTTCCCATTCCTGCTTTTCTCTGCCTACCTCAATATCAGAATGCCTGTTGTCAGAAAAGCACCAGCTTTCGTTGCCCACAGATCTCACAATCCAAGAGGAAGAGAAGTCAAGTATGATGGCCAAGGTTAAGCCCCCTCGCCTCTCGTGCTTCACTTCTCTGCAGAACGGAGAGAGCAGAGCCTACCTCATACAGATGTTGAGGGATTCATTGAGTTAATGTTTGTGAAGTACTTGGAATAGTGCCAGGCATATAGTAAACCCTCAATAAATTCTGACTGTTATTATTATCCTCACTTTACAGGAGGTAAAGTTTAGGTACAAGAAAATAAAACTGCCCAATCCTTCATATAACTTACTAAAAGCAGTCATTACTACCTGGAAAATCTGAAAACTTTGGGATAATTACAGTGCTTCACATTTAATATACTGAGTCATGCCATTGAGTTTTTCAAAAATCTGAGAGGTGAGAACATGTCCTATCTGGCTCTGTACTTCACCTGTGTGAGTAATCACTTGCAGCATTGGAAAGTTGTTGAAAAGCATACTAGGATTTGCTCGTGTGACCATAGCTGTGCTTTTATTTGTTGGAGTGATTATAGTTAACTGCTGTTTATTTAGAATCATGTCTAGTTACTACTATTCACTGAATACAATATGCTGGGTGCTAAATAAGTCTAGCATATAGGCATTATCTAGATGCATTTTTACTAATGAGGGAAATGAAGGGCAGAAATTTTAAGTGACTTCCCCAAGGTCTTATAGCTGGGATAAAATTCAAACCAGCTCTCCCTTGGATTTTGAAGTCCATGCTTTCCATGTGAATCCAGCATGCTGTAGTGTACTGAGGAAGCTACGAGAACTGGCTTAAAAAAGATAAAAGGTATCAGTATCAGTCTTGGCATCGTCTAGAGGAAAGGAATTGAATGAGTACAGGCAGGAAGAAGTGAATAGAGGCTTTTGTGAGAGAGGCTTGGGTTGCAGAACTCTGCCTCTTCAGGCCAGTAGTTTAGGTGGATGGGAAGGAAATGGAACATTCACACTCTCAGGATGAGGTGATGTGAGGGAAAAGAACATGCCGATGGGCGAGTGACATTGGATTCCGCCAAGGCCAAGTAAAGAGGCTGTCCTGAGGGGCGTGGATAGGCTGAAAGCAGGATATGGATTTCATAATGACAGTTGGTACACAATAGGCAATGATTAGTTCATAGATAAGTGGAATAAAAGAGTGGGACAAGTGATAGATAGCAAAAGATGAACTTGTTTATTTATTTATTATTATTTTAAATTTAAATCCAACTTAACATCTAGTATAATAATGCTTTCATGTTTAGTTTTGAAAGATTGAATGCACAAGTGGGTGAGGGAACAGAAAGAGGGACACAGAAGATTCAAAGCAGGCTCCACACTGACAGTAGAGAGCCCGATGTGGGGCCCCAACTCACAAACCCTGAGATCATGACCTGGCCGAAGTTGGACTCTTAACTGACTGAGCCACCCAGGCACCCCTAAAATGACCTTTATTATTAAAAGTAAAAAAAATTTTTTGAAAAGCCTACAACGTTACAGAACAGTGAAGAATAGGAAACAGCAAAGGAGCTTCCTGAAGGGATAGAAAAAAACACACCCACTGAAAGCACACTTCGAAGGCGGCACTCAGTGATAACTCTGGTTAGATTCCAAGCAGAGACGCGCTTCAGTTCTGTGGACAGGGTTGGGTTGGGTTGACTCCGTGGACCCTTCAGTTTTCCCTGCGAGAAAACAGAGTGTGCATCCTGACAGCCTTATGCAGCATTACCAAACTTGCCTGAACATGAGAGCACTTATGAGCTGCTTGTGAAAATACACCTCTTCAGCCTAGCCCTGCAAGCTTTGGGGTCAGCATGGGGGTGCTGATTATGGGCGCCTTTGAGAGAGACTGCCTTAGGCAGAGGTAGGCCGTTAATCTTTAGTAGCTCCAGATGTTTTTCTGTCTGACGTCTGCCCCAGTGCTTAGAGAACAGGCTAAAAGGTCATTTACCCAGGTCTGGAGGCCAGAGTTGTGATTTAACAGGAGCCTGAGTGCCAGGAGGAATCTTAGAGGTGAGTGTTATTAAGTATCCCAGAGTCTGGGGCCAGTTGACATTGAACGTGGAAGAACAGGAACTTGGCATTGGGCACCCACCGAGGAGGGTAGGGTGTATTTATCATTAAACTTAACTATTTAACTTTTTTTAGAAAAGAGGATGCCAGGGGTTTAAAACTTTTGCTTAGGTTTTAATAATAACTATTTGTTATTCTTTGCACTTTTATAATTCTTGCAGAGTATAAACAGGCCAGCTCGTGTTTTCATTTCCTAATTTTTATTTTTATTAAAAAATTTTTTAATATTTATTCATCTTTGAGAGTGAGACAGACAGAGCATGAGAGTGGGAGGGGCAGAGAGAGGGAGACACAGAATCTGAAGCAGGCTCTAGGCTCTGAGATGCAGGGCTCGAACCCACAGACCACAAGATGGTGACCTGAGCCGAAGTCAGACACATAACCAACTGAACCATCTAGGCGCCCCTCATTTCCCGATTTTTAAAGGCAAGATGATAAAAAGAATTTCTAAGTATTTCCTTAAACACAAAGCAAGGAGAAGTTTTGGGAGAAAGTTCGAGGTAGGTGGGTGTGGGGAAGGCATTCAAGATGGTGAATGCATTTGCTAATTCTAAGGCAGCAGTTCTCAAAGGGTGATTTGTGGAACCCTGGAGGTCCGAAACCATTTCAGTATATCTACAGGTTAAAATTATCTCTGTAATAATAATCCTGGGGTATTATTTACCTTTGCAGTCTGTTCATACCTTGGGTCAGAAGAAGCAGGGGGGGTGTCAGACTGCTGGCTCCTTCACTGGAATCAAGGTGGGAAGCAGCAAACCATGCTGGTAGTCATCCTATACTTCACCTATGAATGCCTTTGATAAAGCAGCAAATATTTTATTTATTTATTTATTTATTTATTTAAGTTTATGTATTTATTTGTTTAGAGGGAGGGAGGGAGAGAGAGAGACAGAGAGAGAAAGAAAGAAATCCCAAACAGGCTCCATGATCAGCACAGAGCCCAACTCAGGGTTGAACCCCATGACCATGAAATCTTGACCTGAGCCCACATCAAGGGTCGGACACTTCACCAGCTGAGTCACCCAGGCGCCCCAGTGTTATCTCATTAAGTCTTTACCCTTGATGGTGTCTTGAAATACTCTCTGATGCAACGGGGAGTACTGAGGAGACACCTATGCTGCCTGCCAGCGCATGGTTGTTGTCTCCAGAAAGAGCTGAACTAGCTGTTTTACCCGTGGAACATGATTTTTACTCGACAGAACTCCTGATACCCTTGGGGTGTTCAAACTTAATTATTTGGCAAGTATTTTCTCAGAGAATCAATGAAGTGAGCTCACCACTTCAAGGAGAGAAATTGACAGTATTTTGTTACTAGTGATAAGATCTTGAGGTTTTAAGAGTTTTGGGAAACTTGGATTGGATCTGCCACTTTGAACTTGATAGTTTCCCAGTACTTCAAGTATTGGGATGAAAGTTTTCTGGTGAGATTGCTGGTGATAGTAAGGTATATAATTTTTTAATATTATGTGAAATATGTCACATGTGGAAAATCTGTGCATTTTCCTAATGACTAATACAGCTGGTAGAAAATTAACCCTCTTAAAAGATCCATTCAAGGCTTTAGGTAGATCAGTGAGTGTTTTTTTACCAGTGTATTTTACTGTAACAAAGGAAAGTTCATTGATAAGATTTCAAATTTCCACATGGCAGGTAATGCTAAGAAGCCACTACATGTTGAATTTTGGCATATTATCTAAGAATAATATCTACAATTAACTGAAAAAGCTGTTAACATTACACTTCCCTTTTCCAACCACATAGCTGTATGAGGCCAAAGTTTCTTCCTAAACTTCAGTCAAAATACCATATTGCAATAAATTGACTACAGAAGCCAGTTTGAGAATTCTGATGTCATTTCTTAAGTGAGACATTAAAGCGATGTCCAAAAATGTAAGACATCGCCACTCAAGACTTAAAAAAATTGTTTTTCCTAAAGACATGTTGTTTATGTTAATATAATGCATGTATTATTTCATTTTTTATTAAAAATTTTTTAATGCTTATTTATTTTTGGGAGAGAGAGCACGAGCAGAGGCAGGGCAAAGAAAAAGAGGAACAGAAGATTTGAAGCAGGGTCTGTGCTGACAGCAGAGAGCCCAATGTGGGGCTTGAACTCACAAACCATGAGATCATGACCTGAACCGTATTGGAAGGTTAACTGACTGAGTTGCCCAGATGTCCCTATTTTATTTTAAAATGGATTAATAAGTATTTCTATTTTTCGCAGTTTTAATTTTTAATATGATAACTGTTGATAGATTACAGCCCATACAAATAAAAGCTCTTTGGAGTCCCTAACAATTTATAAGAGTTTAAAGTTGTCCTGAAACCAAATAATTTAAGACTGTTGCCCTAAGATATGACTAAGGGGAGTGCTTCCTGAGGACTACCTTTTGTGTTCACCTATTTGCTCTAGAATCATAAATAAAGACATCCACATTCTCCCAGTCCCCATTAATAGACCCAGTTTCTACTAGCCCACACACTAAAGTCTTCTCTTTGGAATAAGAAGCAATAATTGAAGTTCTTGACCAGGCCGCACCCCAACTCCCATATTATGGGATTCAGGTGAGGGGAAAAAAAAACCCAGTTATGGAGTTCTGAATATTTTTCCAGTGAGAAGGTGATTTTTGTTTTCACAGCCCTGGTAATTGCCCACTACTTACAAAGTGAGGTTTTTAATGAAGCTATCAACTTGATCTTTGGAATCAAGCAGGCTCATTTATTTTATGGCGTTATGACTTTGGGCAACTCATTTTTATCTCTCTGAGTTGCAGTTTCCTATACATGAGGTATAATTGGGCTAACAATAGGTTTAATGGTGTTGTTAATACTTAGCATTTGTAATAGGTTTTCATTCTCGTTCCCCTTGATCTTACTGGAACTTTTCTTGCACTTGGGGGTTTGAGGCAGTAGTTAGCTTGACTACTCTATTTGTAAATCATAGCTGAATGACTGCAGACTCCTGTCAGGGGAAGCTATTCAGCTCAACTGTTGGATATATTTGATTAAGTACATCTTTTTATAATAAATCCAACCCTCCTTTATACACACACACATGCACAGAGATTGTACAACAAAGCAAGGTGATTTGGCATATGATCAATCATACCTTTTAGATTATCAGCTAATTTCTGCTTGGCTCTTCAGAAAGATGATAAACACTTTGATATCACGCTAGCAAGAATGAATAGCCTTCAGTGAAAGGGTAGGTCCTTAGGGACTAGCTCTGTTCTTTTGAAGATATGTGTGCCATACTTTTAGATATGAGCACATAAATAAAGTCTAAACCATACCAGACCTTGTACAGAATTGTCCTCCTATACTAAATCATTCTCCATGTGCTAATTTTAAAATGTAGGCTTGATCTTGCCTAGTTTTTTTGTGGAAGTTCTTTTTCTACTGAAGACAGAACAGTGAAAAGACAAGGCCCACCGTTGCTTTCTGTGGTTGTATTCTTTTATTCCCCATTACACAGAAAGATCTTGTGACCTGTGGTACTAAGGCTCCTGGAAGGCTTGAGAGTGGTTTTTGCATGAGGTTAGGGAAAACCTATGCAGGAGTACATTTTCTCAAAGGACGCTCAAAGTATAAAAGCTTTGAGGTGGCATTTGGGGAGAAAATGATATTAAAAGGAAGCCTTAACATTTGATAACAGTCTTATGTCATAATGTGTATACATCATACAGTTATTGTTGGTGTGTCCCAGCAGTCATGCCTGGATTTTCTGTGACTTGGCTCTTCCCACACCTGTGGACCAAGCCCTAGTCTATTCTTCACTCTCTTTGGCCACCGTCCTGGACTATAGTATACTCTGTCTTGCTTTCATTTCTCAATGATTCAATTCTTAATGGTTAGTTAGGGATATATATGCTTGTCTTTCTCTCTCCCCATTTTTGGCATTACCATCCTTCCTTAAAGAACACCTCCTCATGTCAGTTTTAACTCATAATCAAGTGCCCGTAACTTTCGGATGTGAAATTCATGAAATCTAGAAACGAGAAAGAGAATATGGTGCAAAGGTAGGACACTGCTTTAGAACCACTTACCTACATTTCTGGGAGTATATGCAGGCTTGCAAAGGGTCAGTTTCTCAGAGTGCATTGTTTGTGTCTGCGTTCATGCACATAGATATACACAGGA
The DNA here is from genome assembly GCA_017311185.1 of Proteles cristata cristata. NCBI lineage: Eukaryota > Metazoa > Chordata > Mammalia > Carnivora > Hyaenidae > Proteles > Proteles cristata. Next base: position 67,662 of record JAESUZ010003186.1, read on the forward strand.
GTGGTTGAGGCCCCACTTCCATTCTGTCTTGTTCTAGTACTGAACATCCCACATTGTCTTCCAAACCATCTGGATGTTTGATTTGCCACTAACAAATCTTGTGTTCAGTTGATGGTGCAGACCTCCTCAAATGCTTGAAATGTATCAAAATACTCTTTTGATAAAGCCTTGTACCCACTGAATGTTGGAAGTGCAGATGTCATTTCATAGATGAATACCATTGTGGTTTGATGACTTGTGTGTTGAAGATAAACCTAGAACAGAATCCAGGCCACTTACAAAAACAGCACTGTTTTTCCTGTAAAACACTTGAGTTTATTTGTTTATAATAGAATTATTTATCATGCCTATAAAGAATAACTTTGAATGGAGTGGAATTATTTCAGAATGAGTTGCTAAAAAAATCTTGCTCTGAAGTCTAGAGACTTCTTGTAAATATGCCCCTGTATTTGTAGTGAATTAGCAAATAAAAAAAGAGTACTTGGAATTCCGTACAGGAAATAGGCAAATAATAGTATCTCCTCATCTCTTTCATTTGTATGTTAATGTAATGCTCTTAGTTTTATGCGTGGGTAAATCTTATTTAGGTGGCCATCGTGCTTAAAGTAGAAAGAAATCTTTTCTGTGCAGGAGTGAAAATAGGTTAGAATTCTGTTTTTGATCATTATCATACTTATGGCCTAATCAAGTTCTTATAAAGCATGACTGTCCTTCTACAGGGGCTCAATTAAGTGTTGATTTTCTGATCTCCTGTCGTCTTTGGTGATTATGGAGAGTATCAGAATATTAGAGATGCTCAAATACTCTGAAATCACCTAAAGGTATCTTGAGAGTATCGGAAATACGTAATAAACCTGATCATTAATCAAGAAGTTTTTGGGTGCGCCTGGGTGGCTTAGTCGGTTAAGCGTCCGACTTTCGCTTAGGTCATGATCTCGCGGTTCGTGGGTTCAAGCCCCGCGTCGGTCTCTGTGCTGACTGCCAGCTCAGAGCCTGGAGCCTGTTTCAGTCTGTGACTCCCTCTCTCTCTCACCCTCCCCTGCTCACGCTGTCTCTCTCTCTCCTAGATATAAATAAAATATATAAAAAAAAATTAAAAAAAAAGTTTTTACTGAGCACTTTGATATATTTTAGCTAGATGCAGTACCTATAGCAAGCAATATGAGTTATTTTTTTTTTTAAATAAAGTGTTTTGCATGTAATTAGGACCATAGAAAAATAGATGTTGTGATGATTTTGGCTTTTATTATTTTAATTAAATAGGCGTTAGTTATTTTTTTCTTTCCAAAGAAAGAAAAAGAATTGATAAAAGGAAAAATGTGCCCCCTTTTGATGAATTAATTCAGTGAACCTTTTATTTATGTATTGTAACCATATGTATTCAGCTAGAAGTTTTTCTTCTCTTCCTCTTACAGCTAAACAGCTTTGGGCAGAAGCATGCAACGTTTTTGCTATTAAGTTTCTCTGAAGTAAGGCCAGAAAGCTTTAAAAATATTTTGGCCAAGATGGTTTAAGAGTCTAGTTATGTCTCAGTTTGGTCTGATGGACTTGATTGAATAACATCTTGGATTGTCAAAGAAGTGATGTAATGGGTATTTTCTCATTCTACAGGATATTCTTAGGCTAACAAATGTATCTCCCACCAAGTAAAATACAGAGAACTCCCAATTTAGGAGTTTTCCTGCTTAGAAGCTGATCTTGATTTGGGTTTGTATGCTGAGGTATGTTAGATACTTGTTTTCTTTCTTTCGAGGAAGCTTAGACTTGCAATCTCTCACTTTTTTGAGATTTTTAATTGTAAAAATTATTTTCATAAAAATTTGAAACAATTTCAAATTACAGACAAGTTGCAAGTACACTGCAACTATTTCTTGTATCCTGAAGAATTTGCAAGTAAGTTGCCAACATGGTACTTCATCATCCTCAAATACTAAGATGTTCTCCTACATTGACCACAGTATGTTCATTGAAATCAGAAAATTAACATTAGGGGCGCCTGGGTGGCTTAGTCGGTTAAGCGTCCAACTTTCGCTTAGGTCATGATCTTGCGGTTTGTGGGTTTGAGCCCCACGTTGGGCTCTGTGCTGACTGCCAGCTCGGAGCCTGGAGCCTGGAGCCTGTTTCAGTCTCTGACTCCCTCTCTCTCTGACCCTCCCCTGCTCGCGCTGTCTCTCTCTCTCTCCTAGAAATAAATAAAACATTAAAAAAATTTTAAAAAAAGAAAATTAACATTAACCTATGGTTACCATCTAATCCTCGTAGGATAGGCCTGTGAAAACTAGTCAGAAAAGAGTACCACCTTATGCAGAAAAGGTCATGATAATTCATAGTTGAGAAAAGATCTAAGTATATGGCAGAAAAAATATGTATACTTATGATAAATTGAATGACATATTAAGAGCCAGGTGAAGATGCCTGTGGTAATGGGGCCACTGTGCATGTATTTGCTTAGGAACTCCAGAGTATGGCTGCATTCACTTTGATGCAGAATATGTGAGCTCTTTCGATGACTGATCATTTGACCACTGGATGGTGCCAGCCTTTGATTTTGCAGTTGGTCCTGGTACCTCTTTGCAGAATCATCCATCTTGGTCTTAATGGTCTGCTTTTTGATGTAGCTTCCGGGAGTTCAATGGGATTTCGGTACAGCAGAGAGAATCTTGAATACATGGAGCTTGGAGCTGTCCATTATACCTTAAGAATGGTCTTGCTGAATTAATGTCTGGTCCTATAGATGCGTTGCTAAAGAGTAAGAAAACTCACTCTCTGTGACCAAATAGACCCACCTTTTGCTCTCACTTTATTCCTGAGAAAATAGTCCTAAATGAAGTTCTTCGTATAACTTTTCTCTGATTTATATTAGCAAATGCCATTGTCAAAGTGAATTATGGTTGTGAAATAGACATGCTAAAAAACAATTTTTCTGGGGTGCCTGGGTGCCTCAGTCAGTTAAATATCCAACTCTTGATTTTGGCTCAGGTCATGAATCTCACAGTTTGAAGAGTTTGAGCCTCACATTTGGCTCTGCACTGACAGTGTTGAGCCTGTTTGGGATTCTCTTCCCCACCCCCCACCCCTCCCCTGCTCTCACTGTCTCTATCTCTCCCAAATACAGAAACTTTAAAAAAAAAGAGTTAGAAAAAGTAAAAAACCTGATGAATTAAGGCTATAGTTCTCTGAAAGAATCATTATAGGAAATCTTAGTTTTAAAACCTTTTAATATACATGTTTAGGTAAATGGTGGTTAATTTTAAAGTTTTTTAAACATTTAAAGAAATTCAAGAGAAAATTCACATATTTCATCACCTTATCAAAGTGACTTATATTCTTTTTTGTTTATGTGTCCATTTGTATAACTTTTATAGTGAGAATTTTATTTATATTAAAACTTTCTTACACATATAGATTCTAATTATGGTTTGTTTTCTAAAGGCTCTTGCAGACCAGTTTGAAGATAAGACTACATCTGTATTGGAACGTCTGAAGATTTTCTATTGCTGTCAAGTACCCCCACACTGGGCCATTCAGGTATTTTTGTTGCTGTTTGTCATTGGATGTGGAAAATACATTGCATTTGAAAGATAAATGCATTAGCAAAGAATGATTTTCAGTTTATGTTTGAGTTTGCAAATGTGAGTAAAAGTCTCTAGCTGGGAATTGCCGATTAAGTCATATTGCTCTTTTGGTTAAAGTGATATTAAACTTTTAAAACATTTTTAAAAGAATTTAAAACTTGATTGAATAGAATCCTTGAAATTAAGTAGTGGAAGAACCACAGAAGCTTTCATTTTCAAAATAACTTTTTATATTTAAAAGCCCTTTTGAGGGCGCCTGGGGGGCTCAGTCAGTTGAGGGTCGAGCGTCTGAGCGTCTGACTTCGGCCCAGGTCATGATCACAGGGCTCTGTGCTGGCAGCCTGTTTCAGATTCTCTCTCTCTCTCTGCCCCTCCCACATTCGTGTTCTGTCTCTCTCGAAAATAAAGTATAAAAAAAATTTTTTAAAGCCCTTTTGAGGGCGCTTGCATGGCATTCAGTTGGTTAAGGGTCTGACTTCGGCTCAGGTCATGATCTTGTGGTTCTTGATTTTGAGCCCGCGTTGGACCATCTGCTGTCAGCACAGAGCCCACTTCAGATCCTCTGTCCCACTCTCTCTCTGCCTCTCCCCTGCGTACACGCACTCTCTTTCTCTCAAAAATAAATAAACTTGAAAAAAAATAATAAAATAAAAGCCCTTTAGGACCTTTTACCAGATAATGAACATTTTAACCAAGTTATTTACAAAAACAACTTAAAGCATTTGTTTCTTGTTCTACATTCTGAGATACCCATGACTACTTTCCTTGTTCTGAGATATGAGAATACCTAGTGTAGCTCCTAAAGCCCCAGATTGGGATTGAGATTCAGGCACCTGCCTCATGGTTCTCCCGGGTTATGGGTGTGGTACCCCTATTTCGTAAAATTTTTAGCACTGAAGGTAACTTAGTCATCTGGTCCAGTTTCTTAATATTACAAAGAGGCCCCAACTGAGGCCTCATGCAGTTGACTACTATTTTCCAATGTTGATCACACAGCTGTTCAGAAAGATCTCTATTTCCCAATTTTAGTCTGGTTTTCCTCCTTTCCTTATTGGAAAGGTATAATTAACAGCCAGCTTTTACTGCACACTTAGTATGATATATGCATTTTGTTCTGCATTTTGCACACATTATATTATTTTATTGGAACACTTTTGTGAAATATTCTCATTTTACAGATGAGGAAGCTATGGCCCTGAGGAGTTAAGTAGAATCAGATGGTGCCAGGCAGAAATTTCTAGATGATTTCATAAGTATTGTCATTTTTGCTAGCTTCCTGTCCTCTCTGACATGGATTGTGCACATAGGTAGTGATTTAGAATTATAAATGCCAACCCACCATTTAATGACTCTGAATCCCTGTTAGATTTTGTGAAGTATGTCACTTTTTTTGAGAGACGGAGGGTGCAAGTGAGCGAGGGGCAGAGAGAGAGTGGGAGGGAGGGAGGGAGAGAGAGAGAGAAGCAGGGCTCACCCAGGGCTTCTGTTTTTACCCCAAGGGGAACTTGTGTTTACTAGAAGCAGATCTCAAACTCTCCTTATTTGGGGCTCAAATTCATGAACTGTGAGATCATGACCCTAGCTGAAGTCAGATGCTTAATGACTGAGCCAGCAGGTGCCCAAGTATGTCATACAAGTACAAGGAGAACTAGGGAATTTATTACACATTGGAATTCATTTTGTCTATTGAAGGCATCTCACTGTAACAGGCAAATAAAAAGCTTTGTTATATTATCTCAAAAGAAATACCGTCTTTAGCAAGAAGGTATTAACAGCTGGAACTTTTTGGCATGTTTTTGACCCTGATCTGTGAAATTTGTTAAGTGCTCTGTACTCTGTGGTTTCTGGTAGATAAACATTTCAGATTCTGAGCTATTATTATGACAAAACATGTACGTTGAGGGTATAGTTTTCATTCTGTTTCTGAACAGAAGCACTAGGAAAATTAAATACCATTCAAATAGAATTTAGGCAAAATGTTTATTTTATCTGCTTAGGAAGCTGTGGATTTTAAGATCTTTAGGCAATTAGGTAAACATCCTCTTTCATTAACAAATTAAGTTATTTTTTTCTTTCTATAATTATAGGGAGTCAAGATAAAAAAATAATAGCATAGTTTATTGTAAAAAGATCCTGTTTTTATTCTGTAGCTAGCTAGCCATAACAATTTAGATTCCATAACTTTCCTCATCTATTATAATGAGAAGATTAAAGCACTTACAGCCTGAGCACTAAGATTTATTCCAGCATACACATATTATGTTCAGTTTTATAAAATGTCCAGATATCGTCAAATAGTCAAATTCCCCAAAATTCATGGCATGAGGAAGAATTAGAACATTACCTTTACTTATTTTGTTAATATATTAGCTTTAAAGTTTCTGGTATTTCATTTTACTTTCTAATTTTGTCAATCCAGATTTTCCATATCCTTTGGGTTCTTAACTCTTAAATACATATTGAATTTTGAAAGAACACTAAGATTGTATTTAAGAGAAAACAACACAGTTCTCACTAACATGAAACCATACATTATTCAAGAACCTCACCTACTTTTTTTTTTTTTAAAGTAATCTCTATGCCCAATGTGGGGCTTGAACTCATGAGCCTGACATCAAGAGTTGGCATTCTCTACCAACTGAGCCAGCCAGGTGCCCTAAACCTCACTTTTTAAACCTTTCTAATATTTTCTCCATTCTTGCAGGATGAACTATTTATAAACCATATATATTTATCTTTTTATATTAACCTTTACTAACCTTGCCATAATTTGTCCCCTTCTTATCTCCCAAGGCTGGAAATAAAGTCAGTTTTTTAGAATGTGCTCAAAATAAATCTAAGTGGACCTGAAAGAAAAAGACCCAGAGATATTTTCATGAATGAAATACACAAATGCTAGTGCATAGATTTATGTCAGTTACATTGAGTGGTAGGGTTTTTATTATTTGCTTGTTTGCGTTCCATTTCATTTTTTTCCTGTTTGAGATATAACAATGTATTAGTTTTAGGTGTACAACATAATGATATATCTATACATTGTGAAAGGGTCACCACATTGAGTTATGTCTCATTGAGTTATCTGCTCACATAATTACACATTTTTTTTCTTGTCATGAGAACTTTTTAAGATCTATTTTTGGGGTGCCTGCTTGGCTCAGTCGGATAAACGTCCGACTTTGGCTCAGGTCATGATCTCATGGTTCGTGGGTTCAAGCCCAGCGTCAGGTTCTGTGCTGACAGCTCGGAGCCTGGAGCCTGCTTCAGATTCTGTGTCTCCCTCTCTCTCTGCCCCACTCCTGCTTGTGCTCTGTTTCTCTCTCACTCTCAAAAATAAATAAATGTGAAAAAAATTTAAAAATAAGATCTATTTTCTTAGCTTTTATACATGCAATACAGTATTGTTAACTGTGGCACCATGCTGTACATTACCTCCTCAGAACTGACTTTTAACTTGAAGTTTGCATTTTTTGACTACTTCCATCCCTTTCCCCCATCTTTCTTTCTTTCTTTCTTTCTTTCTTTCTTTCTTTCTTTCTTTCTTTCTTTCTTTCTTTCTTTCTTTCCTTCCTTCCTTCCTTCCTTCCTTCCTTCCTTCCTTCCTTCCTTCCTTCCTTGCTTCTTTCTTTCTTTCTTTCTTTCTTTCTTTCTTTCTTTCTTTCTTTCTTTCTTTCTTTCTTTCTTTCTTTCTTTCTTTCTTTCTTTCTTTCTTTCTCTTTCATAGTTTATTGTCAAGTGGGTTTCCATATAACACCTAGCACTCATCCCAACAAGTGCCCCCTCCATGCCAATCACCTCCCTTCTCCTCTCCCCCATCCCCACCAGCCCTCAGTTTGTTCTCAGTATTCAAGAGTCTCTCATGGTTTGCCTCCCTCCCCCCAACTATTTTTTCCCTTCTCCTACCCCATGGTCCTCTGTTAAGTTCCTCGTGATCCACTTATAAGTGAAAACATATGATATCTGTCTTTCTCTGCCTGACTTATTTCACTCAGCATAATCCCCATCCATCCATGGTGTCACAGATGGCAAAATAGCGTTCTTTTTTATGGCTAAATAATATTTCTGTGTGTGTGTGTGTGTGTGTGTGTACACATACATACATGTACACTACAATTTCTTTACCTATTCATCCCCTGATGAACACTTGGGCTGCTTTTATGTCTCAGTTATTGTAAATAATGCTATAATGAACATGGGGGTAGAGATAAGTTAATGTTTTCATTTTCTTTGGATAAATGCCCAGAAGTAGAATTGCTGGATCATAGGGTAGCTCTATTTTTAATTTTTTGAGGAACCACCACACTGTTTTCCCTGGTGGCTGTACCAGCTTATATTCCTACCAACAGTACATGAGAGCTCCCTTTTCTCCACATCCGTGCCAACACAAGTTTTTGTTACCAGCCTTTCTAACTAGAGTTTTTTAACGTTGATTTATTGGATCTCAGCTTTATAAATCAGATTGTAACAGAATCTCTAGGCAAAAAGAAAATACTGATTTTGCTTTTAAGTTATTCTGAGTTCTTGGGAAAAATTGATATATGGAGTCTTTTGAAAGTTTCTGTATTGTTTTTTAATTTCTTACTCCCTTACTAAAGTAGAGGTATTAAATCATTGTTAATTTTTAATTAGTAGAGATCAAGTTGTAGAATGATACGTTTATTACAGTAAGTAGACCCTTAAAATGGCAGATTGGATACACTTGTAAGTCAAATGGGACTTTCTTTACATAAAGAAATGTTAATTATTTTAACTTGATTTTTCTAGCGCCAACTTGCAAGTTTTCTCTTTGAGTTGGGATGCACGAGTTCAGCCCTTCAAATATTTGAGAAGCTAGAGATGTGGGAAGATGTTGTCATTTGTTATGAGAGAGCTGGGCAGCATGGGAAGGTATGTAAAAGGAACATTGTGCCTACTTGAGAGAGCCTTCCATTTGTGGGCATCTCTCCTGCTTTGCTTTGTTTTTCTAAGCCCACTTTTGATAGTAGTTGACTTATATCCTTTTTTTTTTCACTTTTTCTCCCAGAAATCTTTTTAACATTTCCTCTGTTTTTTGTTGGGGCAAATAATTTTGTGTGTATGCATGTGCATGTATATGTAATGGAAAAGAGCAGGCCAGAATTGATACGATGTATGTTTAAGAATGAATAATGAAAGCATTAAAGACTGCATTTTGGTCTCTTTGCTTTCCTAACTCTCCTCCTGAGGACAGCTTCGAAGCGAAATATTAGGAATTATTTTCAGCATCACTGGGTTGCTTCATGATCAGAGTTTGTGGGGCTGAAGGGAGGTTACCTAGGAGGGAGCGCAGCTGGCTTGGCACGGGGAAGACCTGAGGGGTGTGGCCCCCCACCCTCCTTAGGGCAGAAGAATTGTCAAGTGTGTGATGCACATTTGATTCCGCCCTTAAATTGGCCCAAGAGGGAAAATGTTGCAGTGTTTATATCTGTTATTTATTGTTTTTCCCCCTCATAAATGAACAGAATTTTTAAAAGAACAAGGAGCTCTGCATCGTGAGTATCTGTTGAAACTGACACATTGAAGTCATATGTTAATTTTGGATTAAACTTTTTTTTTTTTTTTTAATATTTTTATTTATTTTTAGGAGAGAGAGAGGGAGACAGTGTGAGCAGGGGAGGGTCAGAGAGAGAGGGAGTCACAGACTGAAACAGGCTCCAGGCTCTGAGCTGGCAGTCAGCACAGAGCCCGACGCGGGGCTCGAACCCACGAACCGCGAGATCATGACCTAAGCGAAAGTCGGATGCTTAACCGACTAAGCCACCCAGGCGCCCCAGGATTAAACTTTTAAATGACTGCATTTCTGTCATAAGTATAGTACACAACAGAGTACAATGCACACATTGGTTCATTTATTTCTACAGTCAACCTTTTGCCATCACCCTGAAAAAAAGAAGTAATGGCACAAGTACATGTGTGTCTATTTCTTAAATACCTTCCTAAGCATGTCTTATTTTAGACTAGTAGTAAAAGGTACATTCCTTTCACTAATCACCAATGGCAATGAAGGTCTGAGTTGTATTGGCATAAGGAGAAACCAGCATGGAAATAAAATTTTACTGTAGATTATAGAATTTTAATATTTTCATCCCCAGAAAGAACTCCATAATCATCTGTTCCAGTTCCCTCCTTTTTGAAACAAGGAAAGGAGCCTCTAGTAATTTGACTCAGGTCACAAAGCTGGTTATTGATTATTAGCTCGAGAGGCCCCCTGGCGCAGTGGTTAAAAGCAGAGCCTCCCAGCTTGCCACGTGCTAGCCTTGTGATATCAGGTAAGTTACTCGTGCCCACGCCTCTCCCTATGCCTCAGTTTCCTCACCTAGAGGGACTTAATCAATCTACTCTGGTTTTCATGATGTAACCTATGCAAAGACGTAGAATGGTCCTTTCCTCTATGTGAGTGCTGTGTGCGTGTTGGCTGCAGTCACTGCTCTGGTCTGAGACAGTTTCTTTTTTTTCCTTCACATTTTAACATTTCTGAATGTATCTGACAGTTGATGGCATCTTTCAGTTGTTGGCTGTCAAGTGGCCATCTGGTCAGTTGCCTGTGCTTGTCCAGACTTAGTCACAGTTATATTTAGTTTTATCATTTCAATGTGTCATCATTTCAATAGTGTTACGTACCTGTGGTCATTGCTCTGTAGGGTGGATTTAATCACCATTTAGAATATCTTCGAAAAGATTTTATTATGGTTTGGCCTTGAAACAAAAAAGTTATTGAATGCACAGTAAAGGACAGAAGCAAAGTAGAGAGTTGTAAGTTTGGTAGTTGTGAAGTAAACATTTGCCTTTGGAGAAATCACCACAGTTTCATTTACTTATCTTGAAAAATAACAACTAAGTGCTTTATGGGAGTCAAGAAAGGATGACACCCCTAAGTCGATGAAACTGTGTTTTGTATTGAGATGCGTAAAACAAAGGTTGCCATTTAAAATGTATGGAAGGCAGGCAAAATTGCCAAATTTTTCTGAATAGTTTATTTTATAAGACTATCACGGCACTGAGAGGCTGATGTCGTTCCCTCAAGGGACTATGTCATCGTTTAATTGAAAGCATTTTTTCTTTATTAGTTAAGAGTTAGTCTTACAGTTGGTAGCATCCCAGATTTAATGAAATATAGTATTATGTTTCTTCGAGGATTTAAATATCTTTGGGGCTGCTCCTAAAGCCATGCTTAGGTGTTTAACAAAGGAATGAATGCATGGACTAGTATCTGACTCCCAGTCTGATGCATTTCCCGTTGCATCCTTCCTCACTGTGCTAGTCCTTTCTGTTGGCCAGTAAACAAATAAACCAGGGCCCCTGGGTGGCTCAGTTGGTTAAGCAGATGACTTCTGCTCAGGCCATCATCTCATGGGTCATGGGTTTGAGTCCTGCATCAGGGTCTATATTGACAGCTCAGAGCCTGGAGCCTGTTTCAGATTCTGTGTCTCCCTCTCTCTCTGACCCTCCTCCAGTCATGCTCTGTCTCTCTCTCTCTCTCAAAAATAAATAACCATTAAAAAAATTTTAAAAACAAACTAAAATTACGGTCATTTTTGAAATAAGGATTTTTGAAATAATTAAGTTGTTGAATCACAAGCCCCCAGGTATGTTTTGAAATACTAAATTTATGGGGCGCCTGGGTGGCTCAGTCTGTTGTGTCCCACTTCAGTTCAGGTCATGATCTCATGGTTCATGGGTTTGAGCCCCGCGTCAGGCTCTGTGCTGACAGCTAGCTCAGAGCCTGGAGCCTGTTTCGGATTCTGTGACTCCCTCTCTCTCTAACCTTCCCCTGCTCATGCTGCCTCTCTATGTCTCTCCAAAATAAATAAAACATTAAAAAAATTTTTTGGAATACCAAATTTATGTAAATATTTTTAAGAAATGTGGAAATCAGAGACTCTCTCATTGCAGAAGGAAAAAAAAGGAATCTATCCCTTTCAGAGAAAGGATTTGACTCTGTCCCCCAAAATAGTTGTAGTATTTATTTTTATTTAATTTGTTTTTTAAAATATATATCCAAGTTAGCATATAGTGCAACAGTGATTTCAGGAGTAGATTCCTTAGTTGTAGTATTAATGTAGTTTTCCATTGGCACATGACTTTGTAAGCATTGTCTTATGTTAATGATAAATTCTCATGTTTCTAATTACTTTAGAAAATGTGTGTCTTGTTTTTAGGACTGCCCAGTCATTTACTTTGTCTTAAAGTCTTCTGTGAGTTTTAGCCAAACATCCCTCAAATTTTTTATTTTAAAAGTTGACTTAGTATTTCATTTGTCACATAAAAGACTTCCCTTACCTATTATTCTTATGCTATATTTGCAGATCAGTTTAATCGCAGACTCTACAAAGTTTTGTTTTAAGCTGGAAGCAAATGTTTTATTTCTAAAACAGCTGAGATTCTGTTAGGATTTGGTCATGTGCCAGTAGTTGTCACCACATTTGATTTAACTAGAAGTTTGTGAAATTTTAATCCTCGCATTTAGTGCTTAACGGCATAATTTATTTTTAAAAGGCCAATTCGGAAAAGTATCTAATTCTAATTATTGTGTTCTGGTGCTTGCACCCTATTATTGTAGGGTCTCAGACTTTCTAATTTGGACACTGCTTCACAGAAATTCTCATTATTTAATGACCATTGGCAAAATAGCCTGACCTTGGGCTCAGACCTGGTTCTCATCTGTTAGCATTTAGTTTTCTGGAGTTATCTGGCATACTTCTAGCAGTTCCCCCAAGCCTATGGACAAATTCTTATTTTGGTGTGCAAATTTGGTACCTATATGAAAGACAAAGACTGAGTTGGTATAAGCTACCTGTGGAAGATGGGAAGGGAGTGGAATGACGAGGATTAGGACCTCTCTTTTTTCCTCCAAACAAGGCTTACTTGAGACGGCATTGCTTTATTTTTTTATTTTGCTGTGTTTGCAGATCATTGTAGCCATGGGCTCTTAAAAAGTTTTCCTTTAAGTTATAAGTAAATGTTTTATTTCTGAAACAACTGAGACACTTTTAGCAGTTGGTTTGGGTTTTGGGGGGGTTGGGGAGGTCGGTTTCCTCTAAAATAGTTTCTTGATATGATGTAAAAGATTTCCTGGAAAGTCTTTTCCCGCACTGCAGCTAGAGTGATCCTCCTGAAAAACTAAATCTGATCAGGTCACTCCCACTCTTCAGTAACTTCCCTTTGTCTCCAGGGTTAAGTCGGAGCTCCTTAGCATAAGTGGTTTACTGACCACTTTGTGGTCTGACTCATGCTTACATTGCTAACAGCTCTGTCCCTCTCTTTTATCTCTGTTTCGTCCTGTACTTGCTCATTGAGGTTGTGTTCAAAGTTCCAGCGGGACAAAACTACTTGTGACATCCTGACTTGGCAGCATTGTATGTGCTATTGTCTTTCTAGAACTTGGCCTCCTTCGGCTCACTCCTACTTATTCTTCAGGTTTCTCCTTGGTGATGACTTTCCACAGTGAGCTTTCCCTGCTCCCTTCCTCCCAGATTTGGGGGTTGTTTTCCTGTTTGCTCCTATGACACCCAACACTACTCTGATCTCCCTTTTGCTGGTTAACTTCCCTTACTAAACTGTGAACTGTTTAAGAACCAGACTTGTGTCTCTAGTATTTGCAGTGGTCTCCCCAACACCTAGCCCAGGCCTGACACATGGTAAGTCCTCAAAAATGTTTGTTAAATGAATGGCTGTAGCACATCATTATGAATAGCTATTGCATTGAGACAAATCTCCAAGTAGATCTTCCCTTTGGATTTTACATGTGGCAGAAGAAACCTCTCCAACTCCTGCCATAAGTTCTCTCTCCAAAAGCAAATTATGAGATCTCTCCCCTCCCATTTTAATTTTTTACCTTTACGAAGAGAAACAGGAGCCTTCAAGAAATTTATTCTTGCTTAGTAGATAGATGCTAGACCCTGGGGGCGTGCTACTATTATATAGTGCAGTATTTAAAAAAATTTTTTTATTAATGTTTGTTTTTGAGTGAGAGAGAAAGAGAGGGATAGAGAGTGAGCAGGGGAGGGGAAGAGAGAGAGGGGGACACAGAATTTGAAGCAGGCTCCAGGTTCCGAGCTGTCAACACAGAGCCCAACGCGGGGCTCAAACCTATGAACCATGAGATCATGACCTGAGCCGAAGTCAGATGCCTAACCAGTTGAACCACCGAGGTGCCCCAATAGTGCAGTATTTTGAATGTCTCTTAATGTACTTCATACTTCATATCATTATTACTTTGTCACTGTCATATAATATTTATAACAACATACAAAGTGTGAATTGTTTTTACCACTTTACTGATTAGCCCTTATAAGCAGTGTTTGGAATCTGAGCTTAGACCATCCTTTTCTCATAAGCCCTCAGTCCTCTCTCCACACTGCCTCTTACTGGGGTTGTTATTAATTCATTACAAATTAAGTGTTCAATTTGTAAGCCAAAACCTGCTCTTGTGCCCACTTGAATGAGAAAAATAGGCAAAATAACTGAACATACTCTGTAACTTGGTAAGGGAAATAGATGAACAGCTAATTGGATAACTAGGCCTGTTTTTAATTATTCTGTTTTATCTCGGACCTGGAGTATTTATGTTGGCAAGTCCCCTTCAGAAAATCAAGCCAGAGCATGGTGCTGTCACACATATAAATGTGAAAAGCAATTAGTGAGCACTTGGCTTGGTGAGAGAGTAAATAGGACTGGGCACACAGAAGAAGAAGTCTATCTGGGAGTGACCCACTGGCGTGCGATGAAGTGGTCTGCACTTTTCACCTCTCAATTGCTGTTCAAAGGACAGGAATTTAGATTAGAAGCAGTGGCCTTTCTGCTGGGATTACCCTTGGCCAGCCGGGGGTGCTCTCTTAGCTCTGCTCTGTCATCTTAGCCACTCCGTCAAGGCAGTAGAACACCTTTCCAGTAGCCATTCCCTGCCTTTGAGAGCCCGCCTCTGAAATAGTGAAAAATCAGAATCCATTTCTGCTCTCTGCTGCCGGGGAAAGACTGGAATTAAGCTCTGCCCAAAGTTGTTGAGTTATATGCCCACACTCACACAAACACATTTTTTAAAGTGTAAGGCTATTGTCATGTGGCCAAATCTGACTGTTAGTGTGACCTTAAATTCTTTTTTTTTTAAATATTTTTTTAAATTTTATTTTTAATGTTTTATTTATTTCTAGGAGAGAGAGAGAGAGACAGCGTGAGCAGGGGAGGGTCAGAGAGAGAGAGAGGGAGTCACAGACTGAAACAGGCTCCAGGCTCTGAGCTGGCAGCCAACACAGAGCCCAACGCGGGGCTCGAACCCACGAACCGCGAGATCATGACCTAAGCGAAATTCGGACGCTTAACCGACTGAGCCACCCAGGCGCCCCTATGTGACCTTAAATTCTTAACGTCAGATAGTGCCATATCTGGGTGTAGAGCTCATTTCCCCCCCTTCATCCTTACCAGAAGAGCTTCTTAGAGTTGTTGCTCTGTCGATTCACAACAGCCTGTAATGACCAGATATAATGTCAGATGAGAGCCAGGCCACACTTATCACACAATAATTATTAGCACCTTTTGCTCATTCACAACATCCAGGCATAAATCACAGCCAGCAAGGGTAGTTTCTTTTGATAATTCCTCTGACTCAAGGATGAATGATTTTCCTCAACTGTTTTCAGTTTTCACTTTTACCCATACCCTTGATCAGATACCAGAGGCTCCTTTTAGACCATCCATTTTGTTTCTCAGTATTTTCAGTCTGAACATGAGTCATTTCCTAGGTGTGACTCCTTGGATTATAAGGGCCTGTGAAATTCAGATTCTGCTATATGACCTCTCTGTTAACTAGAATAAACTTGTTGTTAGGTCCTAATTTAGTCATACTTAGTATTGATGTCAGCTAGAGCACATCCTGTAAAGGCATTCTCCCTTTGTTCTCGATGGGAAGATTCTCTTATGTCTTTATTTAGAATCTGAAGACACTTAGAAAACACTAGGAGAAGACACTTAGAAAACACCTTTGCGACTTTAGGCTTAGTTTCAGTTGAATTCATCTGACATTTATAGAGTACCTACTGTGTACTGGGCAATGGTATACCAAAGATGATTACGAGACAGAACTTACCTCCAAGGAGCTTGTAGTTTGATAATACAGATGCACACAAGGAGAGTATTTTAGCATAAGATAGCAGGTGCTAAGATGGAATTATGTTCAGATTCCAAATTTTATTTGGCCATCGAAAGAGAGCTAAGTATTTCTCCCTGTGCTGCCTGTAAGGCAGTATTCCATTCAGTTTGTATCTTGTATAGACTTTTCCTCTGAGGTCTCTAGCATTTTCTCTTGTGACTCCACGCACTTTCATTAAAAAAAATGATGTTTGGGGGCGCCTGGGTGGCTTAGTCGGTTAAGCGTACGACTTTCGCTTAGGTCATGATCTTACGGTTTGTGGGTTCGAGCCCCGCGTCGGGCTCTGTTCTGACTGCCAGCTCAGAGCCTGGAGCCTGTTTCAGTCTGTGACTCCCCCTCTCTCTGACCCTCCCCTGCTCACGCTGTCTCTCTCTCTCTCCTAGAAATAAATAAAACATTAAAAAAAAATGATGCTTGCTTGAAATTAGCCTTATGTGGAAAACTTTAACTTTTTAATAATCAGTAGTTGTCCCCTCTGACCTCACTTCCTCCGGTCCTGTTGGCAGTTACATCAGTCACCGCCTCAACAATTGACAACAGCAGTTCTTCTGTTCGAGAAACTATAAGCAATTGACCAATGTGGTTATTTATAGAAATTTTTGATGTTCCTAGAAGCTGTTTCAGGTTCACTTCCTCCTTTCTAGTACTGAAACCCCAAGCATCTTTACTTTCTAATCTGGTTTTCCAAAAGAGGGAGTTGTGAAAGAACACAAACATTAGTTTTGGGCTTATGTGTGCCTGACAAAAACCTAGGTACATTTTACATCTAGTTCTTGTAGGTAAGGTACAAATGAACAACAGACTCTCAGAATATTAGCTTGCTCAGGGTCCTACATTTTGTAAGGTAAACTAGCATTTGAACTGCCTTTCGGACTAAAGGCACCTGTGTCCTTGAAGATCTTCCCGTACCTGGAAGTCTGTAGAATGGATGATGCAACACAGTTTTCTAGGCACATGTTACGACTCTTCTGGTTGTAAGAGAACCAACATATATTGGCTTAGGCAAAATAGGGAATTTATTGGTTCATGCAACTGAAAATTCTAGTAGACCTGGCATAATAGCTGTATCCGGGGGCTGAGGTGACATCATCATGACTTTGTGGCTCTCTTGGTAAGGCGGATATGATCGCCACAGGAGGCTCAAGCTTACTTATCCCAGTAGAGAAATAAAGCCAAGTCCATGACTCTGACAGAAGTGTTCTAACGAAGACTGAGGGGCCAGAGTCATGGGCCCTCACCTCCAGTAGGCCCCATGTGAACCATATGGAAGGGGTTCCCCTGAGGGAAGAGGAGTTTCTATTATCAGAAGATCAGAGAAGGGATGCTAAGTAGGAAAAAAAGTTGATGTCCACTATAGGGTGGGAGTTTCATGCTTTAAATCTGATGTTACAAGAAGTATTTTGTTTGGCTTACACAGGATTTTGAAAAAAAATAAACATTTTCAGGTGGTTTCTTCTAGGTATCTTGATTTCTTGGCTTCTCTTAAACGATGTGGAAACGCTAGGGCAAATTCCCACGTTATTATTCTAATTGGCATTCCTTCTTTTATGGGCTCACTCATTCTCAATAATCAGCAAGCATCTCTGGGCATTTGAGCATGCGACCCTTGCTCTAACTAGTGCAGGTTATCAGTGCAGGTATCAGGAAGTGGAGCGTTAGTCCAGCCATAATTGTAGCTTCTGTTTAAGCCTTCGCCGCATGTCATTTTATACTGAGATTCATTATTCATGGTTATTGCTAAAAAAAATTGTATTAGGAATAATACTTCATTGTTTGCACTTACAGAATAAAACTGTTGCAACAGCCTAGATATGTATGTATGTGTGGGTACAGGAATGGTCTTTGGGGTTTGCAGGTGACAAGATTCTCGTAAGCAACGGAGCTTAATTGTAGCCAGTTGCCCATATAAGTGTTTTCATGTTTGGGAATGTAGTTTTATGATATATAATAGATATTTAGATGATAAATTCCTTGTATTCTATAACAAAATATACCTCTATATTTTCCTGTAGGGAAGTAGCAACCCATAGCCAGAAATAGCAAAGCTGTTGCTCTGTGAAGATTTCTGGCCACCCACATTTTGATATTGCAAAAGGGATATTATAAGTCTTTGTGCTTTATTTATGTTCACTGGGCATATCTCTGACGGTTTTTTTATTTGATAATGAATTACATAAATTGAGTGGCTAAGTGGAGGAGGGAGGAGCAAATAGAGCGTGTTGGAAAGAGTGAGGAAGAAGACTGAAGAATGCAGGGTGACTAATTCATGAAAGGAAATATATTGCCTACAAGCTTTGCCCTTGGGAAAGATAATGCTGTTGGCAGGATGAAGAGGTATAAGATCTCAAGGAGAAAGCACTGACTTATCTAACAGAAAAATGTGGGATAGGAATTTGAGGAAAGAAGAGGCCAGTTCAGACCAAGCAAGATCATTCCTTTTGTGTTTCTTAACTTCTTCAGGAGGCTGCCCCGTTCTGGCCCTGTAGACCCATGTTACAGGCTATAGAATACCCAGAATTGGTATTGTTTGGTAACAAGAGTTGCATAGCACCCGTTCCCTATGTTCTTTTAAGTGTTTAAGTAGATACGAGTTGGTGGAGGGAGTATTTGAAATCCTCAGTACCTGAGAGTTTACAAACGTGAAAGTTTTCCTGATGATTATTTGATCTTTCATTTGTGTATGTGTCTTCTTTGCAAGGTTGCCAGCATTAGGGCTGTGTTAAAGATCTTGGGACTTGTGAATCTTTACAGCCTGTACTACAGTGCATTTGGAAGTACGAGAAATATTTGTAGCATGCTAGTTTTAGATCATGCAGGTGTTTTAAGGATATGGCTTGATGTTCTGAATCTTGGATCCTATTTTTTCTGTAGGGTACCTATATACTCTATAGGTATATAGAGTACTCCCTGACAATTCTTTTCATTTCTGTAAGGTTGATAGTGATTTCTCATCTTTCATATCTGATTTTAGTAATTTGAGTCTAACGAACCACTTCTGGTTTGTTTCTCTTTTGTTTTTCTATTCTTTATTTATGCTAATCTTTATTGTGTCCTTCCTTCTGCTTCTTTAGGTTGAATTTACTTTTTTTTTTTTTTTTCTGGTTTCTTATGGTAGAAGAGTAGATTGCTTTGAGGTCTTTTTTCTTTTTCAGTATAGGCATTTACAGCTATACATCTCCCTCTAAACACTGTTTTCACTGCATTCCATAAATTTTGGCATATTATATTGTTTTTATGCATCTAAAAGTGTTTTTAATTTCTCTGTGATTTCATTTTTGAGCTGTTGGTTGTTAGGCACTGTGTTACTTAATTTCCATGAGTGTGTGAATTTCCCAGATTTCTCTGTTAATGGATTTCTAATTTCATCTCATTGTGGTTGGGGAGTATACTTCGTATGACGTCAGTCCTTTCAAATGTGTTGAGACTTGTTTTACAGCCTAAGATGTAGTATGCCCTGGAGAATGATCTGTGTGTATTCTGCTGCTGTTGGGTGGAATGTTCTTTAGATGTCTTTTAGGCTTAATTAGTTTATATTGTTGTTCAAGTCTTTTATTTCTATCTTCTGTATAGTTGTTTTATCCATTACTCGAAGTTGGAAAGTGAGGTCTTCAAATATTCTTGATGTAGGGCGCCTGGGTGGCTCAGTTGGTTGCACGTCTGACATTGGCTCAGGTCATGATCTCATGGTTCGTGGGTTTGAGCCCCACTTTGGGCTCTGTGCTGACAACTAGCTCAGAGCCTGGAGCCGGCTTCAGATTCTGTGTCTCCCTCTCTCTGACCCTCCCCTGCTCATGCTGTCTCTCTCTCTCTCTCAGAAATAAATAAAAAACTTTAAAAAAAAAACAAGTATTCTTGATGAATTGTGTATTTCTCCCTTCAGATCTGTCTGTTTTTGCTTCAGGTAACTTAGGACTCTGTTGTTAGGTGAGTATATACTTATAATTATGTCTTCTTGATGGAATGAATATTTATCATTAAAATGAGCTTTCTTCATCCTATTAACAATTTTTGTTTGATATTAACATAGCCATTCTAGCTCTTTTTGGGTTACTGATGTATGTATGATGTGTCTTCTTTTCTTTCTTTCCTTTATTTTTTATTTTCAGCCTTTTTGTGTGTCTGACTCTAAAGTGTGTCTCTTATAGACAGCATTCATTGAATCATTTTTTATACTTTCTGCTAATCCCTGCCTTTGATTGCAGTGTTTAATGCTTTTAAAATAATTACTGATAATGTAGGATATATATTTGTTATTTTGTTATTTTCTGTATGTTTTGTGTCTTTTGTCTTTATTACTATCCTCTTTTTGGCTAAGTGTGCCATTTTAATTCCTTTGTCATTTTTCCTTTTTTTTTTTAAGATTTTATTTTTAAGCAATTTCTACACTCAAAATGGGGCTTGAACTCACAGCCTCAAGATCAAGAGTTGCATGCTGTACAGACTGAGCCAGCCAGGCAACACTACTTTTTTTTTTTTTTTTTCCTGAGTTAATTTCTTAGTCCTTGTACTAATCACTTAGAATAGCATATTTTAAGTGTCTGCTAAGTCTATCATCTGGGCATCCTCAGTAACAGTTTCTGTTGATTGATTATATTTTTCTTATGTAATGGCCATACTTTCTTGTTTCTTTGCATATTTTTGTAGTTTGTTGTTGAAAATTGGGTGTTTTAAATAATGTAATGTGACAGCTCTAGAAATCAGGTTGTTGCTGTTTGTGTTCTTTTTTGTTTAATGACATTTCTTAACTAATTCTGTAAAATCTGTATTCTTTGTGTAGCTGCCAAGTTTCAGGTTAATTAGCTGAATGGTCAGCTCATGATTAGACAGAAAATTCCTTGAATGCATAAATCAGCAAGTCTCTTCATCTTTGCTGATGGACTCTGTGTGTGTGTGTGTGTGTGTGTGTGAACATGGTTCCAGTGTTCAGCCAGGCAGTTAACAACCTGGACTTAGCGTCACTGAGTGCTTGTGCAGAGCCTCAAGGTCAGCCTGAGGTGAGAGCTCAGGGCCTTCTCGGGTCTTTCTGAACGCGTGCAGCACCTTACACATTCATGGCCTCTGGAGTCCCATGAATATGTTGGTGCCTTTCAGAGCCCTTATGTATATGTCATTCCCTTTTTCCACTGTTTTTGGTTAGCCTACTGTTTGTTCCACTTGTTCTTTACCACTTCAGACAGGTACAGAACTAACCGATTGACTATAACTATTTTTGAGAAAGATTTTTCACTGGGCAAACTCAGAGTTAGGTTAAATACAGACAGCCTTGCAAGTGAGCTCTTTCAGGAAACCACCAGACTGGTCATATAATGACAGTTTTTTAGGACAGCTTTAAGACTTCAGAGGAGCTCTAAACTCACTCTGTACTCTGGTGGCTGCCTTGCCACCAGTCTGCCCTGCCTGCTGTGGGTTTTCCAGGCTACTGCAAGTTGGAGAAAGGGGAATAGGAATGGTGCAAATTAAAATCACACAAAGCCGGGTGCCTTACTCTGGCAGTTGGTTAAGTGTCCAACTGTGGCTCAGATCATGGTCTTGAGGTTCGTGAGTTCGAGCCCCACGACGGGCTGTCAGTGTGGAGCCTGCGTCAGACCATCTGTCTTTCTTTCTCCCCACCCCTCCCCTGCCCATGCACTCTCTCTCTCAAAAATAAATATTAAAAAAAAAAAAAATTAAATAAAATCACACAAAACTTGTTCTTACCAAGATATCACCACTTAAAAAAATTCCCTGGGTTATTTCAAGTTTTTGGTTAATTTCCAGAATTTGAAAAAGTTGATTCTAAAATTTTTGCCAGTTTTCCTGTTGCTTTTATGGAGTAGGGATTTTCAGAGGTTCTTAGACCACCATTTTTGCTGATGTACACGGGTGGAGTATAGAAAGAGTATTGAGCCTGAAATTAAGGTCCTATTTTTCAACTTAGTATCTTTTGGTTTGAGGCTGGCCAGTTGACCCAAGGAATCTAAACTTTTATTTCTTTGTTTTAAAAATGGGCATATTAATTAATATCTGTCTCTTAGCCTTACTGTAGGGATTCAGTGAACTAATGCGTTTAACAACATATTGGATAAAAAGTAATCTGTAAATCACTATCTAAGGGGAGGACACATAAGGCATTTAAAAGGCAAAAAAATAAAGAAAAGATTGTATCATTCAAGTTTTGTTTATGGAATGATTGAGGATTTGGGGGAATAAGGGGCTTAGGAAAGGAATTAGATCCTACACAGATGTGGGAAGAGCTGAGAAATGAAGGTGTGGAAGAGGGAAGAGAAGGACCAGGGTGAAAATCGTTTACTGGTTTGCCCGAAGCACTGGCGCGAGTGGACACGTCAGAACCTACCAGGGAATCTGAGAAGCTGAGGACTTCCAGCCATGAGACAAGGGCGTGAAGGAGGAGCTTGTGGAGAGATCTGTGGACAGCTGTTGTCTGTATGTGGCTCCCAGCCCTGTGGGTCCACAGTGCAGTGTCTGTCGGCGGTCCCGGAGCTGCTGTCGGCTGGCAGGGCCGCGTCGGAAGCATAAGCGAGATGCAGAGAGCAGAGGACAAGCTGGGGTCTGCAGGACATCTCTGCATCTTGTTTGACACCACACTTAACCGTGACCCCCTTCCAAAGGCTGTTGCTTTGCTTCTGTCTTTCACATCCCAGAACCACAGCCCCCGCCCCACCTGGCCAACTCTAGTGTGAAATCAGAAGGGAAAGAAATTTTAGGAAACACATTTTGTTTTCTAGATGAAGCAAGTTGACATTGCAGTACATATGACCAGGCAGTGTGGTACCCCTTTGGCTTGGGGACTTACTGATTTGGAAAGTTCCAAACTACTGCTAACATGTACAGAGTACTTTATATATTATGTTGTGTAAAGAAGAGCTTTTGATTTGGGGAAACATAATTTCTTCAAAAGAGGCTGAAATATTGAAGCATTCTTAGAACAAATGAGAACAAAAACAACTGGAAATACATCAGTTTATTTTACATGTCTTGCTTTACTGATGAGATGAGTTCCTTAGAGGTAATGGATCAAATGAATTTTTATATTGAACATTTTCTAATAACAGGTTACAGGGGTGCCTGGGTGGCTTAGCCAGTTAAGTGTCCGACTTCAGCTCAGGTCATGATCTCATGGTTTGTGGGTTTGAGCCCCGCATCAGGCTCTGTGCTGAACAGCTAGCTGAGAGCCTGGAGCCTGCTTCAGATTCTGTGTCTCCCTCTCTCTCTGACCCTCCCCTGCTCATGCTGTCTCTCTCTTTCTCTCTCTCTCAGAAATAAATAAAAACATTACAAAAAACCCCAACAAGTTACAGTCTCAGGAATATGATCATTTCCAGTTGGTTCTTGGTTGACATTGGCACACAATTTTGTCTGAGTTTCTGGAGTCTTACTAGCATGATGTCATTAAGGTCATAGACTGGTGAGGCCTAATGGATGGTGAGACAGTCAAGGTCCTTGCAGACTAAATTATACCAGGAAGTCCATGTAATTCTGAGGCAAGATAGCAAAGTGTACTTCCCCTCTGTGCTAGTAAAAACCCACCACAGCTGATGTTGTCTGGTTATTGGGTAGAGAAAAATGTATTTACTGTATCAGTACCTGCTTACCACATGTCAGGAGGTGTGATTCTTTGCTCCAGTAAAAAGATCATGTCTGAACAGTAGATATAATTACAGCCACCATTATATTAAGTTTGTAATAATCTATGACATTTTCCAGGACCCATCTATATTCTGCACAGTTTAAATGGATCTGTTAAGCTGTCTACACTCACACACTTTGCAGTATCTTTCAAGTGTTTGATAGTGGCACACATTTCTGTAGTTTACATAGATATGTGATGTTGCTTTGGATTTTCTCTTAAGGAGGAGAGGAAGCTGGGGGCTTTCACTTGGCACTTTATTCTGCATTAGTCCTCACCGAAGGCTCTGCTGGTTATTGACCATATCTAATTCAACTATGTATTCAAGTAGTAGGGAGGTCACCACTGGGTGGGTCCAGAGACTTACTACGCCTACCATGGGATAGACTGATTCCCATAAACCCTCGAACGCATCAGGTGATATTCTGGGTCCCAGAGGATTATCATTAACTAAGTACTAATTGACCTTGAAAAGATGGGTATGGTATTTCTTTCTCTCCAGGATAGAATTACCTGGCAAATGTTAAAGGTGCGTCTTTGGCCAGGCCATCTCAGTGGCTCAGTTGGTTAAGCATCCTACTCTTGATTTTGACTTAGGTCATGATCTCATGGTTCTTGGGATCGAGCTCCACATCAGGCTTTGTGCTGACAGCACTCTATCCCTCTCTCTCTGCCTCTCCTCACGTTCACACACGCTTTCTCTATCTCTCTCAAAATAAATAAACTTGTCTTTGGGGAAGACAAGGGAAGAATTATGGTATATGCTAGTTATGTTATAGTGGGGTCCTTCCTCACCAATATTGGCTCCTTCATTCCTTCCTCCCTTCCTCCCTCCCTTCCTTCCTTTCCAATTTTTAAAAAATGTTTATTTTTGATAGTGCAAGCAGGGAGGGGCAGAGAGAGAGAGAGAGACAGAGGAGAGGAAGCAGGGTCTGCACTGACAGCAGCGGGCCTGATGCAGGGCTCGAACTCACAAACCATGAGATCATGATCTGAGCCAAAGTCAGACGTTCAACCAATTGAGTTACCTAGGTGCCCCTCTTAATTTTTTTTGAAAGAGGCTCTGACTGTGAAATGACTCCAGGATAGGAATTAGGTGAGAAACAATGTTTTAGCATCATGTTTTAGCATGATGACTTGGGTCTGACCCCAATCTGACCCAAACCTATATACTTTTTTCCCCCTAATGTGATATAGATCAAGTTTGGACTTAGTTAGCTTTAAGGCTTCCTGGTGAGTCAGCTACCACCTAAGATCCATGCTTGTTGCACTATTGTAATTATTACTCTGGCTGTTCCTATTGCAGTAACCATGCTCCTCTTGCTTCTGGGGGTTAAGTGCTATCAGCTAGTCTCTATTACCCCTCCTGAAATCAGGAAGCTCGTTTCAACTGAAGGACCTCCAAAGATGTCCTCCCAACCCCCCCAGCTTACAGGCCATCTATAGCACTTTTCAGGGATGCTAATACTCCCATGTACAATGTATTTCTCAAAGCCAAGATGAAAAGAATATCCTCTGTGCCCTCTTGGAGGACATTGGGATGGGTGAAGAGGTTGCAAATAATAAATTGACAACAACTTTTTCTTCCTAAGTTGTTAGATTCTTTCTTCCACATCACACCAAGGAACTTCTGGCCTCTGAGTTTAGTTTGGGCTACATTTGAGTCCAGGATTATCTTTTTTTATTTTGTTTTTAATGTTTTTTGAGAGAGAGAGCTTGAGCAGTGGAAGGGCAGAGAGAAAGGGAGACACAGAATCTAAAGCAGGCTCCATGCTGTGAGCTGTCAGCACAGAGCCTGATGTGGGGCTTGAACTCATGAACTGTGAGATCATGACTTGAGCTGTGTCGGATCCTTAACAGAGCCACCTAGGCGCACCGGTCATTATATTGTCTTTAAACAAAGTAGTAGTCTTAACAGATAGAGGAGGACTGCCCCTGTTGGCATAGGAAACTCAGTAGGGTTTGGAGGTTTCTATTTTTAGAATCATCCCAAATATCTTTATTTAAATTCTTTTTTTTTAATGTTTTATTTATTTCTAGGAGAGAGAGAGAGAGACAGTGTGAGCAGGGGAAGGTCAGAGAGAGAGGGAGTCACAGACCGAAAGAGGCTCCAGGCTCTGAGCTGGCAGTCAGCACAGAGCCCGACACGGGGCTCGAACCCACAACCGCGAGATCATGACCTAAGCGAAAGTCGGACGCTTAACCGACTAAGCCACCCAGGCGCCCCTTTATTTAAATTCTTGGGTCTTGCTCCTTCATGATCAGTGCCCTGTTCTCCTGGCCAAGATGAAGTAAGTGGTACTAGAGTAACCCTCTCGTAACAACCATTGCAGTTATTATTGCTAAGAACCAAACCACTTCAAAACTTAGTGTCTTCAAACAATAGCAATCATTTGTTTATCTTGCATTGTTTCTATGGAACGGAACTTTAGGAAGGGCTTGACTGGGCCACTTGTGATGTGAGAAAGGTGAGGTGATATAACAGTAACTCTAAATGAACTTTGATAAATTGAAGATATGCATGATTAGCTTTAGATCAGTCACTCAAAAATAATAAAATGTTGGGTCACTTGGGTGGCTCAGTTGGTTAAACGTCCAGCTTTTGATTTTGGCTCAGGTCATGTTCTCAGGGTCATGAGATTGAGCCCTCTGTTGGATTCTATGCTGGGCATGGAATCTACTTAAGATTCTCTCTCTCCCTCTCTGTCTGTTCATACCCTGTGTATGCATGCTTGCACTCTCTCTCTCTCTCTCTCTCTCTCTCTCTCAATATAAATAAATAAGTAAGTAAGTAAAATGATGTGTAGCTTAAAGGCAATAGAGGAAAGAAAACAAATGACTAAAACACATTTGATTAACCCAATCAGATGCCTTCATTTGCTCAAAGCCCTAGTGAAACTGAGTTTGTCCTATATTCAGCAATCACGCAGGAGCAATGTCTACATCCGAGTTTTGACTATGCTAACTTGGCAGCTACAAGGAAAAAGAAATTTTTTTTAAGCAATCATAGAAATAACTTGGTTCTCTGAACTTGAGGATTTAAAACACCGAATGTCATTTTCTTTCTTTGAGCTATTCAGTGAACTTAGAAGCAACCAACCTTACCTCACAGTCTGATATTCTTAGTGTCTTATCACTTAATTCACAGAAGCCTTTTTTTCTTTTAATTTAAATTTTAGTTATTTAACATAGAGTGCAATATTGTTTTCAGGAGTAGAACTCAGTGATTTATCACTTGCATCACAACAGTGCCCTTCTTAGTACCCATCACCCAGGGCACATGGGTGGCTCAGTTGGTTAAGTGTCCAACTCTTGATTTTGGCTCATGTCATGATCTCACAGTTTGTGAGTTCAAGCTCTGCATTGGGCTCTGAGCTGGAATTCTCTCTCTCTCTCCCTCTCTCTCTGCCCCTCCCCCCACTTGCATGCACAGTGTCTTCCATGCTCATTCTCAGAATAAATTTTAAAAAATACCTATCACCCACCCAGCCCATCTCCCACGCCCTCCCTCCATTAACTCCTAGTTTGTTCTCTATCATTAATAGTCTCTTCTCTTGTGGTTTGTTTCCCCCTTTCCTCTCTCCCTGCTTCCCATGTGTTCGTCTGTTTTGTTTCTTAAATTCTATATATGAATGAAGGCAAATGATATTTGTCTTTCTATGATTGATTATTTTGCTTGGTGTAATACATTTTAGCTCCATCTGCATCATTGGAAATGGCAAGATTTCATTCTTTTTTGATAGCTGAGTGATAGTCCATGGTGTGTGTGTGTGTGTGTGTGTGCACGCACACACACACACACTCACACCACATATTCTTTATCCATTTGTCAGTCAATGGACATTTGGGCTCTCTCCATAGTTTGAGTATTGTTGATAATGCTGCTATAAACATCAGGGTGCATGTACTCCTTTGAATCTCTATTTTTGTATCCTTTGGGTAAATACCCAGTAGTGCTGGATAATGGGTAGTTCTGTTTTTAGTTTTTTGAGGAACCTCCATACTCTTCTACAGAGTGGCTGCACCAATTTGCATTCCCACCATCAGTGCAAGAAGGTTCCCCTTTCTCAGCTTCTCACCAACACCTGTTAGTACTTGTGTTGTTAATTTTAGCCATTCTGACAGCTGTGAGGTGGTATCTCATCATGGTTTTGATTTGTATTTTCCTGATTAGTAATATTGAACATCTTTTCATGTGTCTGTTAGCCATCTGGGTGTCTTCTTTGGAAAACTGTCTATTCATGTCTTCTGCCCATTTCTTCACTGGGTTATTTTTTTGGGCGATGAGTTTGGTAAGTTCTTTATTGATTTTGAATACTTACCCTTTATCAGATATGTCATTTTCAAATATCTTTTCCCATTCCATTGGTTGCCTTTTATTTTTGCTGATTGTTTCCTTTGCTGTACAGGAGCTTTTTATCTTGATGAAGTTCCAATACACAGAGCCTTACATTAGGTAGAGGCCTTAGCTCCCCTAGGTGATAATTCAAGAAATTCTTTCATCACTGGATATCATGGACTACCAGTGCCACACTCTCTCATGATCGTGGGTTCCCCATGTCTTCAGCTCCAACCAGATCAGATAACTAATCACAAAATTTTATTTTCTGCGGGAGTAGCCTTCAGAATGTCTGGGAGGCTGTGGGTATCAAGTTTCAATGCCATATTGGAGAAGCACCTTCAACTACACTATAAAATCATGTCAGCAGAAATCCTGCTATGGCTACAGTCTGTTACATGTAATTTGGTTGAACACTATATATATACATACATGTGTTGGGTACTTATATAAATAATCTTATAAAATTATGGTGAGAACAGTAGTTAACTATTGTATCATCTGTTGTAGAGGAATTACATGGATTATATTTTTAAATCTCCTGTGTATTTTGGCTCTTTGGGATTTATAACTCTTTTTTTTTTGCTTACAAGCTGTATAAATTCTGATTCCATTTTCAGAACAGGCGTAAGAAGCCTACATAACCCATAGTGTGTCAGAAATGCAGAGAAACCAGCATCCAAAGACACTTTTATAGGCACAATTGTCTTTTAAAAGATTTCACAAAAATTAGACTGGTTAAGAATTCTAGCTGGATGCAACCTAAAGTGAATCAAATACATAGACTTTAAGATTGCCATCTATGTAAAGTAAGGAGTCTAAAGTATCGTTTTAGCTACCTTAAGATGGCTGCTACCATCAGAAACAGGGGACAAGGGACATGGACCGGGGAAGCAGATTAGTGGTAACAAGTACAGAATTAGCTTCACGGAGGAGGCGAACCTGAATTGTGGACATACAACAATAGTACCGAAACATGTGCGGTGTACTGAGGATGGTCTTTAATTTCTAAACTAAAGAGACTTGTTGGAAGCAGATAGGCCTCCTTTTGGCAAGTTTCATCTGTGAGATAAGCAATGACTATTAAATTATACCCTTCCCCCCTTCTTTTATAAATGTCTCAACGATCCCAGGCTCCTGGAGCATGCCATTTCAAGAAAGGAAAAACAAAGCAAACTAAACTGAACTAAAAAACATACTTTGTACTGCCATTGAGTAGAGGTGAACTGAAGATGCTGCTCTAACAGTCATTCCAGCTGGTGACAGAGGGGAGTCCATGAGCTCTCCCAGTATCATGGAGTATGCTTCCCCTTGGTGCCTTTCTTTCCTGGAGGATTCCAGATGCCAGTAAGGCAATATTTGCCTTTCCTTCTTGTTCCTCTCTTTCACCTGTATAGTATTTGCTTTCTGTTGTTTTTAGCCTGTGCCCTAGGTGCGTGAAATAGGCAGGTCATCTCAAACTTTGAAAATAAAAATGTGGATCCTATGGGATAAAAGATATCTATGTGCTAAAGAAAAAAAATGGCCATTAGCCACTATAAACTAATTCCATTACTTCTGTTGTCATTTCTAGGCAGAAGAAATCCTTAGGCAAGAGCTGGAGAAAAAAGAAACGCCGAGTTTGTACTGCTTGCTCGGAGATGTCCTTCGAGACCACGCTTGCTATGAGCGGGCCTGGGAACTGTCCCACCACCGCAGTGCTCGGGCTCAGCGGTCCAAAGGCCTCCTCCATCTGCGGAACAAGGAGTTTAGAGAATGCGTGGAGTGCTTTGAGCTCTCAGTGAAGATCAATCCCATGCAGGTGAGACATTTCAGAAGGCCCATCCACTCTGTGTGCTTCTGTTTCCGTTTGGTTTGGTGTCTTACTGAGGAAGCATCCATCTTACTGAGGGAGCACCCATCTTATTGAGGGAGCATCCATCTTACTGAGGGAGCATCTTCGTGCCTGGAGACCTTGTGTTTGGAAGTCGAGGGCTGAGCCTCCCATGCTTCTGGCCTCTCATGGGAAATGCTGCTTTTTTCTTATTCACTTTCTGTTGTGTTTCTGTTATTTACTCTTTGGTTTTCTTTCTTTTTTTACACTGTCCTTAACGCAAATACAGCTATGAAAATTGGGTTTCATTTTCAGCAGATATGTTAGGTAGAAATGGAGGAGAGTCCGAATTATAGACACCGTAGGATTGTGCAAGGAATTGTTGGAATCAGCAATGAAAGCAAAACTGATATAAATAGGGTAACATCTAGAATGGATTCTTGATCATTTAAGAAAAAGTCTATATGTACAGACACACAAACTTTTTTTTTTTTTTTGGATAACCCAAAGCATATTTTATTTTTTTATTTATTTACTTTTTACAAATAGTTTATTGTCAAATTGGTTTCCATATAACACCCAGTGCTCATCCCCACAAGTGCCCTCCTCCATGCACATCTCCCCCTTCCCTCCCCATACCCATCAGTCCTCAGTTTGTTCTCAGTATTCAAGAGTCTCTTATGGTTTGCCTCTCTCCCTCTCCCCCACAGTTTCCCCCCTTCTTCTGACCCTTGGTCCTCCGTTAAGTTCCTCCTAATCCTCCTATACGTGCAATCCTATGGTATTTGTCCTTCTCTGCCTGACTTATTTCGCTCAGCATAACACCCTCAAGGTCCATCCATGTTGCTACACATGGCCAGATTTCATTGTTTCTCATTGCCATGTAGTATTCCATGGTATAGATAAACTACATCTTCTTGATCCATTCATCTGTTGATGGACACTTAGGCTCTTTCCATGTTTTAGCTATTGTGGAGAGTGCTGCTATGAACATTGGGGCACATTTGCTCCTATGCATCGGCACTCCTGTATCCCTTGGGTAAATTCCTAGCAGTGCTATTGCTGGGTCATAGGGGAGTTCTATTGTTAACTTTTTGAGGAACTTCCACACTGTTTTCCAGAGGGGCTGTACCAGTTTACATTCCCACCAACAGTGTAGGAGGGTGCCCGTTTCTCCACATCCTCGCCAGCATCTAGAGTTCTCTGTTTTGCTCATTTTAGCCACTCTGACTGGCGTGAGGTGGTATCTCAGTGTGGTTTTGATTTGTATTTCCCTGAAGAGGAGGGATGCTGAGCATCGTTTCATGTGTCTGTTGGCCATCTGGATGTCCTCTTTGGAGAAGTGTCTGTTCATATCTTCTGCCCATTTCTTCACTGGGTTGTTACACAAACTTTTTTTTTACAGTTTGAAAAAATAATACAAAATGAGTCTGGATCTTTAAAACAAGCCACCTGGGTGGCTCAGTCAGTTAAGCATCTGACTCTTGATTTTGGTTCAGGTCATGATCTCATGGTTCATGAGATCAAGCCTCACATGGAGCTCTGCACTGACAGCGCAGAGTCAGCTTGGTATTCTCTCTCCCTCTCTCTCTGCTTATGCTCTCTGTCTCTCAAAATAAAGAAACATTTAAAAATAAGTGACAGGTCAGATCCACAGGAGAGGACCAAATTTTGAAGGAAAAAATTGACTATACTTAGTACTCAAATAATACTCGGTTGGCAAAAATGATTTTATTCTCAGAAATGCTTATTGATTTTTTTCAACCATACTTTCTTTGTGACTGCTCTCCTGTTTCACCAGCCAGAGGCACCCATAACTGTCAACGACGGGTCCTGACTAACATGCGTACTGACTTGGTGAAATTCTGGTTAAAACACTAATTTTTAATCAGCTGCTAATGTTTACTATGAGCCAGATATGTTGGGCATTTTGCCAGTATTTAGACCCAAGACAGACAGACTCCAGAGCCTGTATTCCTTTTTTTTAAAATTATGGATTAAAAAAGCACGTAACATAAAATTTACCACTTTAACCATTTCTAAGTGTTCAGTTCAGTAGTGTGAAGTGTGTTCCTAGTGTTGTGTAACCATTGCCACCATCCATCTCTGAAACTTTCTTAATCCTGCAAAACTAGAAATTTGTACCTATTAAACAGTAGCTACCTATTCTCCCTTTTCTTTAGTCCCTGCAACCATTTTGCTTTGTGTCTCTGGGAATTTGACTGTTGTCGGTACCGCATATGAGTAGAGTCATGCAGTATTTGTTCCTCCGTGACTACCGTATTTCTCCCAGCATAATGTCCGTGTTGTAGCCTGTGTCAGAATGCCGTCCGTTCCTTCTTTAGACTGAGTGATATTCCATTGTGTGTGCGCGCCACACTTTGTTTATCTGCTCTGCAGTTGGACTCTGGTTTGCTTCTCCTCTTGGCTGTTATGAACAGGCTGCTGTGGACGAGTGTGGGCTGAGATGATCATTTTTTTTTTTAATGTTTTATTTTATTTATTTCTAGGAGAGAGAGAGAGAGAGAGAGAGACAGTGTGAGCAGGGGAGGGTCAGAGAGAGAGGGAGTCACAGACTGAAACAGGCTCCAGGCTCTGAGCTGGCAGTCAGCACAGAGCCCGACGCGGCTCGAACCCACAAACTGCGAGATCATGACCTAAGAGAAAGTCGGACGCTTAACCAACTAAGCCACCCAGGTGCCCCATGATCATTTTTTTTTAAATGTTTTATTTCTAAGCGCGAGCAGGGGAGGGTCAGGTCAGAGAGAGAGAGAGACACAGACTGAAACAGGCTCCAGGCTCTGAGCTGTCAGCACAGAGCCCGATGCGGGACTCGAACCCACGAACCGTGAGATCATGACCTGAGCTGAAGTCGGATGCTTAACCGACTGAGCCACCCAGGCGCCCCTGAGATGATCATTTTTGCAATGGGTAGACTTGGGGCATATCTTTCATATGGAAAAAATTTAAAAGTACATTTTTGAGCTAATTGCTTGGTTTCTGCACTCTGGGTAATGAATACAGTGGGAACCTTCCAAACCATCTGACTGGTAATAAAAATCTAGGGAAGAAATTATCAGCAGAAATTAACAGGTGCATTTGGGAGAAAAGATATTTAAAGTATACTCAGAGTTTTTGTCCCCCCACCCGAACATTCGGCACTTGGGGGGAGGTGATGGGGACTGCTACTGCCATCTAGTGGGTAGAGTCCGGGGCTGCTGCTTAACATCCCATAGTGCACAGGACAGCCCCCCAGGATAAAGAATTATCGGCCAAAATGTCTGGAGTGCCAAGGTTGACAAATCCTGCACAAACTTGATTATCAGTAGATTTCTTTTCCAGTAGAAAAAAGAACTCAATATTGTGTTGTTAAATTTTTACTTTTACTTTTATGGAAAATTGTGTCCTGTCCTTGTTTATCTTAGTACCCCTGCCTGAGATTTGCCCAACCTCAACTGCTGGAAGGAGTGAGGAAAATAACCTCTCTCCCTTAGCCTCCATAGTCCAAGTTGTATCAGTGGCACCCACCTGATGGACGTGGATTATTCTCTCAAGCACACAGTCCCTTCTCTACCGGTTGGCATTCATGTTTTCCTCCTGTCCCACTGGCTCCTTCTTCTGAGTCTTGGAGGCTTCGTAGTCTTTATCCCTGGGCCTCATCTCTGTGTACAAGGGCTCCCTGGATTTCATCTCCTCCCATAGGTTTGATACCATCTGTACACTGACAACTCCCAAAAGTAGGTTTCAGTCTCCTTTTCTCCCCTGAACTCTAGGCCCCTTTGTCTAACTGCTTCTTCAGTCTCTCCATTTGTTACTCCAGCTTACCATTTCCAATATCTGAGATACTGTTCCTCCCTGCTGAAGACTTTTGTCCCCAAGGTCATCCCCATCCTAAATTACTCTGACTAGTATTCCTGCCTCTAGCAGTCCCTATCTACTTATCTCAGTGACCATCCAAATGGTTCCTTTCAGATGTGAGTCAGATGTGTCAGTCGTCTGTTCCCTTCCCTGGTGGTACCGGCCAGAATCCCTGAGCAGAGCGCCTCCCATTCTCCCCCCTCAACGCACTCCACGTTAGCCTCTTTGTTCTTCCCTGAATATTGCAGGCACCTTCCTGCCTCAGGGTACTGGGACTTGCTCTCCCTCTGTCTGGCTGTCCTTCCAGACATCTGCATACCTCACTCCATTATCTTATTCAAGTCTTTGCTCAAATGTCGCTTGTTCAGAGAAGTCTTCCACTACCATTCTGTGTAAAATCACAGTCCACTTTCCACCCCTACCGTATACTCCTTACTTTCATTCTCTGCTTTTTCTCTAGAGCATTTAGCACCTTCTAGTATTTTTACAGCTTATTTTTTTTTAAAAAGGCTCTTTCTCCTTCCATAGAATGTAAGTCCTATGAAGGCAGAAGTTTTCATCTGTATGATCCGTTTATATTTTCCTGGTGCCTGTAACAGTGCCTAGCACATACCGGGATTCAATAAATAGTTGTCACGTGAGCAAATACATGTCTTTAACCAGTTAGTCAATCGAACTATATACTAATTGTCTGCTGTGCACATAGCATGAGTCAGAGGACAAAGCAGTAACAGCAGATCGCCAGAGAGGCTGGTTTGTGCCCTCTGGTATGTCTAGGGAAGCCAAGTAGCAGAGCTAGTCCATAGTACAAGGCATCAAAGAAATACCAAGTGAGTTATTTGTAAAGCACTGGTTATCTAGAGGTCAAAGAGATAATAGAGATAGGATGGTAGATAGTGAAGATAGGACATTTTGAATTTGGCTTCGAAGGACAGATAGTACTTGAGTAGGCCAAGAGGAGGCCGGTGGTAAGGGAAGAAGGTAAAGAGAAGGGGTGTGTACGTGTGTTGGGGGAACAGAGGAGTCAGCGAATAGGCTGGTTTTGTAGAGTAAAAGGAAGTAGGGCAGTTCCAGGGGGAAAGCCAGACTGGAGCCAGCTTACAAAAGGTCTTAAATGTGAGGTTAAGCTCTTTGGCTTTTTATTTGGCAGATAGGGAGTCGCAGAAGGGCTGGTTTGTAGGTTTGGCTTTGTTTTGAATGAAGGAACGTGGCATGTGCAGAGGCAATTTAGATTTCTTGTTTGGGCAACACTGTGGCCATGGGAGATCCTAGATGTAGACAGGTTCGGGAGACCAGCCCTAGTCTAGCCTGACAGTTATCAGCACGCCAGGGGGCGATAGGAAAGAGGGGTTGGGTGTGAGGGAATTTGCAAGGCAGGACTTGACAGGGCTTGATGGTCTCATTATATAATTTTGAATTAATTACTTAGCAAAACAAAGAAATGACATTTGCTCAAAGCAGCATCACAATGCAAACAGATGTTATGCGAGGATAATTTGCAGTTTGTCATATGGATCCAATTCAGACAGGCTGGGAGCCGTGCCAAAATATGCAGGCATTTGATGCTACAGTTGTACGGAACTACTACAAGACACAGACTTGGACTCCGTAGACACTGGAGCTTGGGATCCAAGTTTGAACCATCTCTTAAGAGGGAGAGCTCATACATGCCATCGTCTCCTTTAAGTCTTGGAACAGAAGGAAAATAGAAGAACGGAATTTAATAGAAAAAGGAATTCTAAAAAATGTATTCTCTTCTTTCAGGCATTTCCAAACAGGTTCAATAACAACGTTTAGGCAGAATGAGAGTGATATTTGAATGGCTTTGGTAATGACTGTAATGACTTTCTGAAACCAAATTGGTATAAAAATAGACGTGTCTGGTTTTATGTCAGGGCGGGTCTGCAAAACCAAACGCACTGTCTACAGAACATTTGTTAGAGAACCAGAAGACGTGTGCACCGTTTACATTTGTGCTTCTGAGATTGCCAGCTATTGTTCCTTTCTACCTACCTGTTGCACTTCCCCAAGCAGCTCCCGAAACTACTAAAATTCAACCAGAGACTTGAATTTGTGGGCTGTTGGAGGCTGAGGAGGGTGAGAGGGAATGGTAACCAAACCTCCCAAGCAGGATCTCACAGTCTCAGGACCTGAATTAAAATAGAAATCCTTATGTCATATTATTCCCATTGTCTCCTACTCTTATGTAAAAAGTAAAAACAAGGAAATCGCTCAGATATCAAACCAGTATGTGTAGCATTGAGAAAGGAAAATGCCACTTCCTATTATTTTTTCCGCCCTCTCTCAGCACACATACTAGATTACTTTTCTTTTGTCAGTCCCTTCCCATTTATTTTCCTGAACTCTCCTCTTCTTTGAACTGGTCACCCACCTTTGTAAGGTTACATGATCTAACTGCAGGGTAAATACTCAAAGACAGGTATGGGCAGAAGGGCTATAGTTGGGATGAGGTGGACGGTCACTGTGGACTGCCCGGGTCAGGAAAGGCTGTGCTGGAGATGGTGCAGGAGTCAGCACAAGTGTGCACCAAAAGGTGGAAGGGGAGTAAGTGTTCAGAAGGGAACTGGCGTCCCGGGTTAGAAGAGCACAGAGAAAGCCATGGATTTGAGTGTTGATTGAATATAACGGCCAGGCTATGCCTGTTATCCTGGTAACCCATCCCATTTAGCGTTTGTCGCAAGGTTTTGCATTTTTAAGTGAGGTATTATTGGTGCATAAAAAGCGGTTGGAGTGGGTTTTCATAGACATCCAGTTTGTTCTTCCCTCTTCTGCCACAGTCTTGGCTAGTATTGTATTCAGTGCATGTGCAACGGACAGCGCTCCCACTTTCCAGTGCTCAAATCTGAACGGTGACCAGTAACAGCCTGTCTCTTTTTTTTTTTTCCAACCCTTTCCACACACAGCTTACTAACATTACCCTTTCTAGGACAGTACACAGGATGCTTGCTGATAAAATCTATCGCGCTTGCTCAGGGATTCTGAGAACAGCCACCTCCTTCAGGTCCTGGGAGATGGTAGAAGTTCTTGGGCCATGTCTTTATAAGCCCGCTTGTATATATCAGACATTTGTGCCAAGCTGTGGCCTGTGTGATGCGTGACGTTGCCTGGCTACCAGTTGGCAGGATTAGTGGGAGATGCAGGGAATCATAGACTAGATGTATGGGGAGCAGAGCCTAGCAGGCCTGCCATAAATAAAGCACATGGGGAATACTCTGAATTCTCTTGCTACAGTGGTTTGACTGCTTAACGTATGGCCTGAATGGACCACTAGTTTTATATTACATTGCTTGGTAACTTTTATATAGTTTATAGTAAACCCTTTGGCAGCATTGGCAGCATTCATTTGCAAAAAGCAAACAAACCAAAAAAGGTGTGTTTTTAGAGGACCATAAGGAACTCAGTTCTCATTTGGCAGGAGAGCTAATGAGTGTACAAATTGCACAAAATGTAGTTGATGTTTACCTTCCGCTTCAGAGGCTGTAGTTATATTACTAACCTGAAGACCTAAGTCTGTTGAAGAAACATTAGCATCTACGTCAAAAACTAGTACTAGTTTTTTTTTTTTTTTTAAAGAAGACTAAAGAGGATGATTTAATATGAAGCTGTAGGAGGTACATTTTCACGTCATTCTGTGAGGTTTGACTTTTTATTTGGAGCAGATGAAAATCAGCAAAAATGGTTTACAAGATTGGTCCATACCTCATTTTCTTTTTTTTTTAATTTTTAATTAAAAAAATTTTTTTTGAATGTTTTATTTATTTTTGAGAGAGGGAGATAGAGACAGCATGAGCAGAGGAAGGTCAGAGAGAGACACAGAATCTGAAGCAGCCTCCAGGCTCTGAGTTAGCTGTCAGCACAGAGCCCGAAGTGAGGCTTGAACCCATGAACTGTAAGATCATACCCTGAGCTGAGGTCAGATGCTTAACCAACTGAGCCATCCAGGTGCCTCAACATTTTCTTGCATGTGTATAAAATGTGAGATCATAGGTGTTAATATGTTTGCTTGCTTAGCTGAAGTAGTTCATTACCATGAATTCATCATTTTAGTATCACTGACATCAGATGCTTCAAATAGGAAACTCCTTAATTCTATTCTCATAGTGGTTTAATTTTTTTTATCCAGTTAGTGGATTCAGAATAAAATTCGTGGAAATTCATTCTCCCAAAGGTGAAACATCTAACATTATTCTGAATGCTTTTGTAAATTCAATTAAAAAGTTAAACATAACAAATAAAAGAATTTCTTTCAGTAGTGATGATAAGGATATCAATGTTGGTGGAACGTGGCAACAGGGCAAAAACGATGTTCTTGTGGAATTAAGAAAACCTTTGAGGTGTAAATGTTCTTGAATTTGATTGTAATGGTAGACATAATATGGTCCAAACAGACGTCTACTAATGGAATTAAAAACTGACTGTTGTCACTTACAATTTTTTTTTTGAGAGAGAGAGAGAGAGAGAGAGAGTGTGTGTGAGAGAATCCCAAGCAAGCTCCGTGCTCAGTGCAGAGCCCAGTGTGGGGTTTGGTGACACGACCCTGGGATCATGACCTGAGCTAAAATCAAGAGTCCAATGTTCAACCAACTAAGCCACCCGGGTGCCCCTACAAATAATTTTATATGCACCATTGGGTAATTGAATTATAAGATTTTTGTGACACTTCTGATGTTGAATTACATTTTGTACAGTGTGGCAGTATATACTTTTTCTGTCCATCATCTTTAAAGATGTTTGAATTTTTTAAGAATTATTTTATAAGTCAATTCAACTGTCCTACAACGATATGAACTGTTTAAGAAAAGAGTCTTTTGCCTTTTGGCTGCATTGTTTTTTAAAAAATCAATTAGAAATCTTTTATGTATTCAATTAATGAACTTGCAAAAAATTCAGCTTTTGAAAGTTTTTAGCAAATTGTGATTATTGTAGGCAATTCTTTCAAACAGGGAGACATTGAAATTTTTCATAAAGGGAATGGTAAGTGTTCAAATGATATACAGGATTTAATTTTGAAATGTAAAATCACACTTTTGAATATCTTCACTGTCTGCTAGGGCTGCCATAAAAAATAGGACAGCCTGGGTGGTTTAAATAACAAATTTATTTTCTCACAGTCCTGGAAGGTAACAGTCTAAGATCAGGGCACCTTCTGGGTTGGTGTCTGGTGAGGTCTTTCTTCCTGGGTTTTAGATGGCAAAGCTCTTTCTCTGTGTGCCTGTAATTCTCTTCTTATAAAGATATTGGTCCCATCAGATTAGGGCCCCAACTTTATAACCTCATTTAATATTATCTCCTTTTTTAGGGGGGGAGGATAAGAAATCTTGTGGGATGGGGGCATGGGGCAGCATGGTTGGGGAGAGAGAGGGAGAGAGAAAGAAAGAGAGAATCTTCCAATGCAAGGCTTGACCTCATGACCTTGAGATCATGCCCAAATCAAGATTCGGATGCTTAAGAGACTGAGCCACCCAGGCACCCCTAATCATAATTATCTCCTTAAAGGCCCTCTCTCTAAATGTAGTCACACTTGGGGTTGGATTTTAAGATATGAATTTTGGGGAGGTATAATTCAGTCTATAACATCCACCTTGTAGGAGTCTTTCCTTTGTAACATTTTATTATGCAAATTTCAATTGTATAAAATAAGCAATAGCAGAAAGACCACTATAGCGAACCCTTTCCAATATGCCTGTCAACTAGCTTCAACAATTACTAACTTACAGGTGATCGCATTTCATCAGTATTTCCTTAACTCAATCCTATATTGTAAAACAAATCCAGGAGCACCTGTGTGGCTCATCTGGTTAAGTGTTGGGCTCTTGATTTTGGCTCCGGTCACTATCTCACGGTTTGTGGGATCGAGCCCCACGTCGGGCTCCATGAGGATAACACAGAGCCTGCTTGGGATTCTCTCACTCCCTCTCTCTTTGCCCCTCTCCTCCTCACAGATCTGTGAGCACGCATGCATGCTCTCTCTCTCAAAATCAATAAACTTTAAAAAATAAATTTAAAAAATATATTGAGTCATTTCATTTTTTTAATATTTATTAATTTTGAGAGAGAAAGAGTGTAGGTTGAGGAGGGCCAGAGAGAAGGGGAAAGAGAGAATCCCAAGCAGGCTCCATTGTTGTAGAACCTGACACGGGACTTGATCCCACTAAGATCATGACTTGAGCCGAAATCAAGAGTCAGACACAACCAACTGAGCCACCGAGGGTCCCCCAAATCATTTCATTTAAAATTTGTTTAAATGTTTAGTCACTTTTTGAGAGACAGAGACAGAGCATGAGTGGGGGAGGAGCAGCGAGAGAGGGAGATAGAATCTGAAGCCGGCTCTAGGCTCTGAGTTGTCAGCACAAAGTCCAACCGTGAGATCATGACTTGAGCCGAAGTCGGATGCTTAACTGACTGAGCCACTCAGGCGCCCCTCATTTTTAAATATTTGAGTATACATCTCTGAAGAAATGACTTTAAAAAGTAACCATAATACCATTGTACTTAAAACCTCAATAATAATTTGTAGGAAACTTTTATTGATCTTCTGATTTTAATTGAATAAATTTATTTTCTATACTAAATTGAAGCTCATAATTTATCAGTGCCTAGATTTGGTGAAACTTACAAAGAATCATAAATAGAGACAATTTGTTTTATGAATTTTATCTTATTAAAAATATTTGTTGGGGCATCTGGGTGGCTCAATCGGTTAAGCGTCTGACTTCGGCTCAGGTCGTGATCTCAATCTGTAAGTTCAAGCCCCGCTTTGGACTCTGTGCTGACAGCTTGGAGCCTAGAGCCTGCTTTGGACTCTGTCTCTCATTCTCTCTTTGCCACTCCCCCACATGTGCTCTGTCTCTGTCTCTCAAAAATAAATAAATGTAAAAAAAAGATTTTAAAAAATATTTGTTGAAGGTGCCTGGGTGGCTTAGTTGGTTAAGCATTCAAGTCTTGATCTCAGGGTCTTGAGTTCAAACCCCATGTTTGGCTCTGTGGTGGTCGTGAAGCCTACTTAAAAAAAAATAAATTATACATGCAGTATATATATTTGTTGAAGAAAGCACACTAAATGGAGGCAAAAAGGCAGTACTTGAGAAACATATTTATAAGTTTCAATACTAACAAAATTGTATTCAGAATATCTTCTGTTTAATAGCATTTGCTTTCAGTTTACCAGTTATCTCAGTGCATTAAAATATTTCCAGTTTAAGGTGCCTGGGTGACTCGGGTGGTTAAGCATCCAACTCTTGATATCAGCATAATCTTGCTTTCTGAGATTGAGTCTCAGGTCAGACTCCATGCTGAGCACAGAGCCTGCTTGTGATTGTCTCTTTTCCTCTTTCTCTGCCCCTGCCCAACTTGTGCTCATGCTTGTGTGCTCTCTCTCATAATAAATAAACATTAAAATTTTTTTCAGCTTTATTGAGATATAATTGACATATCAATAGGGTAAGTTGGGGTACACAGTGTGACTGATAACTTGTTTGTATTGCAGAATGATTACCATAGTAGCATTGTATTAACATCTCTGACATACATACATAATCACGTGTGTGTGTGTGTGTGTGTATGTGTGTGTGTGTAACATTTAAAATGTACTGTCTTTGCAACTTTCAAGTATATGATACAGTATTGTTAACTGTCATCCACATGCTGTGTGTTAGAACCCCAGAACCTACTCATCTTTATAACTGGAAGTTTGACCCTTTTGACCAAAATCTCCCTATCTCTCTTACCTCCTTGGCCCCTGGCAACCACCATTCTGTTTCTAGAGTTCATCTTTTTAGAGTCCACATACAAGTGAGAACATACAGTATTTGTATTTGTCTCTGTCTGTCTGACTTCACTCAGCAGAATGTCCTCAGAGTCCATCCATGTTGTCACAAATGGCAAGATTTCCTTCCTTTTTATGGCTGAATAACATTTCTATCTTTGTGTGTGTAAATGTGTGTATGTACACATTTTCTTTATGCATTCATCTGTCCACAGACATCTAGATTGTTCATATGTTTTGGCTATTGTGAATAATGCTACAGTGAATATGAGGGTGCAGATACCTCTTCAAGATTGTGATTTCATTTCCTTTAAATATATACCCCAGAGTGGAAATTGCTGGGTCATAATGGTATTTCTGTTTTTTATTTTTCCTCACTGCATTTGGAAAGAATATTTTCTCAACTAAAATCATTATGGCCTACAGACAAGAGTCCATCAAAAATTTTAATAATTTTAAATGTATTAACAATAAAATTGACAATTAATAATGAACAAGGTTGGAGTAGACAGGTAATTTTATGAGAAATTATATAAAAATTATAAGAAAAATATTATAAGTACTAAGATCATATTGAAAAAAGAAATTAGTCAGAAAAACAGCAATACTGGAGCACCTGGGTGGCTTAGTCAGTTGGGCGTCCGACTTTCGCTTAGGTCATGATCTCGCGGTTCGTGGGTTCGAGCCCGCGTCGGGCTCTGTGCTGACTGCCAGCTCAGAGCCTGGAGCCTGTTTCAGTCTGTGACTCCCTCTCTCTCTGACCCTCCCCTGCTCACGCTGTCTCTCTCTCTCTCTCCTAGAAATAAAATAAAAATATTAAAAAAAAAAGAAAGAAAAACAGCAATACTGTGGTATTAGATTAGATATGATTTGGGCAATGATTAAAGTTTATTAATGCTAATAAAATTAATTTTAAATCTATTGTATATTACAGAAATGTGCAAATGTCAGAAATGTATAGCTTGATTGTGTTCCTTTTCTTATTTTAAGTGTTCAGATACTCAGCATTTAAACATTTTTACTTTGATATATTTTTATTTTTCAATTTTGAACAAAAACAGCCTTATGAGTCCCCTGATACAGTAAAGCCAATTTGTTGCTCAACAGTTTTTGGTCAATCAATAAGGTCTTTTTTAAGATATGTGTCTTTAATTATTTTTTAATGCTGTTCCACGTTCAAAAAATGTTGCAGTTTGCTCAAGTATATTACATTGTTGCCTAACTAAGTCATTATCAAGAACCTACCATGTACACACATGGATGTGGGAATGAATTAGCCTGTGTCAGGCTATCGGCAAAGAGTGGAGAGTTTCCGGTGGGGACTGATTGGGCTAGAACTAGTTTGTGAAGGGCCTTAAATGCCCTCCACAACTCTATGGATGTGGAAGTCTGATGTGGTTTTGAATAAAAGAGTGATATGACAAAAGTGGTATTTTAGGAAGTTTAAATAAGGACTGAATGTCATGGATGAGTGGGCAGCAAGAATGGAAGAGAATGTTTTAGCAGCGAGAGTGGAAAGATAGAACAGGTTGAAGCCTCATTACCCAGGAAAATCTTCTGAGACTTAGTCATTTGGACTCTGGCAGGATTGGGGGAGAGCTTGGAATCCAACAGGATGCCAGTTTTCTCAATTGTCTGATTAAAAAGGAAAATGTCCCTATTGATAGAATATAGAGAATCCAGGAGGAAGGGAAAAGATCTCTTACAGGAGAAGGTAAAGTGATTTTGGACATTGAATATGAAGACGTTGCTATATCCAAGCAGAGGTGGCTGATCGTTCACTGGACATAAGAGTCTGAAGCCCAGTAGTGAGACCACAGTTGAGCTTTCAGATTGGAGCTTTTTTGTGGAAGTAAGGTGAAGCCATGGGAGTGGATAAATTCTTTACAGAAAATCTTGAAAGAGCACACTGAACAAAACCCTGACTTTTGAGCAGCAGCTGGAGGAAAGTAAGAAGTAGCACCAATGAAAAAAGATTCAAACAAAAGATACCACATTCTTGGTCAGTGTAGTAGGGATTCATGGAAAGGATTTTTGGAAACTAAAGGAACAAGTGTTAGTGAGTAATGTTTGTATAGTGATGAAG
Organism: Proteles cristata cristata; assembly: GCA_017311185.1. Taxonomy (NCBI): domain Eukaryota; kingdom Metazoa; phylum Chordata; class Mammalia; order Carnivora; family Hyaenidae; genus Proteles; species Proteles cristata. Next base: position 110,906 of record JAESUZ010003186.1, read on the forward strand.
TCCAGAGAAGGCCAGGATGAGGCCACTGGATTTGGAGCTAACTAATAACCTTCAAAACCAGCTTCAGGAGGTTTAGAGTGGGTAGCACATGAGGAAATGGACATAGCATTGGTAGACTGTTCATATCAGGAGCATGTCAGAGGGATGAGGGTCAGAATGTAGAGTATTGAACAAGGGGCAGAAGAGGCAAGTAAAATTTTTCAAGATACTGGAGGCCTTTGTGTGGTTCAGGGAAGTGGATAGGGGAGAGGGTGAATCTAGCAGAGGGGGGAGAGATTGAATGTTTTAGAGAGAGGGAAAGATAACTAGGGAAGATCATTCTAGGGAAGAGTGAACTGAGAAGAGATGAAGGTATTTGCTCTGGAAAAGGCATAATATTTCCAATGAGACTAGAAAGAAGATGAGAGCATTACTATTATAATAACATTTTCTGTTTTATTAAGCATCTTCTAGAGTCTGAGCTAGAATGTAAGTATAAACCACTTTGAGGTACTGAGAGGGATACCAAAGAATTGTGTTAAGACATGGCCTCTTACCCTCCTGTGGTGAGCTAAATGAGGAGAGGAGGCAGAAATAACTCTGTGGCCGAGGAGTAAATAGACCGCATGCTTTGGATGCCTAGTGATGGCTTTATGAATGAGGATGTGAATGGTCAGAAAAGGCCTGGTACAGATGTTCTGAACTAGGAGGAATGGTTGAGATTTGGACGTGAGATGGAAGTTGGGAAAGGAGACTAGCAGATGCAAAAACTAACCATGTAGCCAGGAAAGGTTTCCTGGTAACTGTTGGTTTTTACTGTTTATTTAATAACAACAATAACAATAACAGTAATAATAATAATAATGATAGCAGCACCTAACATCAAGTATTTACTAGGTGCCAGGTTCTAGTGTCAAATTTTGCATATATTTTTAATCCTCACCACAATCCTTGAGGTACTTACTGCTTTTACAACCTCATTTCACAAATCGGGAAAACACAAGGTTAAGCGATTTGCTCTAGTTCCCACAGCCTGTATGGGGGGAACTTGGACTTGAACCCGGGCTTTCAGGTTCCAGAGCGCTTACTCTCAACCTCTTCCCTCTTGCCTCTAGAGGATATTGTCTTATGTCAGGGAGTAATGGTGGATTTGGTCGAGGTCTAGTTAGAAGCTGTGGAAAGCTTTGCATGCAAAACTCTCAGCCTTGAATTTTTTTCTTCCTTAAATGAAGACCCACTGGGGTTTTCATCCAGAGCAAAGAGAAGTTACAGGTTGCATGTTCTGTAATGATCCAGCAGATGACAGCGAGTGCATCTGCAAGACCAGGGAAATTGAGAGGAACCGGGGCAGCCCTGGCCAGCCGGTTCTAGATGTGAGACCGCACTTCCAGGACACAAGACCCTGATAGGCTTGTTAGGTATCTTGGGAACGTGTGCTCTCCCTTGATGTGTAGCGGTTAATTTTCTATTTCATTGTAGTTTTTGAAAGAATAAAGCATTTTCATTTGAAATGGAGTTCTAGAGTTGCTGTTGTGAGCTGGGATTAGCCATGGTGGAAAGACTCGAGGAATTGGAGCTTACATTCCGATGGAGAGGACAGAACGAACATATGTGAATAATATGGAGAGAAAAAAGAGATTCTTTTCTTTTTGTTCTTCCTTTCTCATATTGGTAGGCAATAAAAAATGAAACTCTTAAAGTCTAACTTGCATAACTGCCAAGAAACACGAGCCCCGCGGTAACATCTGGGCCATAGCTGTGGCTCGAAGGGCAGCCGGGAGGGCAGAAGCTTTGCTGCTGTGAACCTGACTCCAAATCCTGGCGGCCCCCAGGAACATAAGGAAGGTAGATCACCTCATCTTTCTGAGCTTCGGTTTCCTCATTTGTGAAGTGGAGGTACAGTTCCGGTCTCAGTGTGCTGCTGGGGAAGTTAGAGCTGATGCAGGTAAAGTGACTTGCGTGTTTCCTGTGTGAAGTTCTCAGTCATAGATGGTACATGGTGGGCTTTTTCTTTCCTGGCTGTTGCCGTGCGGTAGTAATGGTGCAAGGACATCGTCACTGCCCCGTTATCTGTAGCCTGGAATGAGGGGGACACATCTAACATGAGAATCTCACATGCAGATAACACCTGAACAGCTGTATTTCCTCACATTATGTATTCTCTGGAAAGAGTGGGCAAATTTAACAGCCATTCATAACCAAATTGGGGAAAGGAATAAGAAGGGGGCATTAAACAATTAATAGCCTGTCTAGTTCAAGAAAAAAGTATATATAAAGTTTAGTTGATCCTGTAGTTTAATTTTTTTTTGCGTTTATTTATTTTTGAGAGAGAGAGACAGAGTGCAAGCAGGGGAGGGTCAGGGAGAGAGGGAGACACAGAACCTAAAACAGGTTCCAGGCTCCAAGCTGTCAGCACAGAGCCTGATGCGGGGCTCTATCCCATGAAACATGGGAGCATGACCTGAGCCAAAGTTGGACACTTATCCCACAGGGCCACCCAGGCGCCCCAATGCTCTAGTTTAAGCAAGACAGTGAAACAGAGGAAATTTTTTCCTTTAGAAAGAGAGAGAAGCTGGCAGCCTAGGACTCATGTTTCTTTGGGGCGGATATGAGAAATTTGGTTATGAAAGTGTCGATGGTGCACTTTTCAAAAGAATAGGAGCACCAAGCATCACTTTAGTAAAGGCTGTTACCAAAAGAACATTGGTATCACTCTTAGATTTGTCTTGGGTCATTTCCTGTTTAAGGAAACCACATTCAACAACTTATCTGAATTTGGGGTCATGGGAATGAGTCAGGGACGTGGAAAGGAGGGATAGAGAGCCTGGCTTGGCTTTAGGATTCTTTGTAACGTGTTGAACGTTATACACGACATAAAAAAATTCAAACAGTCAATCCTATGAGGAAAATTAGCGAAAGTGTGAAGCTGCTGTTTATTCATTCTGCAGAAGCTTTGAGGAGGAAGTAGATTTGAGTAGTAGACTCCTCATTTAAGAAAGAAAGTTGTAGGTGCGCCTGGGTGGCTTAGTCGGTTAAGCGTCCGACTTTCGCTTAGGTCATGATCTCGTGGTTCGTGGGTTCGAGCCCCGCGTCGGGCTCTGTGCTGACTGCCAGCTCAGAGCCTGGAGCCTGTTTCAGTCTGTCACTCTCTCTCTCTGACCCTCCCCTGCTCACGCTGTCTCTCTCTCTCTCCTAGAAATAAATAAAACATTAAAAAAAAAAAAAAAGAAGAAAGTTGTAATATAGAAGCAAATGGTACCTAGTGTGGATGTGTTTTAAGACTCTTGTAAAAATTAACTTAAAAAATTTTTTTAAATATTATTCATTTTTGAAAGAGGTAGTGTGAGCAGGAGAGGGGCAGAGAGAGGAGACACAGAATCTGAAGCAGGCTCCAGGCTCTGAGTTGTCCGCACAGAGCCTGATGCGGGGCTCGAACCCTAGAACTGTGAGATCATGACCTGAGCCGAAGTTGGATGCTTAATTGAGTCACTCAGACACCCCAAAATTAGCGTTTTCATTGTAAAAATAATCCACACCCTTTGCTTAGTGGTGCTTAGTCTTAGAGTAGCAAACTGTTTAATTCCTTTTTTTTTTTTAAACTTTGATTTCTGTTTTAATTGTTAAGGTTAATATATTGTCTCTGCCTTCATCACGCCCATTGCACACCGGAAACCAGGAACTATTGTGTGCATTGTGTGACTTTAGGCAGATTACTTCCTTTCTAGGCCTTGTTTTCCCCTCTGCCTTTTTTTTTAAACTGATTTCTAAGGCTTCTAATCGAAGTGATTCCCTCCTAGTTTCTCAAACCTGCGGATTCCATGGTTTGTGTCGCCAGTCTACTTACTTTGCCACTAGATGGCACTAATGTGCCTTTGAAACCTGTCACATCTGGGTTTTCAGAAAATTGGGTGTGAGGAAGCCTTGAAATTTTTGCTTCTTCAAATCCCCATTTAACAGTTGGGTGGCTGAGACCCAGAGGGTGAGTTACTCAGAACCCCCTGAACCCCAGTCATCCGTCTTCCCCTCTATTCCACTGTTTCTCTAGGGGGCCTTGTGAGGGACACCCTGAGACCATGTTCTCAGCTAGTCTTGTTCTTTGTTAATTATTTTTTTAAAAATTTCAAACCATTCTTTAAGTGCTTATATCATCATATTCAAAATAAATAATTGGCCTGCTTTATTGTTTCTGTATTGGCTCCCTCAGAGAAAACAACTAGACTGTCAGCTTCGAAAATCATTGCCCTTCCTAGAAGTAGCCGGTCTCACAGTTTGCCCTAGAATAAGCGCTACAGAAAGCTCGACCGGAGCCTCTCTATGGTTATCTTTTTCCATTCTTGCCGAGGCCATCCCTTTGATAAGAGGTTTGCCTTTCGGCTCTTCCTCCATCTAAACATGGCCGTCCATTCTTGTGTCTCATCTGTGTCCACTGGCCTAATTGGGAGAGCTTTTGGGGGTAGGTATGCTCCAGTTCTTAAACAGTTGATCTCCTGGGCTTTCCCAGCCCATGTTAACTCTTCTTTTTTTCCTGTCTTGCTTGATTGGTGATGAGGATGGTTTTGCCGTAAATCATGGCTGTGTGTGGGCAGAATGGTACCGTGGGAAGCAGGGTGGCCACGTGGAGAAGACGTGGGCTCTGCAGTCCCGCTGACTGAGTCAGATCTCTGCTCTGTCACAGACTGACTCTATGACCCATTGTCATCTCTCTAATGAGGGTAATATTTACTACCTTGCGAGGCTTTTGTGAGGAAGAACTGAGGTAATGTATGGATGAAAAGCTCCTGGTGTCAGTGCTTGGCACACATAGGAACTGCTCATTACGTGCTAATTATTCTGACTGCCATTGTATAGAGAGGAGCAGGAGAGGCTACAGCATGTGACAGGTAGGAGCCCAAGTGAGGGTCTCAGCCAGAGGACTTAGATTTTTTTTTTTTTTTAAAGATCTCTACATCCAACGTGGGGCTTGAAGTCACAGCCCTAATATCAAGAGTTACATGCTCCACTGACTGAGCCAGCTACATATTCCCTTTTTTACTTTTTGAATGTGGCTTCTAGAAAACGTGAGGAGGCTTACATTATATCCCTACATGATTGCACTAGACTGAAAGGTAGAGGTGTTTTATACTCAAACATACACAGTTTTAATTTGGGGAATCACCTGTCAAGGTTTTTTTGAGGCTTTTGATTTTCCTTCTTATGATGTTCTTTTTTTCTTTTAAATAAATTATTTTAATATTTATTTTGAGAGAGAGTGTGTGTATGTGAGCAAGAGAGAGAAAGAGAGAGGGAAAGAGAGAATCCCAAGAAGGCTCCATGCTCAGCACAGAACCCAAGGCAGGGCTTGATCTCAAGAACTGCAAGATGATGTCCTGGGCCAAAATCAAGAGTTGGGTGCTTAATCGACTGAGCCACCCAGGTGTTATGATGTTCTTTTTTTAAGAGCATGACCTGAATCAAGATGCCAGTCACTATTGGCATATTAGGTAATCGTTTAAAATGAAAAAAAGTAAAAGAGGCACCAGCTATTCTCCTTAGTCCTCCAAATTCTGAGGACTCAATGGAGAAACAACGTCTGAATCTATTATTTATAGTTTAGTGTGTCAGCTACAAGCAATTAGAAGATCCTTGAGTTTGTTTTTTAAAAACCCATTTCATGATTTCAAAGAATAGGGTGTGTGCAAAAACCATCTCCTATGTAATTATATCTTATCGACAGATGGAAATCTACTAGCTTTAATGGTCCTAGAATTTTCCTTCACATGCAAATTATTAAAACAACAGCACACATGACCAAGAGTAAAAAAAAAGAGTGAGAACCATAATTCTATATATTAAATGAAGTCATCAGCCTGATTTTCATTAAATTTATTTGGTTTTAAGACACTAATTACAAAACACTGACCTCTTTCAAAACCTTAAAGGTAAATAGTAATCTCATTACCAGCTTGTTTTAGAGCTGTGAGTAATTGCTAATTTTAGATTTGTAACCTTTGTCTTTCCAGGTGGATTGAAAAATAAAGTTCTTTATTTACATCTTGAATTTACACTTGCTTTTTTTTCCCTTTTTAATAACAACACATGTGAAATAGTTTCATAGAAGTTTATTTTCAGAAAGCAAGCACGGCACATGGATTTTGAGAACTTCGAGGGCAATTTTCATTGTTCTTGCTTTAGTCCCAGAACGAGGTATCCCTCCTTCCAAGTAAACTTGTGACCATAATTCATTGGATATAAGATACCATCAGTTGTAAGAGGCACATTTATTTTAAGTGCCACCTTGTATAGAAAATAAAATGCCTCCAATAAACTCTGACAAAGCTGTTGGATCTATTTCAGAGCTGTTAAACGGTGAAAAAAAGGTATACCTTATACCTGATGAAATGTAAGACAGATTTTGAAACTTACACGTTGCTTAGACGTTAGAGAGCTTGTTTTATATATTGTTTATACGTTAGCATCAGACTTAAGGCGAGCTCAGAATGTATCATATTTAGTGAGTATGGCTTGGTCTCTTGATTCTGTAAATAACTGATAGATGGAAAGTGTAATGATGTCTTTTTTCAGGTGCTGGTAGCCCCTTGATTCAGAAAAGTGAACTTCTAGCTTTGCTTCAACCTGGAATCTCTAGCTTCCCCCCCAACCCATCATACACCCACCCTCTTTTCAGTGGTACCTATTCCTCTAACAAAATCTGTTCTCCATAAAGGCTCCTGATAGCAGTTATTTATAGCCTCTTGTGAATTCAAGGCAAAGTGTTAAATTGCCCAAGGATGTTTGCTTTTTAAGCCTTATCTCTAATTATCGGCTAAAAATCTTTATCTGCTTAAAAACCCTTCAGGCCCCAACTAGCCATATGGAACAAGTTTTGTGAAAATGGCTGGGGGAGGAGGGGTATGGGGGTGCCTCCTGGTTGTCTCTGTGGAAGGCTACAGACAGATAACAGAGCACCTCATTTCCTTTCCCACCCTGAAGGGTGCCACCAGACCTGTCTGCCTGCCCCCAGCCTTTGTCCTGGGAGTCAGTGAGGGAGTAGGCTGCGTTCTTCCTCCGCTGCCCTGGCTGCTCTCATAACCAAAAGGAAAGCAAGCTTGCCTTGTAACAACTGCATTTCTGACTAATTTCATTGAAATTTTTATCAGCTTTATCTTCCTTTTGATACAGGCTATTGAATTTTAAGGAAACTCTGTAATATGAAGAATTCTTTTGTAATTTCAATAGCTACTTCCTAATTCACCTACTTTTTTTCTTTTTTTCTTTCTAAATCTCTGTGCTCATACATCTTACTGACTTAAGTCAGGCTTTCCATTTTGAATGACTATTTGGTAATGTAGATTCTCAGCCTGCTTTTTTCTCAATTATTTTCAGGCATGCCCAGGCAGATACATGGTGGGGCAGTTGGCTTTTGTTTAAACTGCAGAATTGTTTGTGGTCTAGCTTGAAGATGAAAGCAAAAGCATTTTTTTCCTTCTCTCAAGTTTGTTATACATTTATCAGTTGTAAATTTGCTTTTACTTTGTATACTTAAAATTTTTTAATGTTTTCATTAATTAATTAATTAATTAATTTTGAGAGAGACAGAGTGCTAGCAGGGGAGGGCCAGCAGAGAGGGAGACACACAGTCCGAAGCAGGCTTCAGGCTCTGAGCTGTCTGCGCATAGCCTGACAGGGGGCTCTAACTCACCAACTGTAAGATCATGACCTGAGCCCAAGTCCAGACGCTTAAGTGACTGAGCCACCCAGGCATTCTAACACTTGTATACTTTTGACATAGTTGATACTCGGTAAAAATGTTAGATTCATCCCACATTGGTAGCATCAGGGTTTGTAGACAGAGCTCTTGATTGCATTCACAGCGTTTGGTTAGCACAAAGAGTGGTCTTTCTTAGCAAAAGATATGCAATAATAATTGCACATGCATTCGGTATTGTGTTAGCTTTCAAAACTCCATGAAGAAATTCACTTCTGTTACTAAATTTCCTGCATTGAAACTTCTGTAAAGGGTAAGGTAAATATCAATAGATGTCTCTATTTGCATGAATGATTTTGACCTTTTTGTCTTTGCAGCTCGGGGTGTGGTTTTCTCTGGGCTGTGCCTATTTGGCCTTGGAAGACTATGCAGGTTCCGCGAAGGCATTTCAGCGTTGTGTGACTCTAGAACCCGATGTAAGTTTGTTCGGTCTTCTTTCCTTCTCACAGCTCTGGGAGGGTCTCTGAGTTACTTGAATTGTACTGTAGCTCAGTAATTCCTATGGGTATACAGTTTCAGTTATGCAGGATGAATAGATTCTAGAGATCTAGAGAGCACAGTGTTCAACATTGTGCTGTGGTTGACAATACTGTGTTGTGTGCTTAAAATTTTGTAGAGAGGGTAGATCTCATGTTAAGTGTTCTTATCACAATTTAAAAAAAAACATAAAAGAAGGCAAAAAATTTCAAATTTTCTATTATTTTATGTCAAAAGAAAAGCAATCGGAATAAATTATATTTTTGACAGAAAGTCACACCTTAAGGTAAGTTATTTATAAATCTAGAAATAAATTTCTTATAATAGCTAAGTTATTTGTGGAAAACAAGTTTGATACAACAGTTTTTTAGTTAAAATTCTACTTTTAACAGAATTATATAGTAAAATGTCACATCTGTCCTGTCATTCAGTAATGTGTGCTGCCTATGTTCATTGCATTATTAGAAAGTTCTTTTAGTTTACAGTCCTTTAATATTTAATAGTTTCACTGAGATGATAAATAATTCACATATCATGTTCTTCCATTCCGAGGTAAAATTCAGTGACTTCTTAATAGCGCTGTGCAACCATCACTACAGTCAATTCTAGAACATTTTTATTATCATAAAAAGAATACCCTGTACCCATTAGCAGTCACTCCTCATTTCTTTCAAACACCTTCCACTCGCCACTCTCCACTCCCTGCCCCAGGCAACTACTAATGTGGATTTGCCTATTTCTGACATTTCCTGTACATGGAATCCTACGCTCTGTGGTCTTTTGTGGCCTCTTTCATTTAGATGGGTGTTTTCCCAGTTCACCCATGTTGTTGCATGTATTAGTACTTCTTTCTGTTTTATGGCCAAGTAATAGTCAATTATATGGGTGTATCAAGTTACTTATTCTTCCATCGTTGGACATTTTGTTTCCATTTTTTGGCTCTCTCAACAGTCATTTACAGTTTTTGTGTGGACATACGATTCTGTTCCTCTTAAGAATGTGGTAGAGTTACTGGGTATATCAGCTTTGTGTTCAAAATTCTGAGAAACTGCCAAACTGTTTTCTAAATCACCGTTTTACGTCCCCACCAGCAATGTACGGGGGCTCCCGTTTCTCCACACTTTGGTAGCTCTTGTTATTATCTGGCTCGTTGGTTCCAGTCATCCTTGGTGGTGGTATCTCACTGTGGCTTCATTTTCATTTCCCTGGTGACTAGTGATGTTGGACATCTTTCCATATGCTTCTTGGCCATTTGTGTCTCATCTTTGGAGGAATGTTTGTTGGCATCCTTTGCCCGGTTTTAAATTGGGTTAGTTGTCTTTTTATTGTTGAGTTGTAGGAGCTCTTTAAACGTCCTGGATACAAGCCCCATATCAGATACATGATTTGCAAATATTTTCTCCCATTCTGTACACTGTATTTCACTTTCTTAAAGGTCTCTTTTGAGGTACAACAGTTTTTAGTTTAGATGAGGCCCAACTTACCTATTTTTTTTCTCTTATTGCTCATGTGTTTGGTATCCTATCTAAGAATCCATTGCCAGATTTAAGGTCATGAAGATTTACCCCTCTCTTTTCTTGTAAGAGTTTTGTTCTTTTAGCTCTGATGTTTATGTCCAATCTGCTGTTAAATCCGTTTATTAAATTCCTCACAGTTTACATGGTGGTAGATGTTGACTGAACTTACTGCAGTGATCATTTCCCAGTATATAAATGTATCAAATCATAGTATCCACTGAAAAATAAAACAGAGTTATATACCAATTATCTCTCAACTTAAGAAGGCTATGCATCATTTCAGATAATGTATTTTTTTAGTTCAAAATCTTTCCTTTGGTCCTTTTTACAGTTTTCATGTTTATGAGATTCCTAAGTTGTTTCTTTATTGCGTTCATGTCTTTTTCAAATCTTTGTTTTAATAACAGCTGTTTTGAAGTCTTTGTTTTGATGTCTACAACATCTTTTTCATTTCTCTGTTTCTACTAATTTTTCCTTTGGCTATGGATGAATTTTCTTGCTCATTTGCACATCTATCAAGATTTTTAATTGTATCCTGCACATCATGGATGCTGTGTTGAGCTTCTGGGTTCTGTTGTTTTCCCTTGAGGAAGGTAGAGCTTTATTTTGGCATTTGTCTAATTTACTGTGGATCTGCTTTATTTTAAGCTTTGTTAGGGTGGGTCTTGCATTGTCCTTATTCTGCGGTTGTAATCACACTTGTCTAAGATGTGAGCTTTTGGTGGCTACCCTTAATACCATGTGTGATCAATGAGTTCTCCACTCTGATTGGTGGGAACTTGAATAGTTCCTAGCATCATGTGGCCTCCAGAATTTCCATTCAGCTCACAACTCTCTGGCAGTTGTTCTCTGCTTGGCTGCAAGAAGTTTTGCCCTGAACACTTATAGCTTAATATTCAGCCAGGGACCCACAGAGATGCTTATTGAGATATCTGGAACTTATTCTCTGCATGGCTCTCATTTCCCTGTTTCTTTGCCCTGCAAACTCTAGCCAACTTTTGAGCCCTGAACTTTAATCTTTTTTTGTTTGTTTGTTTTTAGAGAGAGAAGAGAGCACACGTGGGCACCATCAGGGAAGCAGAAGGGGAGAGAGAGAGAGAGAGAGAAAGAGAATCTCAAGCAGGTTCCATGCCTAGTGTGGAGCCCAACATGGGGCTCGATCTCACAACCTTTAGATCATCACCTGAGCTGAAATCAGGAGTCAGATGCTTAACCAACTTGAGCCACCCAGGAGCCCTTGATCTCTTTTTGTTAATCTCAGTAAGACTTGCTGTGCTTTGTTGGGTTTCTTCCTTCCTTCCTGTGCTGCAGCCCTGAAAGTGCCTCTACATGGAGGTGTAGGCTGATTGTTGACACATCTCAGTTTACCTTCTCTTAAGGGTCACAGTCCCTTGCTGCTTGTTGTCCAACTTCTCAGAAATAGTTGTTTCCTAAATTTTGTCCAGTTTGTAGCTTTTTATGGTAGTAAGGCTAGTCTGGTACTGACTGTGCTATGTCTGCAAGCAAAGGTCCATTGCCACTTAATTTTTAAATCATACGTTTGGAATTTGAAAACTATATATTCTATATTTCATAAAAAGCTCAACAAAGAGGAACAAGTATAATTCATATCGTTCTTATTAGAATCAACAGTTGCGTGATGGCTTTAATTTATTTTTGTCATTGCACAGAGGAATAAGTAGAGAAATATATTTGATTGATGAAATACTTAGGAATAACACTGGAGAACACATACTCCTTTATTCTCCTATCTGATGAAAGATGATGGTAAAACAGCAAAGCCTTTCAATATATGAAAAACAGGAGCTCCTGGGTGGCTCAGTCAGTTGAGCATCCAACTTTGGCTCAGGTCATGATCTCGTGGTTCATGAGTTTGAGCTCCTCATCAGGTTCTCTGCTGTCAGTGTGGAGCCCTCTTTAGATCCTCCGTCCCCTCCCTCCCCCACACTTTCCCCATTCATGCTGTCTCTCCAAAAAATAAATATTTAAAAAAGATATGAAAAACAGTATTCTGCATGGTCTTGGATTTGTAATGTCTATATATTATGTAAATTATGTTGCAGATTGTTCAGTTATTTTGGAAATATAAATTTGGAAATAAAGTCTTAGGTAAATTCCAAATTAGTGCTGTAATAGTTGTATCAATTTGTTGACTATTTTTGTTTAAAATTATAAAAATTAAGTTTAATTCACTGAACTTTCTCATACAACTTAAACATTCCTTATTGACAATTGTGATTGTAAAGAGCACGTCTTGGACTAGGAAAATATGTTCTACTTTGAGTTGTAGCAGTTGTGTTACCTAAATGGGACTGGACTGTAACTGGGTTCTCTATCATTTCAGAATGCTGAGGCTTGGAACAATTTGTCAACTTCCTATATCCGATTAAAACAAAAGTAAGTACATCAGGCAGATATGAAGAACTCAGTTTCCAAAATGAATGAGGTAAAAAAAATTTTTTTTGTTGTTTTTACAAATGATATTTTCTTCCATGGAATGCAGAACATAGTGCCTTCCTTCTTTTCCTCTTGCCCATCCTTGTCTTTGAATTAGAATGACTTAATATAGCCATTTGAATTCTAAATGTAGTTTATTTCTTGAAAATATTTACCGTGTAATAAAATAAGAAATATTATTTGGAATCTTTATTTGATACTGAAGTTTTACATCCTAAATTTCAAAGCAAGCATGCCCTTAGTTCATTAACTCCATTGATAGATTCTTATTGATTGTTTGCTGTGTGCTAGATATTACTTAGAAATATAAGTATGAACCAGTGTCTTTAGGAATTATAGATTGAAAAAATAAAATGTCACTGTATTATTTTAAAAATTGATTAGCATTAGAAGTAGTATGTGGTAGGGGCACCTGGGAGGCTCCGTCAGTAAAGTGTCTGACTTCTGCTCAGGTCATGATCCCACGTTTGTGATTTTGAGCCCCGTGTCGGGCCGTGTGCTGACAGCTCAGAGGTTGGAGCCTGCTTTGGATTTTGGGTCTCCCTCTTTCTCTGCCCCTCCCCTGCTCGTGCTCTGTCTTTGTCTCTCTCAAAAATAAATAACGTTAAAAAAATTTAAAAGAAGTAGTATGAAGTAAGTATCAAATGGGAAATACAAAGAGAGCTATAGTTATAGTGAGTGATATTTGTAGAACACTCATTCTTTTTTTTTTTTTTAAGTTTATTTATTTTGATAGAGATATAGAGAGAAGGTAGGGGGAGAGGACAGAGAGAGGGAGACAGAATACCAAGCAGGCTCTGTACTGTCAGTGCAGAGCCTGATGTGGGGCTTGAACTCATAAAACCATGAGATCATGATCTGAGCCAAAGTCTAGAGCCTATCGCTTAACTGACTGAGCCCCCCACACGCTGCTAAAACACTCATTCTATGCCAGACACTCTGTGGGTCCCAGATGAGAAAGTGATTATGATCTTGGTTCAGGGATACCTCTGAGAGAATGTTGGTGTCAAGCTAAAATTTGAAGAGGAGGTAGAGGGGACAGAGGAAGGCCTCTCTGGCAAGAGAAACCTAAACATGTGCAGAGCAAGTAAACTATACCAACTATAGATTATAGTGAGGTCTATAGGGAGAGAGAAGGTTGGAGTCAAATGGCTGTATGTTCTGATCATCTGACTGACAAGTTGAGACTATCCCGTTGGCGGTAGGAAGCCAGAGATTTCAGTGGGTGTTGAGGGAGGGGGAGTTAATTTATGAAGAAAGAAGCTTTTGGGGAAGATTTATCTGGTGGCAGTGTGAGACAGACTGGAGAGGAAACTGGGGGCTGGGAACCATGTCAGGAGACAGCTGTTGTAACAGTCCAGGCAGGAGATAACTAGCCTGGAAAAAGAAGGGGCTGGTGCCAATTTATAAAGGGGACAACCAACTGGCCTTATTGACTGGCCACAGAAAACCAAGGAAAGGGAAGAGACAAGGATTGCTGTTGCCAGAGTTTTTGTAAGTGAAGGAAAGTATGGCTCTCTTTTCATCTTCATTTGGCCTTATTTTCAAGCTTAATTTAATTTTTCTTTGTGGATTCACAAGATACTTCTGAAGATACCATTAAATCCACATTATGTTGAGATCATGAAATGCTTCTGCTGCTCTTGGATGACAAACTACATAAATAAAGTACTGTTTTTTCTACCTTTGTCTTTGGAAAATAATATTATGTTCTTGATTGCAACTGATTGTGTTAAAATTCCCTAGGGACCCTTTTGGTTTAAAGCAAGGGGCAGGGGAAATCCCTGTCATAGTTGTAGAGTGATCTCAGTGGGTTTTTCTGGCAACCCTGATAATTTTGTATGTAGTGTAGCTCTTGATACTCTCTCTACCTTGTCTCCAGCGCATTAACCCTAAGCATTCCTCTTTCTCTCAGACGGGTTCTCACATTGTTCAACTTCTTTTTGACACTTTCTTGTCTTCCTACAGCTCCATAAATAGGTTTTGGTGTAAAAGTGGGGTTGTAAGGTCAAAGGTGAATCACTGCCTTATTCTTGACTCTTTGCTCTTTCCTTTCTTTGCTGCTGTTCCAGACATAGCTCATCTTTGACTCATGAGATTGTTACTTCAGGGGTAAATTATGACTGCTCCTCTCAGAAGAATTCTATCCATGCCTAAAAGGGACCTTCAGACCATTTCATCTGTCCCTTTGCTCTCTCTTCACTAATGTGCCCTTTTTGTTGTTTCATCTGGTTCCCTAGGCATCATGTCCCTACCAGTCCTTTGGGAAAATCTTCCATCTTTCTGTATAACTTGCATAGTGCAGTGTCACAGCCATTATGGGCTTGATAAGTGAATCCTGAACTGAAGATCCTTGTGAAGAGGCTGTACCTAGGAGAAAAGAATTCATGGCAACAACTTAGAGACCTGGAGATTGAGGTTAGAGGACCAGAGCACATTCAGGAGAAGGGATAATCCTCCTGCCGGGGGCGCTGCTGCCTGCTGAGTCCTTTTCCAGCAGGATGACGTCACCCAGCCCCTCTCTAGGATTCTGGAGAACCGCAGTCCCGCAGTCGTGGTCCACTGCTGTTGAAGGCAGTTGCTCCTGTGTGGGAGGTGGGCTCAGGAAGTGGAACAGAGAAAGAAAAATAAAGACACACACACACACACACCCTCCCAAAAACAGTTTAAGGCTAAATTTGAAGATGTGTTACAGCAAAGATATCTTCATTTTTAACTCTAAAGATTGGCAGGCCAAGAGATAAGCCAGTCGGTACTTTCTATAACACTTTTAGGTAAATTGTTTAAGGTAGAGAATAAAAAAACTACAGTGAATTGGCTGTTATTTCAAAAGGACTTTATTAGAAGATGTTATTGTGTTCACTCCGGCAGGTATATGAGAAATTGATTAAATGATTCCTATGTAAAATACTTGTGGGGAAAGTTACTGATGACATAGGCATACTTCTTTTCAAATGCTTCAGGGGGTGATTCTCAGGACAGTGGCCTGGGATGACCAGAAGAAGCTCCATTATCCCTTCCAAAATTTGCCTTGAAATCATCGAGGAGGAGATGCCTTGTTGAAACAGTGTGGAGCTCAGCAAGGAAAGAGAGGTGGACCTTGCAGTCTTAAATTAATGAACTCAACATGGCTTTGGAAAAGGAGATTGGTGGCATACATTTGAAGATTACTGTAACTGTCCAGTAAAGCATTTATGATCCCTAAAGGAACCATAGTTTTATCCAGCCAGGACAGTAAAGCATTAAGAATCTTTTTGACAGACGAGATATTTAACATTTAGAATAGGTAACAAGAAGTTCTGTTGATTTCCTTGTCAGTATCAAGTTTTTAATGGTCTTTTTCTCTTTTCTGAAGTGACCTGTATAAGAAAAGGATTACTTTATGGTTTGTTATACCTTTTCTGTAAAACTACCTAGCCTTTTTCTTTAACTTTAGTTGATTTATTTGGCTTTCTGTTTCTTTAGCTCATCTTTATAATTTGTTCATAGCATTCTCTTTATGATTTTTTTTCAAAAAATTACTAATCTTGGGGCGCCT
The DNA here is from genome assembly GCA_017311185.1 of Proteles cristata cristata. Lineage (NCBI taxonomy): Eukaryota > Metazoa > Chordata > Mammalia > Carnivora > Hyaenidae > Proteles > Proteles cristata. The sequence continues at coordinate 126,618 of JAESUZ010003186.1, forward strand.
GGGTGGCTTAGTCGGTTAAGCGTCCGACTTTCGCTTAGGTCATGATCTCGCGGTTCGTGGGTTCGAGCCCCACGTCGGGCTCTGTGCTGACTGCCAGCTCAGCCTGGAGCCTGTTTCAGTCTGTGACTCCCTCTCTCTCTGACCCTCCCCTGCTCACACTGTCTCTCTCTCTCTCCCCTAGAAATAAATAAAACATTTAAAAAAAAATTACTAATCTCATTTGTGCCACTTTGTTTTATTCTAAATGGAATTTTGTTAGACATTTGTCTGTTTTATTTTTTTTTCAAAGAGCCAGCTTTTGGTTTTGTTAATCATTTCTACTCTTTCTTTTTGTTGTTTTTTAAAACTTTTATTTGTAAGTAATCTCTACACCCAATGTGGGGCTCAAACTCACAATGTCAAGATCAAGACTCACATGCTCCACCAACTGAGCCAGCCAGGCGACCCCCCTATTCTTTCTTTATATTTACTTTCTTACTATTTTCTCCTGTCTTAAGCTTATTTGGTATTTTCCTACCATATTAAGTTGAATATTTTCACTAATATTATCTTTTTTTTTTATAAATGCATTCAAGGTCACAAATTTCCCTCTAAATACTGCTTCAGCTATATCTTGCAGATGGTGATCTTTAGTAACTTTCATTAAGTTCAAAGTATTTCATACTTTCTTGATGAAATATTTTAAATTTATTTTTGAGAGAGAGAGGGAGACCCAGAATCTGAAGCAGGCTCCAGGCTCCGAGTTGTCAGCACAGAGCCAGATTCGGGGCTTGAACTCGCAAAGTGCGAAATCATGACCTGAGTCGAAGTCGGATGCTTAACTGACAGAGCCACTCAGGCGATCCCTGATGACTTTTTTTTTAATGCTTATTTATTTTTGAGAAAGAGAGATAGCGTGTGCAAGGTGGGGGAGGGGCAGAGAGAGAGGAAGATAGAGGATTCAAAGTGGGCTCTGCGCTGACAGCAAAGAGCCCAATATGGGGCTTGAACTCACAAGCCTGGAGATTATGACCTGAGCCAAGGTCAGACACTTAACCAACTGAGCCACCCAGGTACCCCTAAATATTTTGTACTTTCTGATACAAGTTTCTTTTCCCCTTCACTGTGGTTTCCTTTTTTATTAGGCATGCATCTTTAAGTTTCCAGGCATATATTTTTAAGCTATTTACTATTGAGTTCTTATATAATTTCAGAGAATATAGTCTGTATAATTTTAGTGTTACTATTTTTACACAATTAGTAATTTTTGTTGTCAATAATAGTTAAAAGTAATGACATATTTCATCACTTTCTGTTCTCACCATTGATCATTTATTGTATCCCTTTCTTTCTGGATGATTCCTCCTCCCCCCCCACCCCGTTTTTTTTAAATAAGAGAAGGTCTTTTAGTACTTCTTATAAGATAGGGCCAATAGGTGTAAACTTTCTTAGTCTTTGTACATCTGAAAGTGTTTGACTTTGCATTTACTCTTGAGTGGTAAGTTCAGCTAGTTATAAAATTTGGGGCATGACAATTATTTTCATGCAGTGCTTTAAATCTACTATTCAGTTATCTTCTACATCCTTTGTTGGTAATGAAATATCTGCTATTCATTGTCATTCTTTTGTAGGTTTTAGGATTATCTTTTGTAAATTTTATTTTATTTTTTAATTTTTAATTTTATTTTAGAGAGAGAGCATACAAACAGGAGAGAGGAGCAGAGGGAGAGAGAGAAAGGATCTTAAGCAGACTCCATGCTCAGTGTGGAGCCCAGTGTGAGGCTCCATCTGATGACCCTGGGATCATGACATGAGCTGAAATCAAGAGTCCACTGCTCAACTGAGCCACCAGGCACCCCTGGAGTTATCTTTATGTTTTGAAGTTTCATACAGTATATCTAGGTGTTGGTTTATCTTTATTTATAATGTTTGGTACAAGAATTCAGGTCTTTGTTCAGTGCTGGAAAATTCTCAACCATTGTCTTTTCAGATACCATGTCTTGACATTTTCTGCATCTGACTGTTTACTCTGCCATGTCTATCAAATGTATATTTGAACCTTACCTGTCATTCTTTCCTTTTTTTATTACTCTTTTATATTATAATCTGAATTTTGTGTAGGTTTCTCACTGTTGTCTTCCAGTTAGTTCATCAGTTCTCTCTTTGTGTGCATTGTAGTTTTTTGTCAGCTACTAAGAGTTTTTAAAATTTGTTTTAATGTCTCTTTCAACTCCAAAATTTCCAGTTGGTTTTTATTTACATCTCTCTGTCATTGTTGCATTTCTACCTGTTTTTGTTTTGCAATTTCTTGTTCCTTTTAAATAAAAAAGAAATTGTAGGGAAATTTGAGTTGATTTGGGGTTGTTTAGGTCTCAAATTCTGTTTACTAACATGAATGACTAAGGACTGACAGAAAATAGACACTAGCATTTTATACATTAAGGTATGGTTTATTTAGGTATGATTATTCATTATTATTCTCTTATCTGACCTTTAATAGAGTAAAAGCTTTTAGAACTTTGCAAGAAGCCCTCAAGTGCAACTATGAACATTGGCAGATCTGGGAAAACTACATTCTCACTAGCACTGATGTTGGAGAATTTTCAGAAGCCATTAAAGCTTATCACCGGCTCTTGGACTTACGAGACAAATTCAAAGATATTCAGGTAAGATATTCATATTTTGTCTTTTCAACTTGTGATTGATGTTAATGCTTGATTATATAATTGTGCTATTGACTAACTGTGTATTTGGTTTTGGTTCTGGTTTCTGGCACAGAGCTCCAGAAACCTTTGGAATTTCCTAAGTGATGACAACTATAAAGGTGTCTTTTGTTGAGTTAATGAGGTGACTTTTGGAAAGCACCTAAGGATGGGGATGGTTGCCAGGGAGTCAACCATGTGATTAGAGGGTTGAAACTTTCAGTCCCATAACCTCCATCCCCCCTCCCTCCATGATCTCCTAGGAGGGGGGAGATTCTGGAGATTGAATTAAATCACCAATGGCCAGTAATTTAATCAATTTGTCTTTGTGATTAAGTTTCTGTAAAAACCTAGAAATGTGTGGTTTGAAGCGCTTCTGGCTGGTGAACCCCAGGAGGCGTGGGGAGAAGCACCACGCCCTTCCCCACATATTTTGCTCCATGCACCTCTTCCATCTGGCTGTTTCCGAGTTACATCTTTTCAAAATAAACCGATGATCTCCTAAGTAAAATGTTTCTTGGAGTTCTGTGGGGTTCTGTGAACTGCTCCAGCAAACGAACCCGACTCAATGAGGGGGTTGTTGGAACCACTTACAAAGCGCAGGTGACCACCTGGACTTGGGGCTGGCGTCCGAGATGGGGGGAACAGGAGGGCTCGGCACTTGCATAGGACTCAGACCTCAATCTGTGAGACCTGCTGTTCTCTCCAGGTTGATCGTGTCAGCATTGAGTTTGTAGTGTGCGAAACTCCCCAGCCTGCACACATGTGTGCATGCGTGCGCGCACGTACGCACACACGTCAGGACTGGTGACCAGAATCGTCTGATATACATTGTTTCCTTGGCTATACACAGGAAAATTGTGTTGAACACATGTAATCTATAAAACGAGTGTTTTTTCTCTAGCTGAGTATTCTTCATTACGTATGCTGGATCCCTATGTGAAATATGTTTGTGCAGTCACAGACGGAAAGTTACTGTGACTTCGTTAAGCAAATCTGTTATGTAGTTTATGTATACACAGGCGGCTTGCAGGAACAGAAGAGAATGATGTCTGTGTGATGTCCTCGTGGGAGCGGCCCCATTCTCATTTGTTCCCTCATTGGACAAGCATTTACCGCATACTTGCAGATGTTTTGAACAATATAGAAATGAAAACTAACATTTTCTTTGCAGTGTTTAGTGAAATGGTCCTCTTGGTGAGATGGATTCAGAATGGTTGAGTCTAACACTGTACAGAAAGTTCTAGACCCTTTGAGAAAAAACGGGAAACTTGAAGCCACTGGGTTTGCCATCCAACAGGATGAAATATACAAGATCTTATGGTTTAATTGTAGGTCAAGCCTGTATAAAGACAGGGCTGTGTAGGCGCCTGTGGGTTACAAAATCAGGGTCCTTGAAAATATGACATTTTGCATGAATCAGTACATGCTATTTAAAATGTTGAAGTTGGAATTATGAAAAAACCAAAGTAACATCTAATGTATGATAATACCTCTCTATTTTTATTACCTATTATCTGTACTCCAGCTGTTCCAAAATTTAGCTTTTCTGGGCCCTGTCGTATAGCCCCAGCCCTTGACGTATGCATGGCCTTGCAAGCTCAGCCAAGTTCCCGTAAGGCTCAGGTTCTAGGCCATTCACTTGAAAGATCTTTTGGCTTTGAGTAGAAACATACACCTACTTTTAGGATGTATGTCAACCCCTTTGAATTAGTTTTCTTTTTCTTATACTTTTTTTGTCCTTTATAAATACTGTACCTTGACCTTCCATTATAGAAAGAAGGGACTTGAATTTTATAGATCAACTGAAACGTGAGTGGAGGCATAGCAGAATTTTCTATCCTGGAGAGGATTGGAGCCCTAGCAAATCCGTTTGCATGGTTTCCTGGCAGCCTGATACGTGTCCTGTTGACAGAGCTGAAATTATTGAGGCCGGTTGACCAAGGGCCCCGATGAGGCTCTGAACAGAGCTCGATATGTCACAGAACCATTGAGGATGGGGCAGAGATTCCAAAGTACTTATCCCTTGTTTACTTCAACTTAATTTTTTCAAAGATCTTTCTTCCCCAGAAAGCATTCTGTAAGCTGTGCCTAAAATCTCAGGGAGAAGGTAAATGATTTACATTGATTGTTTATTCCATTTTGTAGTTGAAATAAATTGGGTTTTTTTTCTTTCACATTTTAAAAATGTGCCTAAAACATTCAAATCCAACACCCCTCATTGAGACACCACCACTGGCTCAATTCCAGCGTGCTTTAGAATTACAAACTGTCAGTGTAGGAAGGGCCCATAGAGGAGTCTAGTTGGCTTGGCTGGAAAAAACACACACAGGTGGGAAGGGGGTGTGAAGCCCCACTCCTGTCCGGACCAGAAAGGTTGCTTCTCTGGTTGCCGTCCTGTGCTCCTGTCCTGCTGCTGCCGCTGCTGGGGATATCCCATCTTCCTGAATTGTCTTAGAATTGGCTCCTTGGGCGGTCTGACCCCATTAATCTTCCATCACGTGTCTCCAGTTTCTCACTGATCTGCTTTTCTTTTGAATGCAAGTGGGATATCCCTTCCGAATCCATATTTTAATTCACTGCAGTCCTTCATATCTGCTAAGGATTAGTAATAGTTGACTTAGCAGATTGGGTTTTTGGATTTTCCTGAGAAAATCCTGATCACTCTTCCATGCTCGGCACCCTTCGAGTTGGTTTTATGTAAGGAGCGCAACTGGCTAGGTCTAGCCGCTCTCCTTCCGTGGGAGATGGACTTGGGTGGGTCGGGGTTCATAAGCATTACTTATTTTCCTGTGTTTCCCAAGGCACATAAAGCAGGTCAAAGTGGGACGTGGTCTAATATTTATTGACGGCTTATTTATCTGGCTTCTGCCAGATACTATTCTAAGCACTTGACAGGGATTAACTCAGTTCTCAGTACAGCCTTATGGGGTAGTTTTGCACATTCATGGCCTGTGTTGGACTTTGCAACATAGGTATGTATCTTCCCCCCTTTTAAAGAAAATTTTCATTTAATTTATTTTTCTAATTTACATCCAAGTTGGTTAGCATATAGTGCAACAATGATTTCAGGAGTAGATTCCTCAATGTTCCTTACCATTTAGCCCACCCCCTCTCCCACAGCCCCTCCAGTAACCCTCTGTTTGTTCTCCATATTTAAGAGTCGCTTATGTTTTGTCCCCCTCCCTGTTTTTATATTATTTTTGCTTCCCTTCCCTTATATTCATCGGTTTTGTATCTTAAAGTCCTCATATGAGTGAAGTCATATGATATTTGTCTTTCTCTAATTTCACTTAGCACAATACCCTCTAGTTCCATCCACGTAGTTGCAAATGGCATATCTTCCCCCTTGTTTTAAGGAAACTAATGGTATCAAACAAAATAACTGTTCAAAGATTGTTCTGAAAAACTGTTACTTCCACCTCATAAAGAGTTATCAAGTCATCAGGATATTGCTGGTTTTCATTGACTTTAGTGTATCAGTATGCCCGATTGTCTACCTGCCCTGTACCTGACAGGCCTATATTCCAAAAGAAAGGCAAGATGAAAGTGAAACAGTTGCTTGACTGAAGATGATGATTTAGAGTAAAATAGGTTCAGCCTTGATCATTCCAATCTCCTGCAATTAAATTAGCTGGAAATGTGCTGGAGAATCTTACTTAGGTTTTTCTTCCATCCCTACGGTTCCTCTATGACTCCTAGCTTCTTAGGAGTGTCCTCTTTTCTCTCTCAGGAGGGAAAAAATTCTTGCACATGTCTAAAATAATACTGCTGTGTATGAGTATCTAACAGTGTGGGCAGAGAGGTGACATTTAGAATAATATATTGGTAGTCACAGTAGCAGATACCAAGGAGAAAACTCTGGCAAAACTAATCTGAGTTTAGTTAGTCGATTCTGAAGATAAAACTTTCAGTTGTTGATTTGGTTTGTTGTATACTGAATCTATGTCATTGGAACTGTAAGAACACATGCTCAGGAATCTTTCAGAAACCTTTTCTAAGAAATAGTAGACTCACATAATAGTTTTTATTCTGGGAAATTCTGGGCAGTTCTCAGTCAATACAATTCGTTTTGAAGTAAAAATGTATTTTTCTTAAGTTTTTACTGAAGAACTAAAGAGGAAGCAAAGCTTAATGTATAACAGAGGATTACTTTTTTCCCCTTCAATTTATATATAGCCTCAGTTCTGAATGCACAGAGACACATTTTTCAGAAAAGGGGAAAAGTCTTAAAAAAAAAAACACAACAAAACTTTTCCTGACATGAATTGAGATTTTTTTTTCTTAAATGTTTTTATGTTTATTTATTTGAGAGAGAGCAGGAGACAGAGTGTGAGCAGAGGGAGGGGCAGAGACAGAGGGAGACATAGAATCTGACATAGAGGCTCCAGGCTCTGAGCTGTCGGTACAGAGTCTGATGCAGAGCTCAATTGGCCACTTAACCGACGGAGCCACCCAGACGCCCCTGAGATGCTTTGATTGAACTTTTATCTTAGATTTTTCAAACATATTTTGGTAATCTTGGAGCTTTTGACTCCTTCCAGCAAATCTAATTATTAGGAATTTGTACCCATGGAAAAACCATGTTCTGATTTCCATTTAAAATGTTCTGATCCTGAATTTAAGTGAAAATGTTTTGGTTTTCTAGAGAAAATTATTTGCATTTTGTTTAACTTTATGGCCAGTTAAACAACAAGTGTTGGCAAGGATATGGAGGATAAGGATAAGGACATGCACTGCTGGTGGGAATGCAAACTGGTGCAGCCACTGTGGAAAACAGTATGGAGGTTCCTCAAAAAAACTCAAAAAAGAACTAGCCTCGATCCAGTAATCACGCCACCGGGTGTGTGCCCTAAGGATACGAAAATGCCGATTTGAAGGGATACATGCAACAGTGTTTACTGCAGCATTATTTACAACAGCGAAATTAAGGAAGCAACCCAAATGCCCATCAGTAGATGAATGGGTAAAGAGGAGGTGGTATATGTATACACAATGGAATACGATTCAGCCATAAAAGGAATGAAGTCCTGCCATTTGCAACAACGTGGATGGAGCTAGAATGTATTATGCTAAGTGAAATAGCCAGTCACAGAAAGACAAATACCATATGATTTCACTCATATGTGGAATTTAAGAAACAAAACACATGAACAAAGGAAAAAAAAGAGAGAGAGACAAATCAAAAAACAAACTCTTCACTATAGAGAACGAACTGATGGTTAGGAGAGGGGAGGTAGGTGGGAGGATGGGTGAAATAGAGGAAGGGGATTAAGAGCCCACTTACCCGTGATGAGCACTGTAACATATGGGGCTGTTGAATCACTGTATTGTATCCCTGAAACTATATATGTTAATCACAGTGGAATTCAAGTAAGTTTAAATAATCTATGGCTGGCTGGTATTTTATCTCTTTTTCCTCTAATTCTTCCTTTGTTCCTCAAATTCAGAATATGAAACACACTTCCTATTGTACAGTAGTATTTCATCTGTGTATGCATAGTTCAGTGAGTTTGAAATTAGTTTCTATAAAAGTTCAGTGTTTTTAGAAACAATTAATGGCAGCTTTGGGCTTCCTGAGACTTCCCACTGCCCCACACGGGGGCACCAAGAACCACACCTGTTGTGAGAAATAGTGCTTGTAAACAAAGCACTTTGAGGTTATTATTTTTTTTAATGTTTATTTATTTTGAGAGAGAAAGAGAGCATGTGCTTGTGCACACCTGGTGGGGGGAGGCGGAGAGAGAGAGGGAGAGAGAGACTTCCGAGCAAGTTCATGTCTCTCAGCGCAAAGTCTGATACAGGGTTCAGTTCCCATGACCATGACATCCTGACCTGAGGTGAAATCAAGAGTCAGACGCTTAACAAACCGAGCCATCCAGGCACCCTTAAACAAAGCACTTTGAATAGCATTTTTGAAGATGTCAGATCTTAAGGCTGTTTGCTTAACTTTTACATTTGGATTTAGAGACAGATCACTGAGAACATAACATCTAGACACAACGAGCAACTTGCTCAGGTCAAATTATCATCTGTAGCACCATAATGGAGTAGCCACAGTGAGATCATGTGTCAGGACCCGCTAATAGCTTTCCTTAGAAGTAAGTGCCTTAGAATGCTGCTGGCAATATTCAGTGTCTGGTGGGTGGGGGTAGAATCGCTCTGCAGTGATGTAATCATCATAGAAGGAACGTCCTGATGGCTAGTGATGGGCTCAGTCCTATTTAGCTTCATAGAATATTTCCGTCTGTCATCATGCTTTATTACAACCAGTCAGCGTGGACCAAGACAATTGATAGATTGTCTGGAATATTTTTATCTTGGCAAAAAGATTTTACTTAATTTGACTCTGAAAGTTTGGTAACAGGTGTCTTTCAAAAAAACTCTGATATTCTTATATTTGACACTACCTGACCTCATTCTATTTTAGTTTGCTTTAAAAGTTTTTTAATTTATTTTTTCTATTTCTGTATATAATGGGACTATTGTCATTTAAATTGTTTCTTTTGTATATGTGTGTTCATGTGTAAATTTATACTCCTTTTAATATAGACATAGGATAAATTAGTTACAAATTATTCTGCATTTTTCAGGATTTGTAGTAAAGGAAGGTGTTCTTTCTATATCTTTTCTCCTTTTTCTCTCTGTGCCCCAATTTTGACAAATGCATAGACTAGTAAAACTTAGAAATGCATTTCTATCATAGTACATATTTATATTTATGTCTAGATCATATATATATTTTTAGTTACCGTAAAACAAAATTTCACATTCCTGCATAATTAGTCTCTGTTTAGTTTTCCATGTGTTTACTATTGTGAATAATGCCATCAGTATCCTTGTAGATAAAGCCTGTGTATAGCCGTACTTCTTTCCCAGGGTAAATTCTAATGTTGGTTTGTTAGTTTTCTTGTTTTTTCTTTTTTTTTTTCTTTTTCTCCTCCTACTCCTCCCCTCCCCCCTCTTTCTTTGATGACTGGGGCAGTCATTTTGGGAAAAGAATTTAAGTATTGCAGTATTACACCCCACTTGCTATTTATAAATGGAAGAGGAAGGGAAGGGGATTAACATATATTAAGTGCTTGCTATGTTTCTGGCACTTAACATGGTTATCTGTTACAGGGTACTCAGTGCTTGAGGCGGATACTAAATGTTTCCCATTTTACAGCTGATGAATGTGAAACATAGGGAAATTATATAACTTGGCCCATCATATAGCTAGTAGGAACCAGACAGGAATCACATTTAGGGGTGCCTGTTTTTCTCCTTTGTGTCATGCCTTGAAGTCTATGGGATGACATATTAAGAAACACATTTCCACATTATTTTGGTTAGTATGTGAACTATAGAGAACAAAGTTTTTTTAATTGGGGTATAATTTACATGTATTAAAATTTATGGATCTTGAGTGTTAGTTGATGTATATAGATCATTTATATGTTCTCACATAACTACCATCCAAAACAGGTGTGGAACATTTTCGTTCTCTTATGCCCCTTTCTCGTCACTTGCCCCACCACCCTTTCCCCCCAAGCCAGGCAACTGCTTTCTGATTTCTGCACCATGGTTCAGATTTGCTTTTTCTTAAATGTCTGATACAGAGAATTATACACTATGTGTTCTTGTATATACTGATGTTCTTTGTGTGGATTTCCGTGCAGGGCTTTGTTCAGGAAGGGGGGGAGGTGGTGGTGATGTGCGTGGTGGTGATGTGCAGTGGGGCAGCCAGCCAACCAAACAAATCTTGGAGCGAGTGGTGGCTAGGTATTACCTGAGAGAAAAGAGGGGAGGGAGTGGATATATTTTATTTAAATTATATCTGTAAAGTAGGAATTATCTCCATTTGCTTGCTGAGGTGTCTGAGGCTCTGCAGGGTAAGCTAATAAGGCTCGTGTTTCATAACTAGCAAGTGGTAGGAAAGCCAAGACTTGAAGCCTAAAGTTTTGGCTGTTTAACCTCAAGCCTGTGCATGCCTTTTCCACATTGTAAGGACTTTTCTTTTTCCTTCAGAAGGAAAAAAAACAAATATTAAACTGCCTACCTCACTGTGATAACTGAGGCTTGGGGAAGCCAAGGGTCAGGGTTATCAGTCCAGGAAACAGCAAGTTCTTTAAAGAGCTCCCAAGTGGAGCAAGGAGGTAGCCAAGCTGGGAGGAGGAAAGTGGCTTCATTCCTGGCCTGGAGCCCTCCTGGACCAAAGGCAGCCCCATTCCTTCCTGCTTTGAAGACCACCAGAATTCAGAAGGCCAACACCTTGTGCTCTGGGCCAAGATTTTGGTGAGACTTGGCCAAGGACTCCAAGCCTAGTGTTGGGGAAAGGGATAGTTAGGCTTTTCTCTTTGTGGGGATTCTTCAGCCTGTACAGTGGAATTACTCTGCCTCCGTGTGAGGAAGTGGGCCCTGTCTTCAGGGACTGGAGGTGGCCCACCGAGTCATTCTCTGCTTGCTGTGTCCTCTCGGCATGGTCCGGATGGAGGTGAGAAAGAGGCCAAGGAGAGAGAATGAAATGAAAGTTCTGCATCACCTAAATGAATGAGAGATGTGGGCGAGGAATTAAGAGGTCATTGCGGGGCGTCTGTGACATAGCATTGGTTTGTGTAGGATGTGAGGAACCACGGGGCTGTTTATACTGATTAAGATGAAATCCGTCTAACAATCCAGGCTTCAAAAATACACATAGATTATTTTATGATACACCAAATGAATTCCAAATGGACTAACTATATGTGGAGTATTTTTTCATCTCATAAAAAAAATCAGGAGTAGAAGTGGATACTTCCCAAATTTTCTGGACTTTAAAGCAATAAAAGAAAACTTGAAAGAATTTTTATGACCACATTTAAAAAGTATGTGACAGAATATTTGCAACAAGAAGGAAAGATAAAAAGCTAATAATATGCTTATTATATAAAGAATTAACATCTGCCACAGGAATGAAATGTGACAGAACAGAGGATTCAGAAACAGACTCAAGTAAGTATGAGAATTTAGTCCATGATAAAGATGACATTTTTAAAATCTGTGAGATAAAAATAGAATTTTCAATATGTATTGGAATAGCTGGCCAAGCGTTTGGGACCCAAACCAAGGCTCTGCTTCACTGCTTAAACCAAAATAAATTCAAATGGATAAAATATTTATATTGAAATGCCTTGAGAAACAGGATTACGTTGTAGATGAGAGCATAGGTTCTGGAGTTAGGGCGTCTGGGTCTGCAGCCTGCCTCTGCCGATCACTAGCCATGGGACCTTGGGGAATTAGTCACTTTCATAAGATGGGGGTGATAGTAGTGCCCGCCTCCCGAGGATTGTTGTGAGGATGAAGTAAGTTAATACACATAAAGGGTTTGGACCAGTGCTTGGCTCATGCAGGTGTTATAAGTGTAGCTGCTGTCATCATCATCATCATCATCATCATCAAAGAAGTTAAAACCATAAAGGCACTAAAAGAAAATAATGGTAAATATTTTATAGGCTTAGGTTTGGAGAGACTACTTTTGATCATGCCACAAAAGCCACACTCCAGTAAGGAAAAGCTTGAGAGATTTGGTATTTGAAGCTTCTACACCAGGGGAAAGAACGCTATCTGAGTGGGTGCTAGAGGTCGCTTTTCCTAGAAGGGACAGCCATTCATGGAGTGCTTCCTGAACCGACATTGGAAGATGATTAGTAGAACCTGGGTAGGTGCCCTGGGGAGAGGCTGTCTCAATGATCTCAGTGGTGTCTGGGTCTTTCTACTTAAAACTGCTGGATTTGTAGCCTGCGGCTACTGTAACAAATGACCTCAAACTTACTGTCTTCAAACAAAAGAAATATCTTCTCGCCATTCAGTTCTGGAGGCTAGAAGTGAGAAATAAGGATATTGGCGAGGCCGTGCTCCCCCTGAAGGCTGTGGGGGACGATCTTCCTATCAGGAGCTCCTGGCGCCTCCTTGGATTGTGGTGGTATCGCTCCCATCTCTTCTTCTTCCCTCACCTCTGCACCGCATTTTCTCCTCTCCTCCTCTTAAAACAACACTGGTCATTGGATTTAGGGCACACCCTACACTGGTATAACCTTTTTTTAAACCCAAACCCTGGTATAACCTCATCATAACTAATTATGTCTGCAAAGACCCTGTTTCCAAATCAGGTCACATTGTGAAGTTCTGTTTAGACATGAATTTAGGGAGGACACAGATTTACCGCAGCTGTCCCACCACAACTGTTAGGCTCCTTTTCAGAGAGAAAGCAGTGCCTCTGAGGTTGGTAAAGATGGGGGGTGCACCCAGCACACACCTTGTTGGTAGCTATAGTGGTAGCAGAGGTGACATGCACAGACGTACACCACTGGAAAGCCAGAGAGGCTGCCACAAATCGTACAAAGGTCTTGCCTTTAGCAAACAATGCCAGATGTCTGAACATCTAGAAGTGACAAAAGAGATCATAAGAAGAGGGAGGAAGTTGATAGAAAACTGATAAAGCTTTTCAAATAGAACATAGTCATATGCAATATTGACAGAGAAGACTGGAATCCCATGGCATGGTGAACACAGTAGGATTTCTCTTATTTTTAAATTGTCCAAGTCTCGTATAGTTAACATACAGTGTTATGTCACTTTCAGGCGAACAGTATAGTGATTCGGCACTTCCATACATCACCCAGTGCCCATCACAGCAAGTGACCTCCTTGATCCCCATCACCTATTTCACACATCCCCCACCCACATCCCCTGGGGTATTTGCCAGTTCTCTATAGTTAAGAGTCTTGGTTTCTCTCTCTCTCTCTCTCTCTCTCTCTCACACACACACACACACACACACACACACACAAACTAGGATTTCTAAGAAGGATGCATTGTTAGGCTTCAGGAGATCATGATATGGTCTGCAGCACTGAGAAAATGACTGGTGTGAGTGGAGAGGCTTCCAGATTCTCATTAGATCTGCACGGGTGTCCAGAATCCCAAGAGAGTAAACACAGACTAAAAGTATCTACTGAAGAGGTAGAGTTTGGGATTTGTTTTCAGATAAAGTCTTGTTAGTCCTCTCTTCGCGTCACCATGATTAAAATATACCTCTGTAACTTGTGTTCCGTTACAGGTGGGAAGATACTGCCGAATGCACGTATCTGTTGCTCTAGTTTTGAACGTCCACAGTGTTGTCCCACACATTCGCGTTCCAGGCACACTCCCTTCCTCCCCACTGCCCCACGCCGTTTCTCTGTGGCTCCTTAGCTCGGGAGGAGCGTCTTTCCACGTGGCTTCCTCTTCCCCCGCCGGCCTCTTTGGAGCCCGTGCAGGTCAGGCCTTGTCTCCCCCAGGCTGCCGAACCCTGCTGTTGTCACGTGCATTCTACCCCTTCCTGGGGACACTCGTCAGTCCTCAGGTTCTTCAGCCTGTCAGCAGTGTTTCCCGCCACAGCTCTCGCTCCCTCCTCAAAATGCTTCCTTCGCCTGGCTTCCAGAATTTTACAGTTCTTACCGGCTGTGGCTTCTTGGTCTCATCTGCACACCTCCGTTCTCTGTGACAGCCGCTCCAGGCTCAGTCCTCACCCTGACCTCTTCCCCGTTTATGCTGCTACCCCTGGCGTCGCACCGTCGCCTTGGTTTTCCTTCTTCTCTTTCTGACAGTGTGGATTATGAAAATAAGGTACAAAGTTTTCTTCCATGTGACCCTTTAATTCTTTATCACAGAGGCCCTTCATTTTGTTTATTTCATTATGGTTGCGCTTTTCAGATGTCTTCATTTCTTCTCCATCCCTCCCCTGGTGACTGACACCGGCTTTGCACAGGTGATGTGCACCGGCAGGAGGACCTGATGCAAGCCGAGGACCCAAGTGGTGTCCTTTCTCATGAGTCTGGGCCCTAGGGGAATCTCACCCCTTGGGTGCACCTCACCACTGCCCCCTCCCACCACCACCAAGTAGCCTGGCTCCTCGGGAAACTTCCCTTTTGTCTATCAGGTGCTGCTTTCTTCCAGTGCCCACGTTCCTGAGTAACCCTCTAACCTCAGCAGGTGGGGGGCCAGCCAGGCCACTGGGGCCTGTTGCTCTCCGCTTCCCACCCTGGCCAGGCCCTCTGCCCTGCCGTACCCCCTGGTCCTGCGCTTGCCCTGGGCTGGCGCTGCGGCATGTCCGTCTCTCTGGGCCGGCTGGTAAAGCAGCTCACCTGTGAATCTTGGCACCTGGCACTCTTCCGCCCTCGGCTGCCCTTCGCCGCCATACCAGCCCCAGCCAGTTGCTGTCTCCCAGGGTTTATTGCGTGTTTGCTGTTTCTGCCTCTGATTCATCAACTTTCTACTTTCATAAGCGATGTATAGACTTGGGGTTCAGAAAGAGGAGCTAGTAATGGGTTAGTCCATCAGCTTGTGGGCTGTGTAACTTCCGAAATGATTAACAGTAAAGTTGTTTTCATGTTGGAAAAAAATGAGTTCAGTAAAAATTAAGAAAATGTTTAAATATCTTATTAAAAGGAAATATGTTTACTTAGCAAACAGTTGGAAAGAGATTTAAGTTCACTAACAATAAAAGAAATAGAATTCAGTATAATAGCTGCATATACCTTTGGTAGGACAAAGTACCAGGATTTAAAAAGTAATAATACAGCCAGCGCTGGTAATACACAGTGAAATATGCATTTTCATATACCACAGATAGGCATCTCATTTGATTTAGCCCTTTTAGAAAGTATCACGCTTACCTCCAGAATCTTAAAGTGTTCATTCCCTCGATTCCATAATTCTTTTCCTGGAATTCTTGTGTTTTTGGATTTTTTTTTTTAGATTTTTAATTTTTTCGGTAATCTCTACCCCCAACATGGCTCAAGCTCAACCTCGAGATCAAGAGTCACAGGCTCCGCTGACTGAGCGAGCCAGGCGCCCCTGTTCCTGGAATTCCAACCTAAGGAAAGTCTCCATGTGGAAAAAAACTTCGGGCACAAAGATAGGCATTGAGGTGTTACTTATAGTAATAATAACAACACTGGCAGCCACGGAAGCAGCCTATTTATCTGACTGCAGGGAAATTGTTAAATAGACTACAGTCTGTCAACCCAGTGGAATATTTTGAATCTGTTAAAAAGTAATCTATTTTGAAGAGTATACGAAAACATGAAAATATACTATGACATACTGTTAAGCGAAACAGGTAAGATAAGGCAGTTTACATAGTATTAAAAAATTTACACACAGTGAAAAAAAATTAGAAGAAATTCACCTCCGTGTTAGTAGTGCTCGTATTTGAGAATTTTATTTTCTCTTTTTATTTTTTATTGGCTCTGATGTCTTGAGGGAAAAAAACAATAAATAAAAAATAAAACTACAAAAACCTGTTTGGTTTTGGTTGATTCAAGATTTGGCAAAGAAGGGGTGCCTAGGTGGCTCAGTTAAGGCTCCAACTTCAGCTCAGGTCGTAATCTCATGGTTCGTGAGTTCGAGCCCACATCGGGCTCCATGCTGACAGCCCAGAGCCTGAGGCCTGCTTCGAGTTCTGTCTCTCCATCTCTCTGCCCCTCCCCCACTCATTCTCTCTCTCTCTCTCTCTCTCTCTCTCTCTCTCAAAAAAAAAAAAATTAAAAGATTTGGCAAAGAAATGATAATGAAGTGATCAAAGTTAGTAGTACACATATTTCATAAAAGAGAAATTTTTCCAGTGTAAAAGAATTTATTATTAGAAAGGTAGAAATAACAGAGGAGTAAGGAACTATGCTTTGTAAATTAACCCAATGAATGTTTGAGAGCAGGATCCAGGACGAGGACTTCAGGTTCACCCCCAGGTATGTGGCCTTGGACGAGTTACTTGACTTGTCTGTGCTCCGGTTTCTTCATCTGCAGAGTGCAGATAACAAGAGGACCTTTTTCACAAGACTGTTAGGAGGATTAGGTGTGTGTGTAGAGGCTCTGGTGCTCACATATGCTCATATTCTCTCTCTGTCTCTCACACACACATATGGAGAGTGTTATCTACCATTGTCATTGTCTTCTCCATCAAAGCTCAGGAGCCAACTATCACTGGTGTTCAAATCCCCTCTCTGCACCTCATTTGCTAGGGGTACAGAGAAGGTACATTTTGCCTCTCTTGTCTGAGTGTATTTGTAAAGTGGGGATAGTAGAGTCCCTGTGTCCTGGGGTGCTGTGAGACCGCAGTGAGATCAGGTTGGTCATGTGCTTAGCACATAGTGATGCCTACAGCGGAGACAGTGGGGAGGTCTTGAGAGCCAGTGCCACATGGTAGATTCTGTTTTTCTTACATCTGTTTTGAACCATAAGGAAATTTAGGGGCACATGGCAAGTGAGTTAACTGTGAGCGGTTTGCTTCCACTTCTGATGTAAGAAAGTTGAGGATCAATGATAATCATAATAGCTTATAGGAGTCTATTGGTTTAAGGTTTTGAAGCTCTTTACATGCGTGTTGACTCCTTGATACAACAAGTCTGTAATGTAGTCGGCAGAAGACCTGGCCTCATCACTGCTGTTCACCAGTGTTGTGGTTGTGCCCCCTTATTTTAGGTGGACTTTAGTAACTGATTCTGTGTATCTTCCTGTTTACTCTAGATCTAGCTGGTCTTGAATACTTGGTGTTTTAGGTAGATGGTACGTCTAGCACTTTGGACATAAAGTTCTTTGTCCTTTTCTTTTCTCCACTTGAGCATCCCATTCAAGTGGCCATGTCTTGGATTCTGTTTCCCCAAGAATTGTTCCATCTCTAAATTCTAACACTTCAATATTCTATTTTTCAGCCACTTATTACATACTTAATAATTTATTGTTTTTACCAGTTACTAATAATTTATTCTTAATAGTTACATATCTAGTTAGGTTACATTTGCTTGTTTAACTTTTTTTTTTTTTCATTTTTTAAAATGTTTTATTTATTTTTTAGAGAGAGAAAGAGAGAGAGACAACGTGAGCAGAGGAGAGTCAAAGAAAGAGGGAGACACAGGGGCGCCCGGGTGGCTTAGTCGGTTGAGCGTCCGACTTTCGCTCGGGTCATGATCTCGCGGTTCGTGGGTTCGAGCCCCGCGTCGGGCTCTGTGCTGACTGCCAGCTCAGAGCCTGGAGCCTGTCTCAGTCTGTTACTCCCTCTCTCTCTGGCCCTCCCCTGCTCATGCTGTCTCTCTCTCTCTCCTAGAAATAAATGAAACATTTAAAAAAAAAAAAAAAGAGGGAGACACAGAATCCAAAGACAGGATCCAGGCTCTGAGCTATCAGCACAGAGCCTGACACGGGGCTTGAACCCACAAACGTGAGATCATGACTTGAGCCAAAGTCAGATGCTTAACTGAGCAACCCAGGCACCCCGTTTTTTTCATTTTTGATTATGCAAAGTTTTATAATGCTGGTAAACGTCATAGACTACCCAAGAGGAAATTGTATTGTTTGGTGATTCATTTAATCGGAGAAATTCTATTGTAGTAACCTTTGCTGCTTTATTTTTAAACTGATTTATTTATTTGAGAGAGAGAGAACATGTGCATGTGAGCAGGAGAAGGGCAGAGAGAGAAAGAGGGAGACAGAGAATCCCAAGCAGGCTCCATGCCGTTAGCACAGAGCCTGATGTGGGGCTCGAACCCATGAATTGTAAGATCATGACCTGAGCTGAAATCAAGAATCAGACACTTAACCAACTGAGCCACCAAGGTGCCCCCACCTTTGTTCTTTTTAAATTACAAATATTTACTTCTTTCCTTTTCTTCCTTTTAATACGTATTTACTTTCTAAAGACGAGTTTGAATATGTTAAAAGTTACTGTTTTTGTAGTCTGTCTGGATAAATAGAATATTTTTCTCACTAGTTAGTTTGAGGAAAATGGTGCTATTTGTAAAATTAATGATTTCTTTTTTTTTTAATTTTTTTTTATGTTTTATTTATTTCTAGGAGAGAGAGAGAGACAGTGTGAGCAGGGGAGGGTCAGAGAGAGAGGGAGTGACAGACTGAAACAGGCTCCAGGCTCTGAGCTGTCAGTCAGCACAGAGCCCGACACGGGGCTCGAACCCACGAACTGCGAGATCATGACCTAAGCGAAAGTCGGAGGCTTAACCGACTAAGCCACCCAGGCGCCCCAAAATTAATGATTTCTTAAAAATAATTCTGTTATCACTCTAAGACCACTTTTTAAGATTACAAATTAACCCCATTTGTTAATGGATTAAAAAAATTTTTTAAATGTTTATTTACTTTTGAGAGACAGAAACAGAGTGCAAGTGGGGGAGGGGCAGAGAGAGAAGGAGAAACAGAATCCGAAATAGGCTCCAAGCTCCGAGCTGTCAGCACAGAGCCCGATGTGGGGCTCAAATCCACAGACTGCGAGATCATGAGCTGAGCTGAAGTCTGATGCTCAACAGACTCAGCCACCCAGGAGCCCCTCCATTTGTTAGTGGATTTTAATAACTCTGTTTTTTCTCTTTAGTGCATGGGACTTTCTTAATTGCAGGAAATAACTTTTTATTTAATGGTTTGTTAAAGTATAGTATACATATAGAAAGCTGTACAGATCGTAAGTAAACATAAGAATTTTCATGAAGGGAGTACACTTGTGTCACCAGCCCCTGGAGCAGGAGTCAGATCATTAACAGCTCTCCCAAAGCCCTGAGCAGCCCCCTTTTAGTCACTAACTGTCTCCTTCCCCCTGCCAAGGATATACATTCAAAGTAAAATCTAATAAATGAATATTCATGTTACCATCATTTTTTGTTTCCTCTTTTCCAATGTTTGAATGTGTTTATTTTTGCCTTTTCTCTGTTTCTAAGTTAAAATTTAAGTTTATTAAAATAACACATACAGCTATATGAAATAAATAGTAGTAAAAGGCTTATAACAAAATGTAGCAATTTCCTGTTCTTCCCTTTCTAGTCAAGATCCTACTCCCCAAAGGAGTACATAGTATTTATTTATTTATTTATTTATTTATTTATTTATTTATTTTTAATGTTTTCTTTATTTCTAGGAGAGAGAGAGAGACAGCATGAGCAGGGGAGGGTCAGAGAGAGAGGGAGTCACAGACTGAAACAGGCTCCAGGCTCCGAGCTGGCAGTCAGCACAGAGCCCGACGCGGGCTCGAACCCACGAACCGCGAGATCATGACCCGAGCGAAAGTCGGACGCTTAACCGACTAAGCCACCCAGGCGCCCCATGGAGTACATAGTATTTAGTATATGCTACTAGTATTCTTTTTGCCATTTGCACATTTTCATATTTTATAATATAGTTATATACTGCTGCTTTTATTAACCAAATTTAGGTATTATCTTTTGACTTCCTATTATAGTAAGCAAGGACTTAACTTCCTTATATCAGCATCTCTGCTACTTCTTTTATCTTACTATATTTACATTAAATTCTTTGGTTAAATGAATATTCTCTGCATTTTTAATATAATTTATTGTGAAATTGGCTTCCATACAACACCCAGTGTTCATCCCAACAAGCGCCCTCCTCAGTGCTCATCACCCACTTTCATGCTTTACATATAAAATTCAAAATATTATAGGATACTGTGACTGATGGGTTATTTTTGCTTTTTGTTTTTTGTGATATTAATAATTGTCTTGGTTTTCATCTTTTTCTCTCTCTTTGTACCCTCTTGTCTGAAATCATAATGTCTCCTTTCTTCTGGTTTTTGGTCTGGATACAGTCACCAGCCCTCGTTATCGCTAAATCCAGTGGAATCTTCCAGCCCTAAGGCTTTTGTAGATGTGCTCTCCTTGTTACGTCCTCCTTCCTTAGTTTCCAGAACATCACTTTCTCCTGTTTTTCTGAACACTCCTCGTCAGTCTCGCTCATCCACAGACCCCTGTTCAACCTCCCTTAAGTGTGCATTCCTCAAGATTCTGTCTGGGAGTACCTGCGTGGCTCAGTCGGTTGGGCATCTGACTCTTGACTTCGGTTCAGGTCATGGTCTCACAGTCGGTAGGTTCAAGCCCCACATGGGCTCTGTGCTGACAGTGTGCCATCTGCTTGGGATTCTCTCTCTCCCTCTCTCTGCCCCTCCCCTGCTTGTGCACACTTTCTCTCTCAAAATAAATAAGTGAACTTAGAAAAGAAAGATTCTATCTATAATCTGATTCTTACGCAAAAGAATCTCTTCAGGCAGTATCTGCCATGGCCATGACTGAAGTCTGTTATCTGTTCCTGCTTACAGAACTTTCTTCTAAGCTCCAGATCCAGCCATATATCTGGCCATTGAACATACAGGTGGAGAGACTATGAAGACGGTTGTCATTGTTTCCACTCGTGTTCAATGTCCCACTCCCTTCTTGTGACATCTGCATATGAATTGTGTAGAGGCTTTGGTATCTGCCTGTCTATAGTTCCCTTCGCCCTACCCTGCTCCTGTTTACATAGACATGCCACTTCCTTACCCTTTACCGTTCCCTTCACACACCACCAAATACACACATACTCTCTCTCTTTCTCTCTTCTCCGACTTTCCCCATCTCAAACACATGCACTGCCACTCTCCGTTTTGATTGGCAAGAAGGCTAAAAATTTTCTCTCCCCCATTGTCCCCTCATGTACGTAAAGTGGGGAGATGGAATATTGGGCCAGTTATCAGATCCTAGAGAAAGCAAAGTGTTTCACTAATTTAGTATGCTTCATTTGTATTTGATAGTGACCACTTTAATAGACCATCCCTTTTAAAACGTGTTAATTCTTTTTTTTTTTTTTACAAATAGTTTATTGTCAAATTAGTTTCCACATAACACTCAGTGCTCATCCCCATAAGTGTCCTCCTCTATGCCCATCCCCCCTTCCCCCCCCATCCATCAGTCCTCAGTTTTTGTCAGCATTCAAGAGTCTCTCATGGTTTGCCTCTCTCCCTCTCCCCCACCATTTCCCCCCTTCTTCTCCCCTTTGTTCCTCCGTCAAGTTCCTCCTAATCCTCCTATACGTGCACACATATGATATTTGTCCTTCTCTGCCAGACTTATTTCGCTCAGCATAACGCCCTCAAGGTCCATCCCTGTTGCTACACATGGCCAGATTGCAGTGTTTCTCATTGCCATGTAGTATTCCATGGTATAGATAAACCACATCTTCTTGATCCATTCATCTGTTGATGGACACTTAGGCTCTTTCCATGTTTTAGCTATTGTGGAGAGTGCTGCTATGAACATTGGGGTACATGTGCTCCTATGCCTCAGCATTTCTTTATCCCTTGGGTAAATTCCTAGCAGTGCTATTGCTGGGTCATAGGGGAGTTCTATTGTTAGTTTCCTTAGGAACCTCCACACTGTAAAACGTGTTAATTCTTGAAATGTTTAAAAAATGATCACTTGATAGTAGTGCATATAATAGTAGTTCATATAGTCTCTTCTCTGTAGCTTCTTTCAGATTTAAATCCATGAATAGGATTATAATATGAATTTTATTACTTTCAGAATTAAAACTACACCTTTGGAATAGTAGTGTGAATTTACAAGTGGAGATCTTATCCAAACAAGAAGGAAAAAGCACACCTAAATGTTCTCCTGTCGTTTTTTGCTATGTATTATTAGGACCATAGTCTGAGCTTACATTCCTAAAAGCTACAGTGTCCAACAGATCATTCAGAGAGAGCACTCAGATTGAGAAGAAAGGGGCATTGAGCCTGTGAAAGAAGAGCCACCCCAAGGAGCCTAAAAGGGAGCCCAGAGAGGTAGTCAGTATGCAATTCTAGAGAGTGGTTCAAGATGACTTGACTTTTATTTGTAAAGAGTGTAAAGGTTGGGGTGGCTTAGTTGGTCAAGCATCTGACTTTGGCTCAGGTCATGATCTCACAGTTCGTGGGTTTGGGCCCTGCATCGGGCTCTCTGGTGTCAACTCAGAGCCTGGGGCCTGCTTCAGATTCTGTGTCTGCCTCTCTCTCTCTGCCCCTCCTCTCCTAGCCCTCTGTCTCTCAAAAGTGAATAAAAACAGGGGCGCCTGGGTGGCTCAGTCAGTTGAGCGTCCAACTTCAGCTCAGGTCATGGTGTCACGGTTCGTGGGTTCGAGTTCCGCACCGGGCTCTGTGCTGACAGCTCAGAGCCTGGAGCCTGTTTCAGATTCTGTGCCTCCCTCTCTCTCTGATCCTCCCCTGCTCACGCTGTCTCTCTCTCTCCTAGAAATAATAAATAAAAAAAAATTTAAAAAAAATTTAAAAAATAAATAAATAAATAAAATAATTTTTTAAAAAATGAATAAAAACATCTAAAAATTTTTTTAATTAAAAAAGTATAAAGGTGATATTCATCATTGTCATGATGATGGTGATGGTAGCCCTTTGTTTTTTGTTATTTTTTGGTTGCTTTTGGCTTACCAGTTTGTTCTGTGAACTTTTTAAGGTCCTTAAAATTCTGGTCAGGGCAGTGCTTGATGGGATGACTGATCGAAGTGGAGATGTTGCCACTGGCCTCAAAGGAAAGTTGCAGGAGTTACTTGGCAGAGTGACTTCAAGAGTGACAAATGATGGAGAAATCTGGAGGCTGTATGCCCAACTGTATGGAAATGGGCAGAGTGAAAAGCCTGAGGAAAATGAAAAGGTAAGTTCTCTTCCAGTCCTCCTGGGTGCTTGCCTTTTGCTTGAATTATGTGTAGGGCATCTGCTTCTCTGATGGTTGGAGGCAGTTAAATAGCTTGACAAGGAAGATTGATATGATCAGGTCTTCCATCTTGATTTAGAATCTTTAAAATAAGTACTTGAAATTGCAGGCAGGTTAAGACTTGTAAACATTCATCTTTTCTCTTTACATGGATTTTTTTCTTTTCTTTTTTTTTAAATGTTTGTTTATTTTTGAGAGAAAGACAGAGCACGAGCAGGGAAGGGGAGGAGAGAGAGGGAGACACAGAATCTGAAGCAGGCTCCAGGCTCAGAGCCTGATGCGGGGCTGGAACTCATGAATGATAAGATCATGACCTGAGGTGAAGTTGAGACACTTAACCAACTGAGCCACCCAGGCGCCCCTTTTCATGGATTTTTCTTACACAACTGTTCTCTGCTTCCTGCAAAAGGCTCTGTCTGACCTGCTCCCCCTCCAGTATCTGTCCACAGTATTTACCCTGCAGCCCTTTCCCCAGGCCCCTTGCTGAGACTCAGGTAGATGGGGCTCAAGGACAGAAGAGTGCTCAGATCTGAGACACAGGCCATGGAAGGGAAAAAGAAAAAGGAACCAGATAAGAATATTGGAGGAGAGGGGCGCCTGGGTGGCTTAGTCGGTTGAGCGTCCGACTTTCGCTTGGGTCATGATCTCGCGGTTCGTGGGTTCGAGCCCCGCGTCGGGCTCTGTGCTGGCTGCCAGCTTGGAGCCTGGAGCCTGTTTCGGTCTGTGACTCCCTCTCTCTCTGACCCCCTGTTCACGCTGTCTCTCTCTCTCTCCTAGAAATAAATAAAACATAAAAAAAAAAAAAAAAGAATATTGGAGGAGAGCTTTTCAGTCTAAACACAAAACACTTTACAGAGGTCGCCCGGCCCTTTTCGAAAGTGTCCTGGAACACCAGTTACCCTCAATTAATGCCTTTGGCCTCTTATCTTAGAACTTCAGGGAGCCCCCAGGGTTTCCAAGGTTGAAATAAGCGTTTTCTCTTCTTTTCAAGACATCCACAACAAGTCACATGTGCTCCTTGTATGAGTTTGGAATTTGTGGCTGTACAGCTCATCTGCAGGGTGGCCATCTCTCCTCCCTCTGTCGCCCCAGCTGGCTTCTGCCATTGCCTGTCCACCCAGAGAACATGTACTCAGCACGCACACATGCACACACTCCTATTTGCTGTCCTTCCATTTCTTCTTGAATTATGTGGCCTTGGGTATGCGGGATCCAGGGTAGTCTGAAGTTTCTCATCTGTGACTTCTCCCTCAAGAATCTGCAGGGATAGAGCTGTGGAAGTGTCTTAAACTTCTGTGAGTACATACACCTATAAGTAGTCCCATAGTTGTCCCCAAGTTCATGCTTCGTTTTCCAAACGGAGCTCATAAGCTGATGGCTCCCGATGCTGGGGAAAGGAGTGCGTGCTTCTAGATTTCCAAACCTGGTG
This sequence comes from Proteles cristata cristata, assembly GCA_017311185.1. NCBI lineage: Eukaryota > Metazoa > Chordata > Mammalia > Carnivora > Hyaenidae > Proteles > Proteles cristata. Next base: position 151,262 of record JAESUZ010003186.1, read on the forward strand.
TTTCTGTTTTTCTAGTGGAGGCAAGTGTCTCTATCCAGATACATCCATCTGATTGCTTTTAATTGCTTATGCTGTTGGGTGTGCATCTTCCTTAATGAGAATAATAAAGACTGTGCTCATGACATCGGACGCTCATTCTTCAAGTTGGAATTAGTTCCATATGACTTTCAAGAAGCCGGGTTTGAAATGTGAATTGTACTTGTTATTCTGAAGTTGTTCTCTCTCTGTCCTCAGGCATTCCAGTACCTCTCCAAGGCATACAAGTGTGACACACAGTCCAGTTGTTGGGAGAAAGATATAACATCATTTAAAGAAGTGGTTCAGAACGCCTTAGGACTTGCACATGGTATTTGATGTAATGTTTAGTACCCCTGCCATGCTTTAATGTGTTTTTACTGAAAAACTATTTGTCAGAAGTGAAGTCCCATTACAGATAACGTCATTTTGTTGTATTGAAATTGTTGTATTTGATTCAGCAAATCTTTCTAAAACCAACTCGTATGTAGTAAGCACTTTGGAGTAATCTTAACAATTAGAGGATGGACCAGTCTGCAGGATAGAGGCTTGAATACTGTCTAAGTGACAGGTAGTAGGAGCTTTAGAAACATGAAATACCTTTACAACCATATCCAGCCTTCATGGCACACAGAGTCTACTTATGGTTATGCAGTAGTAAGGAAATCTGCTAACATTTGCGGACTCATGTTCTTCCGTTATAAATGAAAATATGTACTATCAGAAATACACAGATTACTGGAGAATGTACAAAGAGCTATGGCATATGCAAAGGAAATAAAAAATATAATCCTATCCTTGCCTTTGGGAGATTAAGTGGATGACACTTGAGGGGAGGGATAACCTTACATATAAAGTCATATGCCTGTTGGGTAAATATATTCCAGACAAGGCTCCTTTTAATTGTTTGCATTAATGTGAACTAAACCAGTTAAATTTAATAATACATTTTCATATTTATAATTGAATATGGGTGTATGAGTCCCTGGAAACGCAGTTCAAATAAAATGATGAAGCCACAGTGCTAAGACCTGGATCACAGGGACTACGAACCTATCCTAAAGTCTTCCTCTAACTTCTCCTGCAACTATTAATTACAGTAATTGAGGAGCCAACAAGGGACCATAAAAGGGTAGACCTTTGAAATCAGGGAGACATCAACTCCAGGATCAGTTCCACCAGGTAGTTGGTAGGTGGCATTGGGTAAATAACTTCTCTTTGCACCTTAGTTCCCTGATCAGTAAAATGGGGATAACACCTACCTATGATTGCTAGGAAGTAAATGAAAACATATTTAAAATCTTAATAGTATCTTACATGTGGTTTAAATGTTAATCCTTTATGTCTTCCCTTCAGCCTTGTTCCCCTGGGGTAGAGGATCTGAGCTGTTTGATAAGGCATTGAAAACTAAAGAGAGAAAAATGAAGAACAAGAATAACGTTTAATGAGTCTCTAGAGAAATCATAGAACATTCAGACAATTTAGAAATGGGCTTAGTAGTTAATAATTCTACTTCTGGTCTTTGATACCATTGATGAAAGGGATTTAAATATCCAGTTTTCTAGGCTGCCTACCACTTGGCAGATCAGGTAGACGTCCTGATCTCTGTCTAGCTAAAATTCAGAGTAGATAAGGTGGAGGTCATTGCTGATAGACCCATAGAATGTGGCTACGGTTCATGTGGCTTGTGCTGGCCTCGTGGTGGGTGGGCTTTAGATGGAGTTCTTATGCCTTTGACCTTTGGATATAGTACCAGGTTTGGGGACCACCATACCCATGTGTGTTATGTACATAATTATAGCCAGGTGCAATCTCCTTGGAAGAGTTTATCTTATCTACTTCAAATTGCCAACCGTAAACATTTCTGTGAACAGCTAGCCTTGTAACAGTCAAAACCAAGATATTTTCTGTAATCACTAAGTGTTGCTATTGAACCTGTCAAGTATAAATGCAGAAGTTCAAGAAATAAGTGCTGCAGGAAAGAAATCTTCATTTTGTCTCTTAATGTTGGTTCGAAACAATTTTGGGCACTGTTTTTCATCAGAGCAAGAGTGGAGAAAAACACGTGTCTGTTCTTTTCAATTCCCTTTGACTTTAATGATTTAGGTGTCGGTGCTCCTACAACATTTTAAGTGTATTTGAGTGGATGCTCAGCTTTAGTTTCTAGTGATATTTTAGATGGATAAAGATAACTGTTTACCTTTTCTTTGTTGCTTTTGTATACCAATGCTCAACTGAAGATGATCTAGGTTTTTCTCTTCTCTTCTCTTCTCTTCTCTTCTCTTCTCTTCTCTTCTCTTCTCCACCTTGTTCAGTTCTGAAGAGGAAATGTAACATTAAAAAAAAAAATCTCCACATAGTTTCCTCTGTTGGGTTGCTGTTTATAAGAGTAGCTCTGTACTTCAGAAGGCTGGAGAAGACACTACAATGTGTACCTGGGGTCTGAGACCTTTCTGTAACAACGTGGTCAGTTTGGGCCCCTTTGCCTTGTTTAGGGGCTTTTCATGTACAGTCTCTGCTATCCTGTTTTTGGGGAAAGGGTGTGCAAAAGCTGATTCCTTCTTTGCCATCCAGAAACCTTTAAAATAATAGTTATGCATTTTAACTATGGTCTACCTGGAGGAAGCACTGCTGTCTTGGATTTCCTGGTCATTTGAAACTGCATTTTATTTCTCCTGGAGTGCTATTTTTGTCTCTAGTGCCTTTTGGAAGTGGGATTGAGGAAGGGGTCTAATAATGTTTGTCTTTTTGCTCTATTTTTGTTTGTTTTATTTTTCAGAATGAAAATAAGGATTTAAAAGAGAAGCACAGGGGTGCCTGGGCGGCTCGGTTAAGTGTCCAATTCTTAATGTCTGCTCAGGTCATGACCTCATAGTCATGAGATCAAGCCCTGCATTGGGGCTTTGCTCTGGGTGGGGAGCCTGCTTAAGATTCTCTCTCCCTCCCACCCCCCCCTCCTTCTACCTCTCCCCGCTTTGAGCTTTCTCTCTCTCTCTCTGTCTCTCCCTCAACAACAACAAGAATCATAGCCATTTCTGATACGTTCCTAGGTATTTAACAGCCCACATGCCTCAGCCATAGTAGTCAAATTTTCTTCTACTAAGGGCCACAGACATCATGATACTCACTATCCCCAGGTTAACCATGCCGTTTGAAAATGAGTTGAATATTGTTGATTACCATGCATTCTTCCAACCCTTAGCTGAGAAATGTCAAAGTGTAAGTATTATTTTGAAATGAGAATGTCACACTTGGTTCTCACCAACCATAGAAGATATTAATTAATGATAAAACCGTTTTTTGCCAGCACAGACAGTCTCCACCAACTGATCAGAGTTTGCGTGCAAGAAAGACATTTATTTCCCATTCCTGGTCTGAGATCGAGGGTACTAAGTAACCTCGCACTGTTGCACTGGTTAGCATAGTTTGAAAACTGGATGTGGTTCTGGGTCTGCCTGTAGCATGCATAATTTAGAAGAACAAAAACAAGAACAAACCAGTGGAGAGATTATCAGGTGTTGTATTTTTACAAAGCTCTTCACTGGTTTTTATAAAGCATTAATAGCCAGGCTTTCCACTAGCAAGGGTTATGCTCTCTTGGTAATTTAACATTTTAGGAAGAAATGGGCTCCCCGGCCTGCTGGGGACTGTGTTCTCAGCAAGGGGCTGATGTCAAGTGCGGCTAATCAACCTCAAGCCCTGTTGCGATCACCTCCCCTAATACAAGCGTGTAGGTTGTGGAAATCACCTCTTCCAGAGTGGTGGTGTAAACTCGGAGTGTGAGAAGGAGGTTAGAATTGAGCTGTCAGCACCTGGCATGCCACTTCACTAGGCTGGTGTCATTGGCAACTGTGAGTCCCTTTTTAGGGACTTGGTGCCCTGGGAAGCTACACTGAGATCTGCCATATTTGGTTTTGCCCTCTGTGGGCACCTTGTGTTCAGTTAGGGTTTATCTCTTTTTGCGTGATTTCATTAGTGTGTGTCTGTGTGTGTGTGTGTCTGCGTGTAAGTTCTCTTCTCAATGATTTGTAACTTCCCCAAATCACCTATTTTCCTCAAAATTCTCATTTCAGCAGTAAGTGTTAAGAAGGATAATGGGGAGAATTGTGCACATAATTATTGTCCTTTCACCAAAATAAGAACTGTCCATGTAGAAATATTTCTAGAGTCTGTACTATAAAATCCTAATTAAGCAATTGTTTTGTGTAGTTGTAAATTATCATGACCAGTATTTAATGCATGTTTTCTCCCATGTTTGATTTTCAGTGGCTATAAAACACAGTAAAACCAAATCCAGCCCCCAGGAGGCAGTCCAGGTGCTCTCCTCAGTTCGACTCAATTTACAGGGCTTGTTATCTAAAGCAAAGGTAAGAGTGAAATGTGAATTTATTCAAAGTGTCTCAGGAAGAAGGGTGTCCAGTGTGAGTAACGGCTCTGAGGCCATCTTTTACAACGGGAGTAATTTTAGGCCCATGTGACATTTTAGAGATCAGCCCCCAGGCGATCCGTTGTCCTGGTGCAGACTCATCGGCCCAATGGCTCGATGGCCCTTCACGCGGGTAACTCAGGAGTCTTTGAAATTAATATTTATGAGCCAGCCCTACTGCTTTCTTCAAGTTAAATAAGAGCAATGCTGTTTTACTTACAATCGCTTTCCCCAAAGTGTGGCACATACACTACTGATAGCACTTGGCTGAACATTTTTTTTTTTTAATATTTAGAGAGAAGAGGGGGAAGGGCAGAGAGAGAAGGGGACAGAGACTCCAAAGCAGGATCTGGATCAAAGCAAAGCAAGATGTGGAGCCTGAACTCACAAACTGTGAGATTATAGCCTGAGCCGAAGTCAGATGCTCAGCCAACTAAACCACCCAGGTGCCCTAAACTTTAAATTTTTTTTTAAATTTTTATGTATTTTTGAGAGTGAGAAAGAGCATGAGTGCCTAAACTTTTGATTTTAGTGTATATTTATTTCATTGCATGCTAGAAAAAGTATAACTGGCCCATCAAATGTACATTTTCATGAATATTACTGCTTACTTTTCATTTACAGTAATGTAATGTTTCTTTTAAAAAGGGACTTTTATTTAAATTTAAAAAGTTCGGGGCGCCTAGGTGGCTCAGTCTGTTAAGCATCCGGCTTCGGCTCAGGTCATGATCTCATGATTCATGGGTTTCAGCCCCACGTAAGGCTCTGTGCAGATAGCTCAGAGCCTGGAGCCTGCTTTGGATTCTGTGTCTCCCTCTCTGCCCCTCCCCTGTTCATCTTCTGTCTCTTTCTCTCTCAGAAACAAATAAACATTAAAAAAATTATCTTTTAATTAAAATTAAAATTTTAAAAGTTGATTGAGAGACAGATATTAAGTAGGTAGTATATGGATTTCACAAACATTTTTAAGGTAGGTAGGTGACTACAAAAACATACAAAATCTACAAACATCATCTTGTAAACAAGCACTGGGACAGAGACACTGAAGAGTCCCCGAGGCAAGTGGTTTGGAGCCTGGACTCTGAGTCTCCACCTGTGTCAGGTAAGGAATGGTGCGGAGCCTCAGAAATCTGTAGGGCCAGGTGTGGGTTATACCTTTGGGAGCAAAATTTAAAGGAATATAGCTTCTAACACAATTCAGTGCTTTCTCTTCTCATTTTTCTTTAATATTTATTCTTGAGAGAGAGACACAGAGACAGAACGTGAGTGAGGGCAGGGCAGAGAGAGAGGGAGACACAGAATCGAGAGCAGGCTCTGAGCTGTCAGCATGGAGCCTGACTCGGGGCTTGAACTCACGTACCACAAGCTCATGACCTGAGCCAAAGTGAGACCCTTAACCGACTGAGCCACCCAACTGCCCCTCTCTTCTCATTTTTACTCATCTTCACTGTTTAATCGTGGGTTGCAAATGAATACTAACACTTCTGAGAGCGAGTCTGTGGTGAGTGAAGGTCACTTCTGGACATGTGTAAAACCCTTGCCAGAGTTTGCATGCCTTTTTATTAATTGCTTCATTTTTTTCAGATGAGGGCATCGTTTTTGCTCCTTAGATTATTAACTTGTTTTACTATCCTTTTAGTCTGCTGCAGGCTGGAACCAGGTTCCTATAACACACCAGGAAGAACTGTATTCCCACCCAGCTTGACTGCATAACTTCAGTTTTGTGTCTCTCAGAAAGTAGCACGAGCTCTCAAAGTCAGGGTAGCAAGCTTTCCTGTGAGTTTGCTTCTCAGATCGGGAGCTCAGTCTCGTAGTTTGCGTTAGATCACTAACCTACCCGTGATTGGTTATTTCCTCAGGATGGACTCTGCTAGTTCCCTTCTCTCTGTGCAGAGCTTTTTCTTATAAGTTATATATTAATCGTATATACATGTATACGTACGTACTTAAACAGGCTTGTCTGTGTACATACTGCCTGTCTCCTGTATAGTGGAAGATTCATAAACATTGAAAATAAGGCCTCAGAGGTGGCACCTGGGTGGCTCAGTCAGTTAAGAGTGTGACTTCAGCTTCAGTCATGATCTTGCGATCCTGAGTTCAAGTCCCACATCGGACTGTCTGCTGTCAGCACAGATCCCACTTTGGATCCTCTGTCCCCCTCTCTCTGCCCCTTCCCCACTCACATTCTCTCTCTTTCTCTCCCCTCCCCCACCCCTTCTCTCTGTAAAGTAAAAAAAGAAGAAGGATTCAGAGCATTATCTGTGTTTAGATTTTGTTCTCTTTAGATCCTAACTGGTGATCCAAAAATGGGAAAAATTGCCTCTCAACGCCTCCTTTGAAAGCACTTTTTTTTTGCTATGATATTTGGGAGTCTCTGACTTTTTAGTAGATCATATGCCTTTCCTATTTTTTTTTTTTTTAACAAATTGGATTTGCTAAGGTGAATTGCAGTCCCCAAAACACTTTTTGAGAACACTTTAGTGAAAATGGAACAGGATAGCTCCATTAGCATTACCACAATAGCCTGTGGTAAGCATGGTTCGTACCAGTCTCTCATCTTTTCTTGCCAGGCCAGGGACTTGATAGAAATAAGCTCCGAGACCCTAGGGGCTCACCTGACATCGCCCCGTCGGTGCTCCCCCAGGACGGACCACCCCTCCTCCCCACAGCGCATTGTCACTGCGTAGATTTGCCGCAGAGCGCACGGGGCTGTTGGGGAAAATGCTAGATGCAACAGATTTTACCACTTATGTGCTTCGGGGTCCTCAGCAAACCATCCATCTTTCTAAGCCTCGGTTTCTCTCTGCTTCCTCCTGAGTTCATAGGGGAGTGATGCAAATTCATGATGATTTGCAAGCACTCTAATTCTTAGCAAAAATCACACATGGTATGTGAGTCCAGGTTATTTTCCTAAAAGGTATTTTCTCTATCAGTCACATGGCAGACTTCTTATGTCATTCTCTTATGAAATGCTGTACACAGTGTGACTACACAGTAATGTGACAAATCTTCACTAAACATTTACGAAGTCCTGATTTCAAGTGAATGCTCTGGGCTCCAAAAATCACCGTGTGAAACTCTTAAGCTTGTCCCAGCGATGATACCATCACTCAAAACACCTTTGGGACTCCCTCTTTACAATATGTCAGAACATTTGTCACGTGCTGTATGGTGGTGATAGTAAATAGTCCTACAGTAACAGTAAATTGGATTTTTGTAAACAAGTCATCTATTCAAGTCTGATGAAAAAGGCAAATAGTACACTGGGGCGTCTGCATGGCTCAGACGGTTAAGCGTCTGACTCTTGATTTCAGCTCAGGTCATGATCTCTTGGTTCATGGGTTCGAGCCCCATGTCAGTCACCTGACAGTGCAGAGCCTGCTTGGGATTCTTGTTCTCTTTCCCTTTCCGCCCCTCTCCCCGCTCTCCTCCTCTCAAAATAACAATAATAATAATAATAAAAGATAGGTAGTATGCTGAGTAAGTTACATTTCTGATCAAAACACACACACACACACACACACACACACACACACACACACCACAGTGGTTGTAAAATCCCAAAATTCATTTTTTAGGTGCCTATCTTGGGTCACTCAGCAGGTGGTTCCTCCAGAGGCTTTTCCAATTGCCTCCTCCATGATGGCATTATGACTTATGTTGCAATATACCTTCCAAGGCAGTTTCTTTTACAGGAGGAGAGCATGTTTATTTTTATTTTAATATGCTGGGCTTCTTTGCTTTTACCAAATCTTGGTCATCTTTGTGATCCCTTATCCCAAGCCATAATTAATTTTTAAATGACATTAAGGGGGTTGCCTGGGTGACTCAGTCAGTTAAGTGTCTGATTTCAGCTCAGGTCATGGTCTCACAGTTCATGGGTTCAAGCCCTGCCTCAATCTCTGTGCTGACAGCTCAGAGTCTGGAGCCTGCTTCAGATTCTGTGTCTCCCTCTCATTTTCTGCCCCTCCCCTGCTCACACTCTGTTTCTCTCTCTCTCGAAAGTGAATAAACATTAAAAAAATAAATATAAAGGGTATGATTTGTATGAACTTGAATATAAGATGTATTTGTTTTGTTTGTATACACAATGAATAGATTTCTTTTGTTCTATGAAAAACGTCTATTCTCCAGAAACCATCCTGTGACATTGAAATGAATAACCAGTATTCAGGGCAACCATTCTGAAGAGCAGAGCTTATTTGAATTTACAGGGTCAGGCATGTTGTTTGATGCCCGGCTGAATTTTGCAACTTGTACATTTCCAGGGTGGTGAAAACAAACACTCCCATTGCTGCCGTCATGTGGTATATATTTTATTTCTGGACTCTCTACGTATCTTATTTTAAAGAGATTGTCATGGCAGGGCTCAGTTGGTTAAGCGTCCGACTTTGGCTCAGGTCATGATCTAACGGCTGGTGAGTTTGAGCCCAGCATCGGGCTCTGTACTGACAGCTCAGAGCCTGGAGCCTGCCTCGGATTCTGTCTCTGTCTATCTCTCCCTGCGCTCACTCACACGCTCTCTCTCTCTCTCTCTAATAAAAATAAATATTTAAAAATTAAAAAAAAAAAGATTGTCATTGTTTTGATAGTTGTGCTTTGTTCTCTGTGTTGCAGCAACTTTTCACAGGTGCGGCAAGTGGAGAAATTTCCAGGGAGCTAGCCGATGAAATGGTAGCTATGGACTCCCTAGTAACAGAGCTACAAGGCCTTAGCAACCAGTTTCGAAATCAGTATTGACCACCTGGGATCACTTTCTGGAAAAGGAGCTCTCACCTTTGGAATTTCTCTCATAGCTGTGTATCTGAAACACAAGATACTGACTTTTTAAAATAAATTTCTCTTTTATGGCTAATGTCTCTGTTTTGTGATTTTTCCAAATGTTTTAACTTTCCAAAGTACATTAAAATTTCCCTGTTTCTTTAGGCTTAGTTACAGTTGAATTCAGCATCTGTATCATTCTTGAGGTATTTCTGCACAAAGAGTACACAAATTATAGTTCTCTTTTTAGCATAGTGTTTATTCTCTCTTGGCCTAAAATGATATAGATCATCCTTTGGAACAACTTAGTCTATACCAGGAAAAAAAAAACACACACTACAAGTTTGTAGAATCATTACATTGGCTGCTTTATTATCCAAAAGTGGTAAAAGGGTAGATTGAGTGACAGAAATCTTTTTCCTTCTTGAGATTTTGTATTTGTGTCTGAAAGATACAGACTTGGCTACATTCGAAATGTGGGGAAGGTTTAGCTTCTAAATCAAGAAAATTCAAGGAAAAAAATAACATAGCCCAAATTTTGACTCAACCATTAGCCACTATTACCCAGGCAGACCCTTCTCGTTATTATATACTGCCAGCCCACGAGATGGTTGTGTAATAAGGTTATTATGAGTGAAGACAGCCATAAATGGTGCTATGTTACAGAGATGCCAACGTAAAACGCTTTCTTAGCAATGCCTATGGAAACAAATATCGAAGGCATTAGCTGAGTTTAATAATCTTATTACAAAAGTCATAGGAATTCTCAGTCCTGGCGTGGGTTGCTGAATTTCGGGTCCCACGCATCAGTCATTTGACCCTTGCTTTTATCTATGTTCTTATTTATAAAATATGAATAATTACCACCCCTTGCTTCTTTGTTTCAGCCGTCACAGGAAATTTAAAAATGCATCCTCTGCAAATACAAGAGTTCTGAACATTTAAGAAAGTCTTTTAAAACTTTCATCAATGAAGTTTAGCTATGAATGGTTACCTTTGCTTCATTTCCTTAACCACCTGTCTGTCTTTTCTAGCATGCTAGTCTAAAAAAAAGTTGATGTCTTCCCCAAAGCAGTTTCTCTTACAGGAGACATAGTCACTGTGAGAGGGACAATAAAGTGAGCTAGTAGCCTGAGTTAACATTAAATGTCCTTTCAGAGCTTTTATGGAAGCCGCTGAGGAGTAGATGGGTAAATGGAGGGAGGGAGGGAGGCTTTAAGATGAACTTTTTATCAATACTCAGCTGTGATCCCCACTAGGAAATGGATAGACATATACTGGGAAGGACAAAGATTTCAGGAAACAAGTGGAAGATTGAGGAAGAGTTTCCAGGTTTTAAAAGTGTTTAATTCTCAGTTTGATTTCCTTTGGGTTCAACTCAAGGTAGAAAGACGTTGGTGAGCGGGAGTTGTCACAAACCAGGGATTCTCTCCTTCCAGGCCTGTTGTCTGATGCTGTGTTGAATCAGAGTTCCAGGATGATGCCCTGCATCATCTTTTGAAATGATCTCACAAAAGAGGGGGCTGTTAAATGTCTTCTTTTAAAGATATAGGCCTGTTAATTATGTTAAATAATCTTACTTATGTGAATACTTAACATAATTGAAGAAAATGTATGGGAAAGTACTGTGGTAAAGTGGAAATGTTGGGATTTTATCAAAACCTCATCTCTACCACCTCTAACACTTACTACTTAATGCTCAGGTACTTGATTTCTTCATCTGTAAAGTGAATATGGTAATAATAGTAGCTTCCGTCAAGTTCTTACTATCTCTTGCAGTACTTTCACCCAGCTGCAGAGTCATTATAACAGTATCGGCTTAAAACTGCTGTATTTCATTACTATAGAGTCTTTGATGCTTCATATTACTATGTTATGATTTAAATATTTGCTCTTTCCAAATGTCTTTTATAAATTTCAGTGTTGGTTTTCTAGTATTACTACTTCTGTTTTCAGCTTTACTTTTTTGCCTTGTTGACCAGAAGAATATAAAAGATGTGGTTCTTTAATCTGTATTGAGTTCCACTAGCATGAATAATCATGTCAATAGCTATAAGTTAATTGCTTAGGTAATTAGGCACTAGGTACTCACTAGGCCATAGGTAAGTGATAGCACCAGGAAACTAAAGCTCATGGACTTTAGAAAGAGAATAGCCAGAACTCTCTCAACTTGCTGTGTTGGGGCTAGAAAAAGCTTCCAGTGGTCAGCTGAGTTCTGCCTCCTCTTTATCACAATGGGATGCCTGGAATGTTTGCCTGTCATTGTTTATAAAGTTCTTCAAGGAGAGAAATTCTGTGGAATCTCAGTTCCTAATAGCCTGTCGGCTGTTAAGATTATTATACATTTCTTTTAATTTAGAAAAGTTTTTGTTAACCTTTTTCCAAAGAAGCCACATAGTAAATGGAGTCCCTAATTGCAGAGGGGTTAAACCCCAGTGAAATAAAATGCCTTCTCTTTACCCAAACCCCACACTCAGAAAACTCATGGAGTTGATGCTGAGTCTGGGAAGCAGAGCCATAGGGTGTGTGTCAAAACGCTAGTGAGTGGAGTGTTGTGGTTCAGAACTACAGAACCCGAATGGCCTTAGAGGTTCCTTTTTCTGGTGAGTGCTTGGCATTACCTCAAAAGACCCTCAGCACAGTAATGAGGACCCCAAACATTTGAAAACATTGACTTTTTTGTACACCCGGACTATTCTTCATGCTCTGCTTGTTTCTGTTGGACATGCTATCAGTGTGCTATTCATAAGCAGAGATTTAAGGAAGAAATGATACTGAGTATGTGTAGTTTCCAGACTCCACTCAAAGACTGTGACATAAGCAAAGGTATGGCTAGTTTGGGCTCTTTGTGACCATTTATCCAAACTGTGGTAAATCTACTAAGTTAAAACCCTGGGTGAGTCTCATGAAAAGTACTTTTTTCCACTTCTGTTTTTATAACATCCACATCAATCTAAATCACTGTTTAGATAAGGTAACTACTTTACTGGCCAAGAGTGAGGAATAAAACCTGTTAAGTAGATGCAACATACTTCCTTTCTGCGCTCATTTGACAGGCCCTATAGTGAAATGGCAAAGAGCCTTTATTCAAATGGTGGGCGCCATGCTGTGGTGATACAGATGGATTTTTCACAACGTGCAGAAGTGCTTATAAATAGATAGGTTTCAATCAACAAGTAGCTTATTCAGGCATGTGCTCAAATATAGTAGCTGCATTCATTAGACAGACATTTCCACTAATCCCAAGACTATACTAATAAAAGAGTAATCCCTATGGGCTAAAGGTAGTGCTGGCTCGCTTTTAACTCTTATAGAGTCTTTCACAGACCAAGGCCTAATAATTGTAGCTGCATTAGGTTTTCACCAAATGAACTATAAAGCCAAGCTTATCTTGAATTTTTGTCTTTTATTTTTTTTAATTGCAGTAGCTTAAGTGGACAAAGAGGTACTTCTTACCATGGATACTCGGCTTGCAGCAAAGCCAATTTAAAACCAATTGTGTGTGCATTTGCATGAGTGTGTGTGCGAGTTCTCTTTATTATAAAGCACTTTCTCTTTCACTCTTTGTTAATGAAGTGATTAGTAAAGAGCTCACTTGAGCAGATTTTGTTTTTTCCTTTGGCTTTGGGATAAATAACAAGTTAATGTCAATTTTGAGATTTGCAAACTCAGAGTGGTTGGACTTTTCACGTGGGCCTTTTCTTCCTTGGACTGGGCTTTGTTCAACAGGGAAATCTTTACTCCTCCCACATCATTCAGAGCTAGTGCTAATTAGTTTGCTTAGCACAGCGCTAAAATTTGTCCCTTGCCAGTGATGTCAGACCTGTCTTCCTTTTTATTATACTGACTTCTTATAAACCGCAGTGACCTGGGAGTCCATCGCACCATCTCTTGGCCCTGTATCAACATTGTGATCTATGGAAAGGGATTCCCGCCAAGGACTTTGAGGCAGTAAACTGATAGTATTAGAGTGGGTCTTATGAACGGTAAGTATCTGCCATATTTGAATCTTTCGTGGTGTTATTGCCAGAAAGGTGTGGGAGGAAGTAAATCATGTTAATGTTGTTAAAGAGCTAACCCATGCACTGCTAACTTTTTCCAGACTGAAGGCTCAAACGAATGTCAGTACCTATAGACATGCAGAACTTATTACTGCCACTCACAGACAGGGGAGTGCTGCTGGAAGCCTCCTTTGCTGTGGGGCTTGAGGAAGCCCTTAACCTCTCTGCAGCCTGTCAGTGATCGAGACAGAGATGTTGTAACAAGATCGACCAGAAGACAAAGACGCGTGTCGAAGTGCTTTGAAAATGAAAAAGTTTAACAGAAATACATGTCAGAGTGTCTTAGAAACCACCTGATAATAAGCACTGACACAACCTTTTCTGTTCCTCGGGCAGGAGCTTGATGACATTTGGTGCTGCTGGGCAATGACCCCAAAGTGTCGTGTTCTCAGTGTCTTTGTTGGGTAGCAGGCTTCCCAGGTTTCTGGGCTGTGCGCATGGACAGGGGAAAGGGAAGGAGAAAATGTGGTGGATTTTTACAAAGTGGTGGATTTTTATGCCACTGGGAGTTCTCTGGTAGGACCCGTGCTGGGAAAAGGAAAGTGAGATGATGATAGGAGCCCGCAGAAGAAGGATGACCCCAGGAATTGATTGACTGGTGTGAAGTCAGGGTTTGAAGCCCTGGATTGAAGTCCCACCCTCACTGTGTCCTAGCCATGACCACATCTGAGCCCTTGAACTCACTCTGTAGACCTCCGTCTCCTCAGCTATCGACTGTAAATTGCTGCCCTACAGACCATATCAGATGCTGTGTGTAAAGTGTTTTGTGAGCAACTGTGCACAATTAGTTCTTGTTATGATCAAGAGAAAGGGGCATTGTGGATGGTCTTTCGGGTCCCCGGGACTGGTGGAGTGGCTACATGGGGGCTTCTAGGCATTTGGCTCCAGTTTCTGTAATCCCCGTGGGGGTCATAACCCTGTGGTTTGAGAGACAATGCTGCAAAAGTTTTTCCAGTCTTCTGGGTGCCCTTCATCGCTCTACTGACCAAAATCAGTTTGGCCTATAGATGTCTGGTGCCAGGGTTGATAAAAGCCGTCTTGGTATTTTTATAGCTGTCTGGCCAGAAAACCTGCTTATGCCTCCTCCAGAGTTCTTTTCCACACACAAAAAAATACGCATCTGTTACAGAACTAGAGTGTGCATTACATACTCAGTTGATTCCCTTGACCATAACCAGTAAGATCCAGGTTATTTGGGGCAGGGGGGTGTGTACCCTGATTCATGTTGACCTTCCCCTTTAATAAATTACACAAGTGTCCCATCCCACACCCATTGCCAAGAAATTCGAAAATACAAGTAAACCAGAGGAAAAATATTGAAACACCCAAATTCCCACCCTGTAGAACATAAAACCTTGTTAACATTTTTCTGCAGATGTGTGTATGTATACACACGTATCTGTGAAAGAAAGAGACAGGCCTTTCCAAAAATTTAATTAAGTTTTCTAATAAAGCACATGGAAGTAGGCCTGCCTTCGACCTGGTGAGGCTCAGAGCCAGAATACAAATGGAGGCCCACGTACTGTTTATCTAAATATTTAGTAGAAGTCATAAATCAAGCTAGGAAACTGTTAGGTTTCATTTTATGCTTTGGATATTAATAAATATTTCTTCGTATTGACTTGGAACAGCATAATTTAATTTAGAATTCTCAAAACCTCAGAATTCCCAAGCAGAAGAGTGTGGTGCTCCCCTTCAGGGAGCACTGACCCTCCCCCAGCCCACCCTTCACTGCAGGGGCCTCATGTACATAGGTGTGCACACCCAGCTGACGCCTCAGTCCGTCACCCCACGCAGAGATGGCCATAATGCCACCCTTCAGATCTAGGAGTGTGTGGACCACAGGCCACTCTACCCCCAGAAATATGGAATTGGGGTAAGGCCATGCAGCCCTGGCTGCAGACTTCGGGCTTTTGAGCAGGGGATTCTAGGGTCTCTGGTACCTGAGCATTGTCTTGAAGGTGAGGTGAGTACAGGCTCTAGGTGGGTAAGTCCCCTTGGTCCCATAAGCAAGGGGTGTCTGGAGGACGGAGAGAGAAGGACCTTTTAAAGCAAAAAACCCGGGGCAGAGGTACCTCTTGCCTGGTTTTTAAGGGTAGTTCCAATGAGAATGTGCTGCCAAACACACTTATTTATTCCTCTCTCCCTAATTTTCCTTGGAAAAGAGAGAATTTCTGTTCAGCACACTCAGGGAAGAGAATAGCAGAACAATTTTGCTTCTCTTTACTCTGCATTTAATCCAATACCAGAGGCATGATGTAAGGAACTAGACAACACTGACTCTCCCTGTCTGTCTCTGTTTCTCAAGACTTCCCTGACAAAAGAGAGGGCTCTCTTCCTACCCATGTTCTCCCCATAAGAACACTTGAATCAAGGCCCAGGCTTGTCTGAGAGGTGACCTTTCTCTCTCTGTTCTTCCTAAGGGGAGGTAATTCTGGATTGAGCTATGTATCTGCTCTCTAGTCCCAAACTCTTCCTTTTGGGATCAATCTTAAGAGCTACACTTCAGGAAAAGCATCTGCAGGCTCAAATGTGATAACACATCAAAATAATAAAATGAACACTTTGTTTCCACCTGTTGGAGTCCAGAGTCTATACCTCGATTGGCTTCAAAATCAGTCTAGAGATGAGAGGAGAGTGATTAATTGCTTGGACTCAAACCCTAGTGGGGTTCATTGAGTCGTCTAGTGGAATTTGTTTTAAGTCTGGTGAATTTTTAACCAGGGCTGTGAATCAGAGCCATCTAAAGAATTAGAAAAAACCCCACAAAATCTTAGATATAAATCCTGGAGATTCAGATCCATTAGGCCTGAGAAAATTTGTTTTTTAAAGCTCCAGAGGTGATTCTGATACTTAGCTGAAAATTACTGAACATAATGGAGCTTTATAGAATGAAAGTAAACCCTGTATTGCTTTGACAGAGACTGAGGGTGAAGATTAAATGGAAAAAAAGTGCACTGAATACTAAAGGTCTCTATATAAAGTAGAATCTACCATAAATTATTATGTTGTTTATTTTTTTAACTTTAGAGTGAACAAGTGGGGGAGTGGAACAGAGTGGAAGAGAGGGAGAGAGAGAATCCCAAGCAGGATCCATACTCAGCACGGAGCCCAATGCAGGGCTCGATCCCACAATACTGGGATTATGACCTGAGCCAAAATCAAGAGTTGGACGTGCAACTGACTGAGCCACCCAGGTGCCCCATCATAAATTATTATGAATAATTATCTAGTATTAGTATTAATAATTATCTAGTATTAATTACTATAGTTATTTAATAATATACATTTAGAGCAAAATGCAATAAAATATAAATTTCAATGGCCAGATTAAGGAACTCATATTTAGAACAACTAAATAAATTGGACAAAACATTTTTTAAAGATTTCCTTTTAAACGAGTGGCTGAATTGTGGAGAAATAGGGAAATTCTTGGTGGCCATAAAGCCATGAATCAAGAGAGGTTAATGAATGCTAAAGGCAATGTGTGAGAAGGCATATACTAATTTTGGGGGCAGTAAACTTAGTTATTAATGGGCTGAGCATACTTGGAGACATGAGAAAAAACCCAGGATCCACCGAAATGGGAGGTTTGTTCAGGGATCCTTTATCCGCATATGAAAAGTAGAACGATAGTTAACAACAAAAACTCACTCAACGGAGAGACATTGGTGGGATGTTTGTCTATCATAGCCTTGGCTCTGGGTTAAGGGAAAAAAAAAAAAGGAAAATCTCTTGTCTGCTATTCCTAACTATAAGGTTGCTCTTATACTGAAATCCATAGTGTGACCTAAAGCTGTTAAAAATTTATATCTGGCACACGTAGGTTGATGTGCCACCATATATTTGACAGAACAAACCTTTTGAGGAAAACACTTTTAACACAGAACTCAGTGCATTATCCCAACAAGGTTCCAAGTAATAAGAATTCACAGTAGGGGCGCCTGGGTGGCTTAGTCGGTTAAGCGTCCGACTTTCGCTTAGGTCATGATCTCGCGGTTCGTGGGTTCGAGCCCCGCATCGGGCTCTGTGCTGACTGCAGCTCAGAGCCTGGAGCCTGTTTCAGTCTGTGACTCCCTCTCTCTCTGACCCTCCCCTGCTCACGCTGTCTCTCTCTCTCTCCTAGAAATAAAATAAAACATTAAAAAAAAAAATAAGAATTCACAGTAAAAAAGTCAGAAACACACCAATAGGTATGGCACCATGGGTAAGAATCAGCTGAAACAGAGTAAGATTGACAAAGACCATGGATGTTGGAATTACAGAATATAGAGAAGGTAAATCGTTTTAATGTTTAGGGAAATAAAAAAGAAAATCTTGAACATAGAAGACTGTCAGAAAGTTTCAGAAAGAGTTGAAAAAGAGCCGTATTAAACTTTTGGAAATAAAAACTAATAATTGAAATTAGAAATTCGATAGGTTAAACCAGGGTTTCTCAAACTTGACACTACTAACATTTGGGATTTGGGCTGGATAACTGTTGTAGGGGGCTGTCTTGTGCACTGTAGGATGCTTACCAGTATCTCTTGTCTCTATTCTCTAGATGCCATGCCCTTCTTGGTGTGACAGCCAAAAATATTTCCAACATTGCTGAATGTCTTCTGGGGGCAAAATCACCCTTTTTTGAGAAACATTGGGTAAAACAAGAGAGCTGAAGAGAATTTATGAATGAACATACAGCTCTGGAAACAATGCAGCACATTCATATCAGAAAAAAAGAAAAAAGAAAAGATTTAGAAGACATAGAGGATACAATTTCCAGAAGGATGTCTTTAATCAAAATTTCAGAAGGATATTAAAGAGAATGGGGAAGAGGCATTTGAAGAGTTGAAATGATGAAATTTCTTCATAATTCATGAAAAATATTGATTCTCAAATTCAGAATTTTCATATAGATTAAAAAATCAACTTCTCCATTTATATATACACACAACCTGAGGAATTTTAAAAGGGAAACAAATTTAAATGGCACCATTTATAATAGTGTGAAAAATTCAAATACTTAGGAATTAATCTTTTTAAAGGTGTTAAATATCTCAATAGAAAGCTAAAACATCTTTAGGAAAATTAAAGAAGTCCTAAATAAATAAATGGTATGAAATCCTATGTTCACAAACTGGAAAACTAGGTATAGTAAAGATGTTTCTCTCCAAATCAATCTATAAATTCCAAAGAGTCCATCAAAATTCTAGTAGATTTCTTGGTAGAAATTAAAGATCTGATAATAAAATGTATATGGAAATTCAAGGGCTGAGAATGCCAAAACAATCTTTTTTTTTCCCAAAACAATCTTGAAGAACAAAGTTGAGGACTTACACTATCAGAAATGAAGACTTATCATAAATGAGAGTAATTGAGAAATACACATATACAGACCCTTGATTTATAACAAAGGTGACATTGCCCAACATTGGAGAAAGGATGATGATCTTTCCAATAGTGCTGGGTTATTTAGATATTCTATATAGAAAAAAGTGAATCTTGACCCCCTACCTCAAAGCCTACACACACTCTTTTTGTTTTGTTTTGTTTTGTTTTTCATAAAAATCAATTCTAAGTGAATTGTTGACCTAAGTGTGAAAAAGCTGCTCACGCTGTCTCTCTCTCTCTCTCCTAGAAATAAATAAAACATTTAGGAAAAAAAAAAAAAAAGAGCTTCTGTCCATCAAAAGACCTGGCAAAGAGAATGAAAGCTAAACAGTGGGAGTAAATATTTGCAATGCATATAACTGAAAAAGGATGTATATCCAGTATATATTCAGTATATTAATAAAAACTATTAATAAGAAAAAAAACTTGATAGTCAACAGAATGGCTAATATTGAAATGACCGTGCATATCAAGTGTCAGGGAGGATGTGGAGTAACAGCAACTCTTAAACATTGCTGATCACTGTATAAATTAATACTAACACTTTGGAAAAATAGTTGAGCAACATATACTAATTTTGAAGATAAGCATACCCTACGACCCAACAATGCTACTCCTAGGTGAACACACATACATACAAACACACAAGTGGGCATCCATACACCAAAACTCTAATACAGGAATGTTTCTAGCAGCATTATCCCTAAAAACCCTCTTAAGGGAATCGATCCAAAGTGTATGAAATGAAGTGGATACATAAATGGCAGGATAGGTATGGAATGGATTAGTATGCATCAATGACAATGAATTTGCTATAGCTACACCACAGCAACAACATAAGTGAATCTTTCAAACATTATGTTGGGCAAAGGAAGCCAGATGTGAGGGGGAAATGCATGCTGCATGTTTCCATGTATATAATATAAAATTGAAAAAGCAGGTGAAATTAAACTATAAAACTTAAGCGACCCATGCTGGGGTGTTAAAACTCTTCAGGAAGGCAAGAAAGTGAATACCACGAAAGAAGGTGGTTGCTCTTGTGGGTCTACAGGGTTGATGACTAGGAAGGTGTATGAAGAACTTGAGGGGGAGCTGGAAATATCCTTTATTAATTTGGGTCGTGGTTATCATGGTTCTTTTGCCAAATCATTGAATTACACATTTCTGTATGTTTTTCCGAATGTGTATTATAGTTCATAGTGAAAAGCTTTAAATTATTAGGAACAGTGCAGTCCTCCTAATGTGAACTTGGTACTTTTCTATTTCCTTGGCCTTTCCTTTTTGTTCAGGAGACTGGACTCCTTTTCCTTGCAAATCATAAAATTGACATTTAAGAAAGCATACTGCTCTTTGAGGCAAAATTTGACATTACTAACTGAAACTTAGCCCCACGTAACTTTACCCATCACCCCAAACATCCTAAACAAAATACAACATTTTACAACTCTCCAATGGTTTTACCCTAAGACAAAAGTGTGGATACATTGACATTATACCCCAAATTCTTTATTTCTTTTGTCTCACACAGTTAAGATCCTGCGCCTTTCTTTCCACGTTGCTCTCTGGATAAATAGTGTGGTACTAACGTAAGGAAACCTGGCCCGTATTGAGTCATTCATTGATAGAGTGTGGCCATCTTGTTGACCAAAGCCAGCTTCTCACATTTCTTCTTGAAAAGCATGGTGTTGACATGTTTAATATCCTGTGGCATTTCCTCTGGGCTCCATAATATGATGGAAAAAGTCCCTGTTGATGTCTGATGGCCAAGTTGAATAAGCAAGGCCTTGAGACTCTCCACTTCACAGCTCTGGCTGGCGTGGTGATTTCCCTCAGAGCTGTAATAGGAATCCTGATAGTCATCTCTTGACAGGATCTCCACACCACAGCTTTCAGGGAGACCACTTATGTGTGCCTGGATGGTTTCTGAACAAAAAAAAAAAGTGAAATCTCACCCACAACTTGATAGGGAATGATAAATCAAACCCCAGCACACTACAGAAAAAAAAGTGATAGCCCTAAGGTTTCAAGCTTTTCTGGAAGAATTCCAAAAAGGCATATTTTAAGGGAATGTCTCTGGGCAACCCTAAATAAACTGGTGACCTATGGATCAAAGACGCTGTATTTTATTAGCCATCTCCTGACCCAGCCAATCCTACTGTCCTCTTAACTCCTACAGGCATCCAGATAAACCCTCCCTTCTCTTTCCTTTATTCCTCTGAGAATCACAAGAATCACAAATCAGTCCTGACAGCATTTGGTTTCTCATTTTCAGGAATGTAGCTGGTACATTCTTTAGGCAAAAGAGGCAATCCTAGGAAAGGGTCTGAACCAGACAGAAGTAAGAGTATCTTATTTCATCTGCACAGAACAAAAGATGTCTTTCCCTTTACAGTGCCTGCGTGAGTCTGAGGACTCGAATGGAAGCAGACTGGCTGAGCTTAGCCCTTAGGACAGAGACACGGCTGGCAGTGAGAGGGGTCCACTGAGGTAAGGGGGTCACTTTCTCTCCTCCATGACTGTTCTCACAGTACAGTCCTGACTTGCAAAGGGGGCAGTGATAGACACAGGGTTCTTTATCCTTGACTGTAAATTTCCACGAAATTAAGTGGCTTCCACCACTTGACTGATCTCTACCAAGTCCTCCTATAGGTTCATTTGGGATGTGGTTAATAAAATGTTATGAATTTCCGTAAATTTACTCTGTGCGGGGAATTCAGTGAACTATGAGTGAGGCAGGCTGCCTCTGAGAAGGCCCCCAGTGGTCCTTGCCTCCTGGTAGTCATGGCCTTCTGTAATCTCCTTCCCTTCAATAATTAGTTTCTCCTGACTAGTAAAATATTGGCAACATTGAAGGGGTATCCCTACCATGACTCAAAAGCTAGTAGCTTCTGTCTTCGGGCAGACTGTGCCCCGTGATAAAGCAGACCACCATGTTGGAGAGGTCTGTGTGGTCGGGAACCGAGGATGCCCTCAGGCCAACACTCAGCAAAGCCATGAAGGAAGCAAGAATCTGAGGAAGTCCTTCAGCACAACAACCCTCTGGAAACAATTCTCACAAGAAACACTTGAGCTTAGAAGCAGATCCTTTCTTGGTGGAGCTTTCAGATGAAACTCTGGCCAACTCCCTGCTTTCAGTCTGATGAGAGACCCTAGAGTTGGAACCAGGTCAGCTTCCCTGAACTGTTGTCTCACAAAAACTGTGAAATAATAAATGTGTGCTTTGAGCTGGCAATTTGTTATATAGCAATAGGTAACTCATACAGTAGATCTGACCTGTCATTTTTCTTTCTGTAACATAAATATTCACTTAATATTCACCTTGGAAAAAGTTTCCACTGCTATTTCTAAGATGGTAGACTGACATTTAATTAAACCCAATGTGCTATCACTGTACTCCATACTGTGTTGAAATCAGTCATCTCTTTAGAACTAAGAGATTATACAAGGGCAAGCATTAAGGAGACTCTGTCGTCTACAGTCATGGCAATCTTCTGCTTAAAGACCTTCTGGAACACTCTAGGAAATTCAGACTTTCATAATGTGACCCCACGCTACTTTCTCAGGCTTTCTCCCCATTATACTCCTTCCCATCACCCTTCCCACAGTGTGGCCTGTCCCTTCCCATGTCTGTCTTCTCTCCTACTGCCCTTCATAGTGTCCCCTCCTTCCACCACCTCATGGAAGGCCTCCATGAGGCTTCTCCAAGATCACGCATCTACCCTAAGCCAGGTGCTCTGTCTCCTCAGTCTATCCCCCCACACCACTTGTGGCCTCGTTTCAGGTACTTTTCACGTGCTGACCTTCATCCTTGTTTGCTTTCCATCCCATCTCTGATTCTGCCTTTTCTGATCTTCTCTGTGAGAGTAAAAGCTTCATGAGGACAGAGACTGTCCATCATTCTCTGTGTGGCCCTTCCCCCACCTAGAGCATCACCTTGGGCATGGAGAGCAGCGGTCACCCAATGTTTGTGAAGCTGAATGTGACAAAAGGCAGGCTGGGATGTGGGGCAGCATTAGCAAGAGGGTGTTAACAGAAGTGCTACTAAGGAAGGACCCTATGGCCAAACGAGGTTGGGAAACTAGGTGTACCTGTCCCTTCACAAAGAGTCCCCGTAGACACAAGATAATTAAAGTCTGCTGTCATAAAGAAATGGATGTTGTAGTGTCTGGCTCCAGCTTTGTTTGATGCTTCGATTTGGGCAGGAGACTTGGAAGCAGCCTAGTCACGCATCTACAGGATCCCTGCCCATTTAGAGCTCACCTCACAGTGATTGCCACATGTTCAGTTTTTCTTCAGTAAGGCTGTGAGTATATCATGCTAAATGGTCTATATCCAGTCCCCTTATTTAGTCACAGGTGACTCCAGATGGTTGTAATTGGTGATACTCTGAATAGATACTCAACTCCCCAAAATACACAAGTCCCACCATTATGAACTAAGCCACCTATACTGTGTGAAGAACCAGTGGCACGAAGGCATTATGGGCCCTTCTGCTTAAAGTTGCAGAGACTGTATTTAAAGATTTCAGATTTTAGGGACTCATTTTTGTCACCAACCTTTGCCAGAGCCAATCTTGGTGCTTTAATAAGCATTTCCTGTGTGTCAGGCACTGCGCTAAGTGCTTAGGGTACAAACCTTGATAACAGAAGGTTCCTGCCCAAAAGGATGTGTAGTATGCATATACTCGTAATACAATTCCCTGAGCACTAAAACCCTATTCCATGGGCACACAAGCAAGGAGGTGGAGACCTCGCCTAGAAGGGAAGGGAAGCCTAGCCTGAGAGCTGAAAGATTCTGAAGGGTTACCCTGGGAATAAAGGTGGAAAAACAGAAAGTCCAATTCAACAGATTTGTTTTTTGAACACTCACTCTCTGCCATGTCCTGAGCGTTCTAAGAGGAATGAGGCACCCTCCCTTCCTTCCAGGACCTGAGCTGAGGGTGATGGGGGCAGAGGTCAGGTGAGGCCTGATGAGTGGGGACTGGAGGCCCCTAGGACCAACTCATGCCATACCTTCTGTTTTAATTTAAACAATAATTTCTCGCCTCTAGTCTGTTGTTGTCAGTGGTGGTGTTTTTTAAAGAGCAAATATCACTCCTCCAAGCATCTTAAGCTCATAAACCTAAAGACTTAACAGCTGTGAAGTTAAGAATTCCCGTCAGGTCACTGGTTATCTCTTCTCTGCCTGAAGCACTCTTCTTCCCTTCCCCCTCTCCCCACTTCAACTCCCTGAAGGGGCCATTGGAAGGGAGTAGGTGGAGGGGGGGTTGCCTCCTTTTGTGGTCTTGGCTACTCTTTCTGGGATTCATTTTAGGGGGCCTGGAGTAGAGTGATTACGGTAACAGCTAAATCTGACATCCATGTCCTGCAGCCTGGCAGACTTGGTGGTAGTTGTGACCCTTGCTTATTGATCGTGTGCCCTTGGGCATGTTTCCTAAGGCTCTGTGTTTCCTTCATCTGCATAATGGGTAAAAAGATATTCTTCCCAGGGCTGTGTGTGGATTAGTACTTCTGTGCTGAGCACACTGTCTTCAAAAGGCTATATCAGGTGTTTCACAAATGCTCATCCCTCTTCCCTCTTTTCCTTGAAATCAAGCAGTCATTCTATTTGCGGTGATATGGTTGGCATATGGCATTGTGGGGGTCTGGGGTGTGCATTGATGGTTTGACTTGTGTGTCTGTTGCAAGATGACTTTGCGCTGGTGTTAGTTAACCCCTCCATCATCTCATGGTTACAACTTTGTGTATGTGTGCCCTTGTCTTTATTTCTAATTTTCCGATAAGAAAAAAAATGTAATTGAAGAACATAATCAGGAAAGACACACTTGTTCTGGGTGTATAAGATCATCTAATTTTTGGTTTAAGGACTCAGGCATCATGTTGGGTTTTTCTAGAAAGACCCTGGTTACAAGTAGGCATCCCTTCTTCGCCCAGTGAGTGCAACTTTTATGCTTAGTAGCCTAGTCTACTTGGGCTGAGAAAACGTCATTGTATTTGTTGCCTAAAACAGGTGATTTACACATTTCTGTTCCCTTCTTGGAGAACTCCACCATCTCATTTTTCCCCAGCTTACCTTGAGAAAGAGACAAGAGAGTTGGTATTTGATATTGGCAGGACTGAGAAAGGACATAAATGTGGGTGGAACACATATTCAGTGATGGATGGCGATGTGAACATTTCTGGCTTAAAAATCAGTTTTCCCTTGCTCTTGTACTCAGGCCAAGGAAGCACCAATCACTGTGGGTCTTTCCTGGAGTAATTAATTCACCTGGAATGCCTTCCTCTCCTCCCTTCCTGTAGTCCTGTCTCTGGAACTTGTTTTCCTGTATTCAAAGGCTCTTTACTGAGGACCTGCCTAGAGACAGAGCTACCAGATGAAGAGGGCAGGGGCGGAGGGAATGAGGGGCACAGGCATGCGTGCACTCACACCCTCCACTCCTTGAGTTTGGTGTGTCTGGCCTGTGGTTACGGGGAGAAGGCCAGAGCCCTGCGACCCGAGGGTCTGCAGGGGATGACCCAGGGGGTCAGAGTGGGTGCAGGCCCTACAGGACGGAGAGGGGAACCAGCAGAGCCAGAATGAGTGATGGGGCCGGGGCTCGCTGGGGCAGCTTTCCAAGACACACAGGTCAGTAGCGGTGACATGCAAGCAGTGGGGAGAAACCAGTGGTGCAAATGGCAGAAGGCAAGGGCCTCTCTCTCTCTCACACATCTCTGCACGTCTGACCTCTTCCTGGGTCAGTGTGGCTACAGATAACTAGCTGTTATCGCTTCACTTAAAGAAGCGTCCAGCAGGTCATACAGTTCTTGAAAGGGGGTCCCTGCTCTGAAGGAGTTTGCAGAGCCTGTGCAGTGCCTCCTACTCAAGGCTGTGTGTCAGAGTTCGCCCAGAGCTTTAGAACATTTGCCTTCATGATTCTGCGTCCGCACACAGGAGAACCTGCCTCCAGCGAAACGAAGAGCAGGGGAGCAAGTCAGCGCCCCCATCTCCCAGGCCCTCGGCTGAGGGCATCATATCACAGGGGATGAAATACACAAACAGGACGGTCGACCACATGCGTTTCTTCTCAGCTTGACATTCAGCGAAGCCACACAGGTTCCTCTGAGAACAGCCGTGGAAATTGGCAAATGCTAAAAAATGGGCCATTTCCCTCTCTGGAGAGCCAGTTGTTAAACACTTTCTGAAACTCTCCAGTGTGTGTATGTGTATGTATAATCTCATTTAACCTAATATTCATCATAAGCCCATATTTTATATATGGACTAAAACTTTACTGCCTTCAATCCCTTTGAAATATGTTACCTGGCTGTCACAATAGCCCAGGAGAATAAGTTAGGGCAGTATTGCTATCCTCATTTTATTTTTTATTAAAAAAGTTTTTAAATATATTTTTTTATTGAGAGAGAGAGTAAGCCGGGGAGGGACAGAGAGAAGAGGGAATCCCAAGCAGGCTCCACACGGTCAGTGCAGAGCCTGACGTGGGGCTCGATCTCACAAACTGTGAGACATGACCTGACCCAAAACCAAGAGTCAGATGATTAACTGACTGTGCCAGCCAGGCACCCTGCTATCCTCATTAAAAAATTTTTTTAATGTTTATTGTTTTGTTTTTGAGAAAGGGAGACAGTGTGCAAGCAGGAGAATGGCAGAGAGAGAGAGAGAGACATAGATCAGAGGCAGGCTCCTGGCTCTTGAGCTGTCAGCACAAAGCTGGATGTGGGGCTCGAACTCATGAACCATGAGATCATGACCTGAGCTGAAGTCGGATGCTTAACTGACTGAGCCACCCAGGGGCCCCCCTGCTATTCTCATTTTAAAGAAACATTGGCTCTGACAGGTTACCCAGTGAGGAGGGCAGACCCAAACTGAAGCCCACTTTTGACTCCCAACTGTATTCTTCCTATTCTGGCAGGCATGGCCCTGGCAGATTTCTGACCACCAACGGTTGGAGAGACCAGACCTAACCCTGTTCTCAGATACCTGGTAACAGGAAGTTTCCCCAACACTGGCAGGAGTAGCTCAATAAATGACCTTCCTGCTCTGCTTATTTTTGTGCATGGAGTATTCTCATGCTAAGTACAGTGCCTAAATAGGCAGGTTTACAGGGGGGTTATATGTTGAGGGGGGTGTGATGTGCCTGGGGAAATGTGCCTTTGGCTGGCATGAATCCAGCCATGAATCCATGAAGAAGGGAATCCAGAACTTTAAAAAACCCACTCCATTAAGGCCTTGGCCGAGGCCATGGGACTTTCCAAATATTTCACTGGTTCTAATTGAGGTAGCAGTGAGTTGGAGGCTAGTATGAAGCTCAGAGATTTATGTCACCATGGAAAACTCCCAGTAGACAGGGAGCTAATTCTAAAATGGTGAAAATAGCAACAAACTCAACCAGTGCCAACAGATATTACCTGCTGGGGACAGAATGTGCCCCGAGGAAGAAAGGAAGAAGAGACTCCGCATTCCCAGGGTGCCGTTCCCCCACTTCTTGTGTTGTCAGGACCCACCTGCTGTCTGCTGGGGTGAACACGGGAGTGAAAAGCTGGTCACGTCACGGAAAAAATCACACTGAAAGACTTTTAAGACCGAATTCTCCTCTATGTCTGAGGCTCAGGCGGCTAGGACGGTTCCACTTACGTGAATTAACACCCATGCGGATCGCCGCGCTCAGAGTTCCTTGTGTGTCTGTCATACTCTCTGCCCCTACCTGGAACTTCCATGGAGAGTGTCGTTTCCGCTCTACGTGCTGAAGGAGGTCCTGTCTGAGGGATGAGCTTCCAGACGGCACCACATGGAAAAGTGGGGGGAGTCGTGATCTGTGGAACTGTCTGTGGCACCAGGACTGCAGAGGCTTCTGAACGGACGGGGTCAGGGCCCCGGGGCTTCTTGACAGAAGGCAGACGACCCCTTCACCAAGCCGGTCCGCCCCCCCAGCTGCCAGGCTGCCTACTACCCCCAGCGCTGGGTGCACAGTGCGGACGTGTCATCTTTGGGATCCATAAACACACTTCCGGGGGGAAGTGTCTCAGACGGTGTGGATCCGCAGCCGTCCCAGAGTGTTTGTGCAGAGCCCCCGGGTTGAAACTTGAGCGAGACCACTGCCAAGTGGGCCCACCCACGCCTCAGCAAGGAACCCTCCTTGGGAGCTCTCACGTTGTAACAAGAGATGGAGACCTCAGAATTTCAAGCTCAGGGCGTGAGGGGAGATCGGAGGTGACGGTAAGAGTCAGCAGGAGGAAGGTGCAGGGTAACGCGTGTTCACTGTCCAGCCTTCTGAAAACCTTGCCACAGTGCGGTTCCCAGGCAGCAGCAACCAGCAGCATCATTTGGGGACGGGTTAGAAACGCAGAGGGTCCAGCCGCACCCTGATCTCCTGACTCACAGTCTGCACAGCAAAACCCTGGGCAATTCCGGTGCATTTGCAGCTTGAGGCCGCGGCTCTGAATGAAACCAGACAGGCTTCTCCCCACTGACTAAGACCAGGTCCAGGGCACTTCCGGGCGCTGGTCTACTTATTATACAGTAACCCAAAGAGGTTTACAACAGAGTCAGTGGGGGAGAATCTCTTTTCCCTTCCCCCTCTCTTTCACAGGCACAGACACACACAAATACAGACACAGACATACACGCGTGCACACACACGTATGTGATATCAAAAAGGACCCAGAGTTGGAAGAGATTTGAGGTTTCACGCCTGGCTTCGTCACTTAATAACTTAATACTCATGGGACCTCAGCCAAGTCTCTGACTTCTCTGAACATGTCTCCCTATCTCTACAAAGGAGACAGTCAGTGACTTCACTGAGCTGGGCACTCACAGGTAGCGAGCAGTAAACACTTTACTTGTTTTGACTCATTTAATCCTGTGGACAGCCCACATGATGCTCCACCATTATTGCCACATTTGACAGTGTGAACCTGGGGGCACTCACTAACCTGTTGGAGATCCCACAGCTTGAGGGTGGTCATACCCCATGCTGGGACACGGCCGAGTGACCGGTAGACTGGCGTGGATGGAGCGCGTGGGATGAGGGATGTGAGCCACACCAACCAGCACCTGAGTCCTCAGTAAGCGATTACTTTCAGAATTATATACGCACAGGGGAAAGTTGGAGGAGGTGTAGGCCTTAATTAGGTGTTAGTGTGATTTCTTTACAACACATTTTCTTGTCTGGTTTTCCCTGAAATTAATGTCTTTCTTTTGTCATGAGAATAAGAAATGGTAATTTATAAAATCCCTCTTTTATTTCTTTTTTAAAAAGTGTTTATTTTGAGAGAGAGAGAGAATGAGCAGAGGAGGGGCAGAGAGCAAGAGAGGGAGAGAGAGAGATCCTAGCAGGCTCCATGCTGTCAGTACAGAGCCCTACATGGGACTCGATCTAATGAACTGTGAAATCACGACCTGTGCCAAAATCAACCATCTGAGCCACCCAGGTGTCCCTAAAACCCCTCTTGGCTTGCTTGTAATAGTTGCTCCTATGACTTGCTCATTCCCAGCATAAAGGAGAGAAGGAGAGAAACCTTTCAGAGCCTGAGCTAAGCTCCTAATTGTAGAAGCACAGAAGACACTTACCCCAACTCTGAAAAAGCAACCTGTCTCCATCTCGCTCTTCAAAAGTCACAACAAATGACCTGTGAGAAGGGTAGAGCATGCACTTGCGGCAGGACGGCAAGAACTCCCTGAGGTCCTCACTTCAGTAACTTCCCACACCAGGGACCAGAACCTTTGGGGACGAGGGTGGCCTTGCCTCCTTAGATCCGCTGAATCCAGAATGAACATTCTCAACAACAAACCTTTCAGTGCATAGAGTAAGGGCACGGAAGAATGCATGTATTAGAGACTCAGGGTTAATGACTTTCTAAATGTGGAAAATTTCCCCCCAAAGTGTTTCCAAATATAGAAAACTCAACATAATAAATGACGAGGGCTCACAGATCTTGGCGGCAGCAGTAGCAGGGGGCAGAGTGAGGAAGGAGAAGGAATTCCCAATTCCCAGGGCCAGCCATCCCACAACTGACTTCCTGACTACTGTGCCACCAATGGTTTCTTCATTGCACCCATCTAGGAGCTCTTTGGATAAATAATCTAACTGAAAATCAGATGTACTATTATTCTTTAAAGCTTTTTTAAATGTTTATTTATTTTTGAGAGGGAGAGAGAGAGCACAAGTGGGGGAAGGACAGCGAGAGAGAGAGACACGGAACCCGAAGCAGGCTCCAGGCTCTGAGCTGTCAGCACTGGCTCCAGCCCACGAACTGTGAGATCATGACCTGAGTGGAAGTCGGATGCTTAACCCACTGAACGACACAGGCGCCCCTTATGTATTATTATTCTTAAAGTCACTGACAAAATTCATTAATATAGATTACATTTCTCCCAGCCCTTCTGCACCAGAAGTATTTGGGAGGTTGAGAAAGTCACTGGTCACGCGTCCTTTTCTCTTATGTCCCTAAAGGGGTTTATTGGGCAGCTTTGTTAGTGCTTGTCAAATACTCACATGTCTCAGGCATTTTTAACCTGCAAGGAGCTTGTTGGACCAAACAAACAAACAAAAACCACCCCTGAATCTCTGCTGACTCCATTTACCAAGATTAGTTCCTGTAGTATCAAGTTGCTGCCTAAACTGAAGACTGCTCATAGCCTTCCCAGCTGAGCCATCTTTTGCGTCTTGACAGCTGTAAGCCTCCTCCTCCCCATGGGTGGAGGAAACTGGCACGGGCCCTAGAGATGGGAGATTTGTGGAAACCCGCATCTCACTAATGCTGCCCAAACTTTCCTTCCTGCAGCAAGGAAAGGTCCAGGCTTAGCACAGAAGGTATACTCAGTAATGTATCACAAATGCTCAACCGAAGGAAATGATGAATTAATGTTTCTGGGATCACAGCTGCCCAAACAGGTCTCTTCCGACTTGGGCTAGTTGCCAATGAATGGGACCCATCAGAGGCTCTGAGTGTATTTCCTCAAAAATCAGAAAGGCTCTGGAGCAGGTCTGACCTCAGATGGGCCTCCAGAAGAATAGCAGCATTTTCAGTCTTAGACGGAGCCCTTATCGTCATGTGGGGGACACAAGGCCTGCCTTGGGTACGGGCTTGTGGCTGTGATGTCCAGTTTTTTGGACAAGGTGACACCCATCTCCTGAGAGGTTGTCCGGGAGCCCTGGGCACACGTTTTGACTTAGGAAGTTTTAATGCAGTAGAAGGAAAGGTCACCATGTTATTTTAAACTCAAACTTGATACTTGGATGTATTAATGGCCTGGCATACAGGGGTTGAGAAGCAAGTCCTTCCTCCCCTAGCCACTGCTCAAGGCCTTAGCCACGTATCATTTTGAGGTTAGGGCTCTACATTTTGAGAAAGATTAAAGTATCCAAAGAGATCCCAAGAAGAAGGAAAAAAAAAACAAAACCCAGTATAAAAAAAAAGGATGGAATTAGGTCTTACGCAGAATGTTTAAATGTGTTGGGAAAAAAGCCACATGACAAACAAATGTCTGTATTTAAGGAAAAGAACGTTGCTTATACAAACAGTGCCGATCTGTTTCCTACTATCAGCCAATTAAATGATTTTATTGCCAGTCTCCCATGAGGTTCCATCTTGGGCAGTGAAGGCACTGAAGAAGGATGTCTCCTAAGGGAAGACCCTGAGAACTCAGTTCTGGAGAGGGAACATGAGGAACAGATTCACCCCCCATGAGCCGTGCAAACCAGGGTAAGTGCTCTCTGATGCAGTGGTGTAAGTGGTCAGGGTAAAGCCAAGGGCCCATATCAGTTGTCTTAGGGTTAGATTGTCTATCTCATTTCGATCCTCCCCTCCGTATGCCCTTGACAATGGGGGGAGGGTGCCCATAAAGGATTTTATAAGGGGAGAAGCCCATCTGTGTCTTTAGCCTCCCACCTGCAGCTGCAGTTGCCTCCCTGAAGGTCCCTAATCTCTCCCTGCCTGATGTTAACCCTTTCCCTATTTCTTTCTTCCCTGGAACAGGGCTTGTAACTGCTGTTAGGGAACAGGGATGATGACTGTCCTGGCTTCTTCAAGCTGATAAGGGACAGTGTAGGGGTACAGCAGTTAGAGTCTCCCCAAGGGTCGGTTGAGTGGCCCACAGTATGGTTTTACAGGAAGGCTGGCAGGCATGAAGTGGCATAAACATTAGCAGACACAAAGAGAAAAACACAAAGTAAAGATTATACTGACCAACATGATGGCATCTTAAGATAATGTCTACGGTTTCCAAAGCTGTCACATAATCTAGGAGAGACCCTGACTTTGTAAACAACATATGTCAGGAAATCTCTCATAACTCAGGTGATGAAGGAGCAGCAGTAAGCAATTACTGGTGGCTCTACTTTCAAGAGTTTGGCCTTAATTTAAAAAAATTTAAAGCATCTAATGCTTGTGAGGTGTTATTTAGAGCTTTGCTGAGTATAAGCAGACAGTATGCTTTATTTTGAGATGTGAAACTTTTCCAAGAGCCAGGAGTTCTACTAGAGAAAGAGTCAAGGCAGCCATTTACCATTATTAATTTGTAAATGTTTCAGTAAGCCAAACCTGGGTATTATTTTAGAAAGCAGAATTTTTATTACTTTTTGTGCCTTTTTTGTCTTGTAGGGAAGGCCTTTACCCAATTAGGAAAAGTATTAACCCATGCTAACAGATGTTGGAATTTCTTTGACCTTGGCATATGAGCAAAACCTAATTGTCCGTCTTTTCTGGATGGTCTCCAGTTTGTTGATGGCCTGAGAGAGCAAGTTTGTGGCTGAAAGGATTGTTTCTAAGACATACTGCACAGGCTGATACCACTTGCAGAACTGTCTTCGACAAAATTTTTCCCAGTAAACTTCCTTTGCGCCACTTGATAAGTTTTGTCCCTCCCTTAATGAAAGGCCTGATGCTGTGTTTTAATGATCTTTTAGCTCTGTGAGTTTGGTAATAGTAACTGCCCTGCTCTGTTGGTAACCACTCCAAGGGCTGGAGACAGGGTCTAGGAGTCAGACCCCAGTTTATTTCTGGGCAGAGGGTAGGTCGGATTGAGTCTCCTTTAATAACTGATAGAGCAGGCAAACTATTTTCCTGAACTCTGGTATCTACAGCCTACAATATCCAGTAATTTCCAAGAACTCACATAATTCTTTATCTGTTCTGGAGTTAGTAGTACCAGAGTCTCTAATGTAGTTATAATGTGCCTTCCTAGCAAGGGAGTAAGGCTCTCTGGTATTATCAGGAAAGAATGGGAAAAAATTAGGTTTCCCCATATACATCCCAGGGGCTGAGAGAAAATGTAGTTAGAAGTGTTTCGAAGAAGCCTCTAATCGTCAAGCTGTGTTTGGATAGTTAGCCTGGAGTTGTGTTGCGATAGTTAGCCTGGAGCGGAAAGGAGGACAGAAAAGGGAGCTCTGGTGTTAAGAAGGAAATGCACCAGTTTTCCTTCTATATTTAGAGTTACCTGGGTCTCTGATAGACAGTTTAGGGGAGCCACTGGGAAGAGCCCCAGGCCCTGGTTGGTCCCTTCCAGGGACAATGGTTATCTGAGCCCTCACAGATAGAGGTCCCAGAGGGCATTCAGATCTCCAGTGATTGTTTCCACACAAGGGACAAGGCTTATGGGGTTTTCATTTTGGTTGTCCCCTCTGAGGATATTCTCATTTTAGTGCTCTGAAGGGCCATATAAATGACACTTGGTGCCAGGACCTCAGGAAGTCCCATCTGACATAGTATATAAGGCCACAACTAAGGACTCAGATTTTCTTTCTTTTTTTTTTTTTTTTAAGCCTCCTTTTCTGTGTGTGTGTGTGTGTGTGTGTGTGTGTGTGTTATTCTTATTCTCCTCTTGACCTTGGTTGTAATCTACCCAATTGGCAGTTCGTAAGGGCTCCTCCAGGGCCTCTCCCAGGCCAACAGCCAATTTTGGTTTTTTCTCTAAATATCTAGGGGTGATTACAAATTTGTCCTTTAGAATCATCTCAGCCATAGGGGTGTCAGGGGAGATAACCATGTCTTTAATGAGAGCCTCCCTCAACCTCTCCAGGAAGGCTGTTGTGCTCTCGTTTTGTGTTTGTAAAAGAGTGGCTAATTTAGCATAATTTAAGGGCTACATCTTAGATTTTCTTAATTTTTTTTTTAAACATCTGTTTCATTAATTGTCTGATGTAACAAAAGCATTATATCTTTCCAGGTCAACTCGAAAACATACGTAATATTCTGAAAAACCTTTATATACTTATCTCATCAGCAAAGTTACCTAGATCTCCTTTTATCTGTCTTACACCTTGTAATGTAAAGGTTTTTTTCTTCTGGCATGTTCTTGTAAGGATACATGCCTGTTACATTATGGAGAGGGCCTGGATAAGGTGGGTAGCAGGGGCAGAATTGCATTTTCTTTTTTTTTATATATAGATTGAGGACCTGAGGAGAAGGAGGTTGAGGTGGAAGACTTCCTTTCTTCCTTCTCTAGGTCTGTTGTGGATACAGTTAAGGGGCCCTTATTTCTTTCCTCTCCTGACTGCTGGACTTTAGAAAGGGTTGCCATTAAATTAGGATCCACCTTACATTGCTACATGTATCTTGATTTTTTTCCTTCAGGTCCAAAAACAGTGAACTTAGGGGAACTCTCCCCCTTTCCCTTCACATTTGCAAACCAAGTCTAATTGTAGGATAATATTGTCATTGATATTTCCCTCTGATGGACAGGTTCTCTCTTCCAGTTTGTATTGGGGCCAAGCCTTTGTGCAAAAGAAAATGAATCATAATGCATTCCAAAGGAGTAATGGCCTTGGTTGGGGAATTACCCATCTATAGGAAAAAGGAAGAAAGTTGACCCTTATCTCAGTTTTCTCTAGCTGGCCAGGAGAAACCTCATCTCCTAGCCCCACGTTTTGGCTAGCTATGGGACTAGCAGCCAAAAGCCCTGTCAGTGTCTCAGGGTGCTGAGAGTAGTCATTCTTACCTAGGCTTGACCCTACCTTGAGAGTTGACCCGGTCTTTCCTTTTTTTATTTTTCTTATCCCTCCATTTCCTGCCTGCAAGACGTGGGGGTATGGACTATGACTGAGCAAGACTTTCCTGGTTGTCATAGGAAACACTGATTTTATTTTGGCCCAATAGTAACTTACATATTGATCATTGGCTGTTGAGGGAGGGGGTTAAAGGGCCAAAGTCAAGGTCTATTCTCCTGCCTTTTTCAACAATGGCCACATAAAATATGTTTCAGCCATGTGGACATCCACTTTTGGCATACAATGGGCTAAGTTTAGTAAAATGGCTCCCATGTATCTTAGAAAAAGCCCTTCATATATCATCCATTCCTCTTCTGGCATGGATATCCATTCCTCTGCTAAACAGGAACACACAAATGTGGAGGATTTGGTGGCAGGCACCAAGATTATTGCCATCATTTCCCCAGCCCTTGGATCAAAGGAGGAGGAATTTTAATTTTAACCATAGTCCGTCCTGACCACACATAAAATTTCTTTTCTAAAGATTTTCTTTCATGAACCTTCTACAACTTTTCTTTGCCTTTAGATTTTGTCCCAACCCATCCCTCTCCAAATAACCAGTCTCATTTAGGACAAAATTACTCTCTTTTACCTTCAACAAAAATATATTTCCATTTTCTTATATCTTTTTTTTCATATCTTCTACTTTACTGCATACAGAGTTGCTTTTCTTATTTTTATCAGTTTTAACTATATTTAGCAGAATTTTAACTGTTAGAAACCTTAGTCTCCAGTGAAAATTAAGTAGTAATCAATGGTGAACTCTATGTTACATCAGAATTTTTTTTAGATAGCAAACTTGTGAATCCATTAAGCATAAAACATGTTTTCCCACAGATCCAAATATCCTTAGTTTCTCTGCAACAAGTTAAAAGCTCAAACCTATATCTAGTAATTAGTGTTAGGCTCTTATCTCATTAGATATCCGATGAATTCAGTCTTAATTTATCATACAAGTAAAACTTTAACGTTTTAGGTTACCAAAGACTTTGAAAGCTGTCTTAGCAATTATCCTTGAAAACTTTGAGACAGAAAAAATTAACCATCATTTACAAAAACTTTTTAATGTTTATTTTTGAGAAAGAGAGGCACAGCACAAGTAGCGGAGGGGCAGAGAGACCAGGAGACACAGAATCAGAAGCAGGCTCCAGGCTCTAAGCTGTCAACACAGAGCCTGACATGGGGCTCAAACCCACCAACCTTGATATCATGACCTGAACAGAAGCAGAGCACTTAACTGGTTAACTGACTGAGCCACCCAGGTGCTCCAAAATTAGCCATCATTTTAAGTCAACTTTTTGTTGATAAATTGCAACAGAGATAACAAGAGCTTATTTGACCTTTAGAAAACCTTGGGTAGAAAAAGTTTTATACATTTAATACTGATAACTCTAAAGAGATGTCTATTTAAACCAACAAACTTAAATCTGTTTAAATACTAAATGTGTTCCATCTATGTCCATTTAAAAGTTAATCCATTTGTTCCCCATTGTCTACTTTTACCTGGGGCACCAGTGGGGAAATCTGAAGTGGGTGGTCTTCACTCCATGACCTCTAGGATGGGAGGAGGAGCTGATGGTGCCTGAGGCATTGAGGAACCAGTTATGTAGGCTGCCCCCCAGGTGGTGTGGCAAAGGAGGAGGGGAAGGGAAGGCAGAAGAGGAGAGGTGCCAGCAGAAGTCAGAGAAAGAGAATTCCCAGTTTTAAATCTTGTCGGCTCAGACAGAGGAGCAGACTCCCGGTTTGTTTTGTTTTCCACCAGTGGAATTAGGCAGTCGATGTCAGTCCGGAGAAGACAGGGAATTTTCCTGAAACAAAAAGGAGTTTCGGCAGCTGCTTGGGAATATTCCTCAAACTCCCTGTTCTGAGGTAGAATAACTAGAGACAGTTGGCTCTAATTATCATAGTCATTGACCCAGGAAATGAGAGAGAAGTCCCCACACGTAGTCACACAGCAACTCCAACGCAGCGCCCAGCACCTTAGAGTTGTAGCTTCAGTCCTTGACCTTTGTGGAACTGCAGGGCAACTCTGGGAGGTGATCGGGCTCTCCATCTGCCTCTTAGGGGCAGGTCTGCCAAAACGAACCTGGATTCTTACCAGTCCGATGGGTGCTCCCTGAGCTGGTTCCTGGGCCTCACCGGTTCCATTGAGGCACATGGGGGCCTCTCCCCGGCATACTGGGAAGGCTAGTATCCTGCAGAACAAGCAGTCCACTGGTACCAGGTGGGGCCACCTCTTCATGGTGGCAAAGGAGGTGGAAATGCATTGTCTCCAAATCCCAGATGCGAGCCCCCAAGTAAGGTAAGAGGATTCGTACACAGAGAGTCATGACGCTGAGGCTTTTCTTTCCAGGAAGCAACTTTATTCCTCCTGGCACTGTTCAGTTGGGTTCACACCTGAAGAACTGAGCCCCGAATGCCACGTGGCATAGTTTTTATATATTTTTCACTTCTTTGTCTCCCATATATGGTAACATACAAACATGTAGTCTGATTGTGATCTCATGTTACAAGGTCGTGAGGAATGTTGTCATGTACACGTATAACCAGGTTTCCTTGAGGTTTTTTTTTCCCCTTTCCTTAGAGAGGGACCCTCCCACAGAGTCAGAGGACTATACCAGATATCCTGTCTAAGCTCCACCTATTTTTATGAATCTATGATGTATAGAACTTTGAAGAGGGAAATTCAAGCCTGGCTAGCCTAGGCCAAGGAGCAGATGTGGGGCTCATATAACCAGTCTCTAGTGGGGCAAGTCTGTGGTTGGTCCAAGGCCCTGGCACCAGAGGGGGAAGGAGTGCTGTGCCACCCGCATTTTCTCCTCTCCCTTCCTCTGTGTGTTAGCTTCAGATTTTTGTTTTTATTTTTCACACAGTGGGCCTGGATTTATGACTGACCCTTCACTAGTAAAGAGGAGCTGCCTTTCCTTCCTTGGTTCCTTGCCAAAATATACTAGAGAATGGCTTGGTCAAGGGCATACCCCCAGAGGCAAGCAGCCCATCCCATGGTAGTTGAAGTGGAGAGGGGAACAGATCCCAGAAGGAAGGACCAAGCAGGCACAATCATAGATACCCAGCACAGCACTGAGCCAGATGTCAAATTCTGTTTATTTTTTTACTTTTTTAATGTTTATTTTTGAGAAAGAGAGATAAAGAGAGAGAAAGAGACTGAGCGCAAGCAATGGAGGGTCAGAGAGAGAAGGGAGACACAGAATCTGAAGCAGGCTCCAGGCTCTGAGCTGTCAGCACCGAGCCCAACACGGGGCTCCAGCTCACGAACCATGAGATCATGACCTGAGCCAAAGTCATGCACTTAAACGGCCGAGCCACCCAGGCACCCCCAGATGCCATATTCTAAGTATGCACAAGCTAGTTGAGAAAAGAGAAAGAGAGAAATAGTAAAAAAATAGCAGAGTAGAGCTGGGAAAGAGTGAGAGACAGGGTCACTGTAGCATTAGCTTGCTAATTGAAAGGACATTCAGTTCTACTCTTGAACAAAGATGCCTCAGGCCATATGTATGTCTTGTCAATTTCCTTTCAACCCTAACTAATAACTTTTCCTCCTTAAATTCTGTCTGAGCTAGTTGGCAAAGCGTAAAAACACTTTCTGTTTATCTGTGCTTGGTACAGTTGGAGAATCCTGTGAAGATTTTGCCCTCATCGTGTTGTCTGTAAGTTTCTATGCAATTTGAACCCTTTCTTAGGAAGCTACACAGCAAATGCAAGAGGCAGTAGTGTTTGTCAGTGGAAGCTGCATCTTTTTACCTGGTACAACATCTCGTGTGGCGATGAACTCCAGCTGCGAGCGGGCTGAAAGCATATTTGCAGTTGAAGCTGGACACAGGGACAGGGTCTTAGCTTTCCCCGAACGGATCACCAGCCAGCAGGGCTGGAAACAGGATGTGCAGCCGACATGAGCAGGACTCTGGAGCCAGAAAGACTAGGATTTGAATCCAGGCTGTAAAATGAGGAAGGACTGTGATGGAGGCTGCAGGGCACTTCCCAGACCTGCCTTCCCAACCAAGACATTCATTCTCCCCACTGCCTAGAGGGTTGGCTGCTGAGACCTCACAGCCGAGTTCCCTCCCAGACACTGCCGAAGCTGAGGGACCAATGTTACACCTCTCCCAGAATGGCCTGGGCTGATGCAATGGTTCAAAGCCCAGTACTTTCTACAGGGGCCTTTCTTGTGACTCCCTCAGTGTTCAAGCTCAGCGTCTGCCCCATACTGCTTCCTCACTGTCTAACGGGGATTGCTTCAGAGAGCACCCCCCAGTACACTTCCTATGTTCAAACGTCCATCTCAGCATCTAAGACAGATATTTCCTTGTAGGACTCTTTCGACAGGATGAAAGCAAGGCAATGTGTGTTTTGAGCAGGTCCTCATAAAGTTATTGTAAAATACTTTGAAAGCCATGACCTGCCTGGTTCGGTCACAGAGTTGAGCCACAATTAAATAGGATACAGTCTATTCAACCAGAGTAATTTAAAAAATAACTCAAGTCCTTTACAGATTCTGTTAGGAGGGAGACTTTTGGTTGCAAGACAACCCAAGTAAGCTTGTTTAAAGAAAGGAAAAGTTTATTTGTGTGTTCACATGGCTGGTGGGAAAGTTTCATGAAAGTATAAAGTCTGGGGGTAAACTTTCATGCATGTCTGGATCCAGGGCCTTGGAGAGGAAGGTCATAGGGCGTACTCTCTCCTTCTTCCTTTATGCTGCCTCCAAGCTTGGATGGGTTTTAACCATCTGCTGGTAAGAAAGTTTCCATTACTGGCGTCATTTTCCAGTGTTGCAGCCCCATGGCTTGTGTTCGTGGAAGAGAGAGTGCCTCCTTTCTCGGTGCTCACATCGAACAAGTATGTTGTAGAGTATTAAGATCATGGCCTCTCACCCCACATTGCCCAGGTTCGAATTCCAGCTCTGTTCCTTAGCAGCTATGTGTTGGTGGATGAATTACTTACCTGACCACAGCTCCTGTATCTGTACAGTGATTGATGACAGCACTACCCTTCCCGTAGGATTGCAAATATGAAATGTGTTAATACTTGTAAAGTGTTCAGAACAGTGCTGGGCATACTGTAAACACCACATAAGAGTTTTTTTTTTTAAATAAAACAAAAATACTTCTCTGATTTATTTGATTTGGGTCACAGTCTTACCTCTGAATTGAGGGCCCGAAGGAAATGATGTCCAGGTTGCCCGTCCCTGGAGGTCAGAGTAGAGTTACCTCCACCAAAATTTAGGATCTGAGGTGGGAGGTTCTCCAAAAGCATTTAGACTTCTGGTGCCAGGAAAAGGAGAATAGATGCTAGGCAGGCAGAATAACAATTGTCCCCTCCGCATGTATTTCTTAAAATAGCATACACATATGCACAATGCTTAGCAGTAGTCCTTTTAAATCCTTAAAAAAGTTAAGATACGGGGCGCCTGGGTGGCTTAGTCGGTTAAGCGTCCAACTTTCGCTTAGGTCATGATCTCGGTTTGTGGGTTCAAGCCCCGCGTCGGGCTCTGCGCTGACTGCCAGCTCAGAGCCTGGAGCCTATTTCAGAGTCTGTGTTTCCCTCTCTCTCTGACCCTCCCCTGCTCACGCTGTCTCTCTCTCTCTCCTAGAAATAAATAAAAAATATTAAAAAAAAAAAAAGACTCAGGGTGGGGAGAAAGAAACTTGACAGAAGGAGGGCGTGGGACAGGCTGGATGGCAAGTTCAGAGTCAGATAATTACCTTGTACCAGGGCTGCTTAGGTCCTTTGTAGACAGTAATAGCAAAGGTCTCCCTTCAAGGAGAGTCTTAATAAGAATCTCAGTCCATAGCCATGAATCTATAATAGCACAATTTGGGACACATACCAGCAGGAAACAAATGGGCTTGGGGGTATCAGAGCTTTCCAAGAGCACCTAAGATCACAAATTAGTTCTGCAGTGTGGTCTGTTGACAGCCTCCTGACTTAAACTACATTTATTACAGAACAAAGATTCTGTCCTTTTCCCTAAAAGTTATGCGTCTCTTAGAGATTGGAGCACAGAAGAGTCTTTGGAAGCTACTTTATAAATACTGACATCATAGTTATTTTGACCTCAGTGACCCAAAGCTACCAGCACTGGCAGAGGAGCCTAAGGGTTCAATGTGATTGGCCAGTCTGATAGTTCTTCTCTTGGATTTCAGAAGGCCAATGGTTCCTCAAGTGTGTTGGGAATGGAAACCGTAAACACGAGACGTTGCTTGCTTCTTATGTGATTGGTGGTCCCTGTCTGAGGCTTATAGTGCAAGTCTTACCTGAACCTAGCACAGCCTTTGGCAAGAAACGTTTCAATGAATAAATTAATGCTTTTAAGTGGCTTGCTTAACTCCATTTCTCTGTACACATTCAGTGAGCTAATTCTATTAGCAAAGGTTGTTGATGGTCTGAGAAAAATGGAAGGAGTTCATTTTTGGCAAAGATTCTTAATTTGTAATGTTGGTGGTTACCTCACCCAAGGCTTCCAACTTAATTGGAAACAGTGGAATGTAATTTAGCTGTGGCTGTTCCTCTGGCTGTTAATTTAGCTGATTTGAATTCCATTAAGGTTTTAATGGAAACAATTCCTTGTTAATTAACCAGAACCTCCCCTGCTGGTAGCTCGTTACAGGTAGGATGTGCGGGGTGCTTGACTCATCTGCGCTTCTTAAAGCAAACTGTGCAAGGGCGCCTGGTCCCAGCTCTGGATACATTTGGTGTCTAGAAACAGATCTCTGAAACTTCTGGAGTTTATAATCAAAACCAGAGTCTATCAAGT
Source organism: Proteles cristata cristata (assembly GCA_017311185.1). Lineage (NCBI taxonomy): Eukaryota > Metazoa > Chordata > Mammalia > Carnivora > Hyaenidae > Proteles > Proteles cristata. The sequence continues at coordinate 192,649 of JAESUZ010003186.1, forward strand.
GACCGAATACTAAAACTGCTTCAGTTTTGTTTTTCTAGCTGAATTTCCAATGACAAAATATTGAAGGCGTTTTGTTTATTGGCTTTTCCCAGGAGATCTGCTGCTAAGATAAGACTAAAGCTTTACAACATTGTTTAAAAAGAGAAGTTATCATCTTAAGAATCTTCTTTAAAAAAAAACAAGATAAAGCAAATACTTTCCACTTCATTATTTCATTAAGACTTTAGTGATTTTGAAAATCTGACATTTTCGTCTGCTAACCCTTGTGGACTAATTGTAGAATTCTAAGTTTCCGACAGGAGTGTTCCGAAATATTTACAAGGCATGGGTAATGATCCATCTCACTTAGTCTTCCCCAAAGTTAGGAATGAGGCTCAGCCCAGTTCTGAGAGAACAGACCTGAGCCCCAGCTGCCTCAGTCAGGAAGGCCTAGAAGCTTCCTTGCCCCTGGCAGAGGTAACTCTGCGTCAGGGGGCTCCAAAACAAAAGTTTCCTCTACAGGGTCAGGGCAAAATATTCCTTGCAAAGGCAAATTTAGCTCCAATGAGAGCCTAATGAATGCCTTTAACCCATCTTTCCCTTCCCCCACTTCTCCTTGCCGCCCAATCTGGTAGGTGTTCCTCTTTCATCTGTAAGAACACACGCTACTGCTTGTAAATTTTCTTAGTTTTCAGTGGCAGCTCAGTTGTTGGCAGAGCCTTAATCGGTCTGGGAAGAGAAATCTTCACTCAGCACATTCACTTCTGAGGTCTGATGGGAATGTGTGTGACAACACAGCAACAAAGGGACCCACCAGCCAGGCAGGAAAAGCAGCCTCATTGCCTCACAGCCCGGCCACATGGTCTCCTTGAGGTGGGAACTTCTCTTCTTATTCCTCCTATTAGCTAGGCCATTAGTCTCAAACTACATGCTTGTCTCTTCTCACATCAGTGTCCAGCTTACGTAGAGTGGAGACCCAAGGATTAACACGTCACTCCACTGAGGAAAGAGAATGTGTTCTCATATCCTCATTATTCAACAACCATCCATTAGATGTCCATCCAGGGATCAGGTAGCTTAGATTTTCCAAGATGGCTCCATGGAAAGAAACTTTGATATTTTCCATAAAGGCAAATTATTAACTTTATATTAAATATAGTTATAATATTTGAGGTTCTTATAAATATTATAAATAAAGAAAACAAGATAGGGGGTTGAATAATGTATTCCTCAGAAGATCTGACTATCTGATTACCTCAGCTATGTGTTAATATATTTGTTAAGAACAAAGATGATTAAGGCATGATTCTGCTATAAATGTATTCACATTGGGGTGCCTGGATGGCTTAGTTGGTTAATGTCTGACTCTTAATTTTAGCTCAGGTCATGATACTCTCAGTTTGTGAGATTGAGCCCCACATCAGATTCTGTGCTGACAGCAGTCTACTTGGGATTCTCTCACTCGCTCGCCCTCCCTCCACTTTTCTCCTCTGCTTGCATGCATGCATTCTCTCTCAAAATAAATAAGTAAACATTAAAAAAAATTAAATTGTTCACATGTAGCAGGGGACAGAATGTATATATGTATACCAAAAACACTAATAGAAGGTGAAAAGAGACCATTGTGACAAGGAAGAAAGGGGACAAGGTGGGGGAGTTCAGAGAAGGAGATATTGTTAAGCTGGAAAGGTGACCCAGGGGAAGTACTCTCGCCCACGTTGAAGGACCCCAAAGCTTTGGAATAGCAGAGGTGAATTGCAGGACCCACAAAACATGTGAGCAGAAATATGCAGCAGGTAGTGGAGTTGAGGGCATGGAAGGAACGTACAGTGAGATGAAGAGGGAATGATAAATTGATCCATGAGTCTTAGACCAGGGAGACTGGATATCACTTAGCAGGCAGAAGAGTGAATCTAAATATTAAGGTGGCGAAGCATGACCAGAGGAGCTAATGGGGTGTCATGGGGGGGTGGAGCAGGGGAATATGGGGAAAACAAGAGGAATGCAGGAGCTTGGAAGGAACCGGTCAGGTCCCTGTGCATGATGTGGACGTTGTCTGTGGAAATCTGTGTCCACACTGGGAGGGTTCTAGCATCTGACATTGGGTGTGTGGCAACAGTCAAGCAAAACACTCTGGCCAGGAGAAAAGGACTCTGGGTGAGTTGGAGCCGTACTTCTCAAACTTTAATGTGCACAGAAACCACTTGGGGATCTTGTAAAAATGTAGATTCTGAATCTGTAAGCCTGGGCGGGGCCTGAGATTCTGTACTTCTAACAAGTTCCCAGGTGAGGCCCAGACTCTTGGTCCAGGGCCCACGTTTTGAGTAGCAAAAAGCTAGAATAATTCACATTTGATAGTTTTAGGAGATGTTTTATAAGCCCTCACAGTCTGTGAGAACCCAGCTGTTTTGAAGTGTGTTTATTTCTTTCTTTAAATCTCATTCTAAATATGGCAAGAAGCTGGCATGTGGTTAAATTGTGTTGGGTTTTAGGTTCTAGCTTGACCTATCCAGAGTGTGGCCTTCTTGCGTGTAGGGTGTGTGGGTAGCCCTTCTGGCTCTAGAAATCACGAAGGCAAGTCTGCTCAGTTAAGAGCAGCCCTTTGAGACAGTTCCATGGCTGTCTTAGAGACTCCCCATTATTATGGAAATCTCCCTCTGTGTTTCCTTCAGGAAGGGAAGATTACTGTCTGGTAGATCTGCAAGCTCCTGAGTGGTCTAGAGTCAGTTTGCAGCCTCGGTGGGAATAGGGTCAGGCAGTATGGTGGGTCAGTGACCAAAATGGTGGCAGGAAGGCAGGTGATACCATGTTTGTGATGAAGGTCCCCTGTCTCTGGAACAGAAGTCTCTGAGTTCATTCTCTGATACCTCATGAAGCTCTTCATTTATGAGACCAGCTTCAGCTCTGCTCCCTTGGACAGCAGAGGCCATGGCCTCTGTGTGATTCAGCCTGGCTGCTCCTCAGTGAGCTGGAAAGGGGATGCATACACCAAATCCACTGGTAAATACAGGAGAACTATTCACCTTTCTTCATCATCTAAGGCCACAGAGAAGGTCTGATTTCTCTTAATAATCAGATCAACCACCATCCACTAACTTGAGCTGCCTTAGTACATCCTTATTCCCTCTCCTGGGACATCTTCTTAGTGTCGCCCCGAAGCCATTGTGCCAGCCAGACCAAGTGAGCCTGGAGAAGGCCTGGAGACTGCTCTGGACAGTGGGGTTTGTGGTCCCTGTGCACAGCCTATGCTCAGTGTTGTCTTACCAAAGTATCAGACAGGATTTCGGCACCTGCAGGGGCAGTAGATTGGCCTCACTGTCACATGAGATTTTTACAGAAGCCCATGGCTTTGCATGGCGTGGCTGTGAGGACCTGCTGAACAGGAGCAACTTTTCAGGGCTGGAGGGAAGGGACAGCAGATGGCTCTCCCACCAGAACTGGGTCTCAGTCCCTATTTTGTTCTCATTCTCATGTTCAGGGTATTAATGCACTGCTCAAAGGCCCTTCTATATGAGTCCCCATCATAGGTCATCCCTAGACAATTGAGGCCCTGGAATAGAACAGAGGTCAGGGGTCACTCAGCTGGTAACACCCCCATAGTGAGTTCCTTCTGGTTGGGGGTCCTTTGTCATCATTTTCACCCATTTATCTCACCCATTGACCAGAAGTTGGGCCTAAGCAATCACCAGTCACTCTCATAATTAGAGGTGCACACAACGGGGCTTCTGGAGTTGAACAGCAGGAGCTTAGCCCCAGCCTTACCAAACAGTGCGTGGCCTACTGATCAGGGCATGCACCTTGGGTCCAGCCCAGCTGGGACCTGTGTTTCAGCTCCTCTTCCTCACCGTCCAACCTGGGCAGGCTTGGGATCACTTGGAGCCTAGGTTTCCTCAGCCACAAAGCAGGGCTTACCTCAGCCTCCCCTGGGGCTGTGGTAAGAAAGGAGCGACAGAACATTTGGGGAGCACTTCACGCTGTGTGTGGCACATGGGAAGCACTCAATAAATATTAGCCATTACTGTTAACTGATGCTTATTTAGTAAGTAAGGAGTTGTGGGTTTTATTAGGAGGAAACCAGGTATGTCCCTCATCCCACCGGGAAGCCACACCACAAGCTCGTAAATGCCGAGTGAGGCGTCCACCTGGTGGCCGCATCCCCAAATCTCTCATCAAAAACCTTGGAGGAAATGAAAAAGCTTGTAATTTATAAGCCAAGTCTTCTCAAGGGAGCGAGAGGGGGAGAGGGGAGGGTCAGAACCCACACTCTGGGGCTTTGTGGGGTCTGCTTGGGCAGCTTGAAAACAAAGCAGCACTTGGTCCTGTGTCTTCACTTTGCTTTTTGTCATAATATTTAATGAATTTTGAAATTTCAAATAACATGAAAGGCAAGTGTGAGACATTTACATCTATTACAGAAGAGAGCATGGGTGTAAAGAGGGGAGAAGCCATCCATGTATAACCTATAAAATACAGCAGAGCTTCTAGGAACGTGACAGCTATGGGGGGGCATGGGGTTCTGCACCTTCAGCATGCCCTGCTAAGTGCCCGCCCGTCCCCAAGGTGGCCGTGGTGAGGTGGAGCCCATGCGGTGCCCCCCACTCCCTACCCCCGCGTTGGCCTAATTGGAAAAAGCTGGCACATGCACAGGGCACTTCTGTGTTCCAGACCCTTCCTTTTGCTTTCTAATGCTAATGCATGAAACTTGAACGAATGTTCATTAAAACCATTTGAAATGCGATGCCCCTTCCTCCTTGGGTTTTCACTGTTATTCCAGCTATCCATCAGGATGTGGGGCCTAAATCCTTTATTCCTTCCAAGAGGGGTCCATTTGCCACTCTGGCGAAATAAAACTCCTTTGTGGATCTTTCGTCCTAGTTTTCGATTTTTTTATGCTAAAGACTTAATAAAAAATTTAAAAGTTAATAAAAGTGAAAAATACTGCACCTTCAGCATGCCCTGCTAAGTGCCCGCCCGTCCCCAAGGTGGCCGTGGTGAGATGGAGCCCATGCGGTGCCCCCCACTCCCTACCCCCGCGTTGGCCTAATTGGAAAAAGCTGGCACATGCACAGGGCACTTCTGTGTTCCGGACCCTTCCTTTTGCTTTCTAATGCTAATGCATGAAACTTGAACGAATGTTCATTAAAACCATTTGAAATGCGATGCCCCTTCCTCCTTGGGTTTTCACTGTTATTCCAGCTATCCATCAGGATGTGGGGCCTAAATCCTTTATTCCTTCCAAGAGGGGTCCATTTGCCACTCTGGCGAAATTCCCTTTCTCCTAGTTTTCGATCCACTCTTGTGCACCTCCTCCATCCCCTTCTCCACTGTCCCTCCTCCATCATCTGGTCACTAACTACCCCCAGAATGGTGAGCACAACCCTGGCTTATAATAGCACATAATTATTCAGCTTGGTTTTCTTTTGAACTTTATGTAAATGAAATCATACAGGATATGCTCTTTGGGGTCTAAGGTTCTGCCTGACTTATTTCGCTCAGCATAACACCCTCAAGGTCCATCCATGTTGCTACACATGGCCAGATTTCATTGTTTCTCATTGCCATGTAGTATTCCATGGTATAGACAAACCACATCTTCTTGATCCATTCATCTGTTGATGGACACTTAGGCTCTTTCCATGTTTTAGCTATTGTGGAGAGTGCTGCTATGGACATTGGGGTACATGTGCTCCTATGCATCAGCATTTCTGTATCCCTTGGGTAAATTCCTAGCAGTGCTATTGCTGGGTCATAGGGGAGTTCTGTTGTTAGTTTCCTGAGGAACCTCCACACTGTTTTCCAGAGGAGCTGTACCAGTTTACATTCCCACCAACAGTGTAGGAGGGTGCCCGTTTCTCCACATCCTCGCCAGCATCTAGAGTTCTCTGATTTGCTCATTTTAGCCACTCTGACTGGCGTGAGTGGTATCTCAGTGTGGTTTTGATTTGTATTTCCCTGATGAGGAGGGATGCTGAGCATCGTTTCATGTGTCTGTTGGCCATCTGGATGTCCTCTTTGGAGAAGTGTCTGTTCATATCTTCTGCCCATTTCTTCACTGGGTTGTTTGTGCAAATCATACTTCTGATAAGGGATTAATATTCAAAATATGTACAGGACTCACATCTCAGTAGCAGAAAAACAAACAAGCTAATTAGAACACGGGCAGAAGATCTGAACAGACATTTTTTCCAAAAAAAGACTTGCAGTTCGCTAATAGGTGCATGAAAAGATGCTCAATATCATTAATCATCAGGGAAATCCAAATCAAACCCACAATGAGAGATCACCTCCCACCTGTTCGAAGGGCTAGCATCAAAAAGACAAGAAATAACAAGTGTTGGCAAGGATGTAGAGAAAAGGGAGCCTGTGTGTGCTGTTGGTGGGAATGTAAATTGGTGCAGCCATGATGGAAAACAGTAAGGAAGTTTCTCAAAAAATTAAAAATAGAACTACCACATGATCCAGCAATTTCACTTTTGGGTATTTATTCAAAGTGAACAAAAACACTAACTCGAAAAGATATCTGTGATGCTGTGTTCACTGCAGCATTATTTGTAATAGCCAAGATATGGAAACAACCTAAGTGTCCACTAGTGGCCAAATGGATAAATAAATTGTGATATACATGATATATATATATGTGTGTATGTGTGTATATATATATGTGTGTGTGTATATATCTATCTATCTATATATATCCATATATCTGTACATACCACACCTGCCATGCCTCTGAGCCTTTGCAACTGCTGTTCCCTCTGCCCAACCTATCATCTTCCTTTAATTCTCACACAAAACTTCCATCCCTCTTTCAGGTCTTAGCCTAAAAGGCCAGTGTATCTACTTTGTTTCTAATAGGCCATCCCTGTCCCGTCATTATACCACAGCAGCTCTCAGGGCATAGTTTGCAAGACCCTGGTGGGGGGTGGGGGGATGGGGGAAGGAAAGTTCTCCGAGACATGCCTCTCTTCCACTGTGTTGACGTCTGTGCTGACATCACAGCGGCCATGGTGAGTGAAACTAACTGCCGTAGCAGGAGTCCAGACAGTGACACCAAACTGAACAACTAGATAGTGGATCCTTCATCATCACCTACTCATTAAAAAGCAGTTTTGCTTAAGAATGCCATCGAGTAGACCTTAAACGTGGTTAATCTTTGACCCTTGAAGGCCTGTATTTTCAAGTTTCTGTGTGACCAGGTGGGAAGTACACACTGGGCACTTCTTACGTGTATCAAGGAAAGGCCCCTGTGCACACACGCTGTAGGCAGAATGAGCGTGTTCCGCGTGGAACACCTTCTTCGCTTGAAGGAGCTCGTGACGAGTGACCGACAGACCACGGTGATTCAGACTAGGGGATGTGACAGCTATTTTCTTGGAAACGAATGAAGAGAACTTGCCCCGTCAAGGAAAATAACTGTCAGTACTTGTTGCCAAAGATAAGCTTTGGACTTTGAAGTAAAAATTAGAATTTCAGAAAACGTGGAAATGCCACCAAGCGCGCAACAGCCCCCACTACTGAAAGGCTTTTCTGGTGAGATGGTGGGAGACGCTAATGATGGGATCACGCCGTGAGCCTAAGTTGTCTCTCTCTATCTGGGCCTTCCGCTGTCCGGGTTGTAACCATCCTTCTCCCAGTGTAAGCTCCAACCCACCAATCCGCTGCCTCCCTCCAATTTTCGTCATGTACTTTTCCCTCCCCCCTTCCCCCCCCCCCACATCCGCGGACACCACCTCTTTGACACAGCTCACCCGGGAAGAGCTGGGCTGACTTCCCCAGTGGCGCCCCCTGCACCACAGCCTTGGGGCACAACACCTGCCTGTTGGGAGGGGTCCCTTCTTTTAGGGTCCAGGAGGGATTTGGATTCTAACAGTGGGAGGCCTGCCCCCTGGAGGGGGGGTGTCAGAGAACAGTGGGGACAGGCACACATGACAAGGCCCCTGTCTTCACACCCTTGCTTCTGCCCGGAATTCCCTGTCAGGAGGCAGTTGTGAAGAGAGGAGGTGTAATGAGAACATTCTCTTACATTCTTTAAGGGGAGAGGCTGTATTTATTTATTTTTTAATGTTTTACTTATTTTTGAGAGAGAGCAAGCCCCAGCAGGAGAGGGGCAGAGAGAGAGGGGACAGATGGTCCAAAGCGGGCTCAGCACTGACAGCAGTTAGCCGGATGCAGGGCTCAAACCCATGAACCAGTGAGGTCATGACCGGAGCTGAAGTTGGAGGCTCCAGTGACTGAGCCACCCGGACGCCCCTGAGGGGAGAGGCTTTATTGTCTAGCATGTTTTATCTGAAGCCACAATTAGGAAAGAATCTTAGGGCCCACCCTAATCTCACATCATGAGTTTAAAGGGGAAAAGGTCTCTCTCTCTCAGCCTTCAGTGGATCATAGGAAAGTATTTAGATTAACTTCTTTATAGCTGATTAGTATTACTCCTTAGCAATTATTGTGAAATACCTTCTGAACTCCCTCCTTTGAGGGGCATTTTTCTTAAAACCTCAGACTCTCTTATGCCTCACCCATTTTTTGGTGAGTTCGAGCCCCGCGTCGCACCCTGTGCTGGCAGCTCAGAGCCTGGAGCCTGTCTTCAGATTCCGTATCTCCTTCGCTCTCTGCCCCTTCCCTGCTCATGCTCTGTTTCTCTCTGTCTCCCTCTCTCAAAATAAAAAAACGAAATATAAAAAAAGAAATCTTTAAGAATATTATTTTGAGATAGTTTTAGACTCATGTTCTCTCAAAATAAGTAAATAAATTAAAAACAAAAGAAATAATACAGTGTGTGTTTCCTCTATACACATCACCCAGCTTCTAGTGATAATGCCTTATGTAGCCATAGTCTGTCTACAAAACCAGGAAGCTGATATTAGTGCAAGGCTATTAGCTAAACTATACACATTACTTATTTATTCTCTCTATTCATCTTTAAAATATAGTTTTTATTTTATTTTTTATTTTTTATAGTTTATTTATTTTTGAGACAGAGAGAGACAGAACATGAGCGGGGAAGGGGCAGAGAGAGAGGGAGACACAGAATCTGAAACAAGCTCTAGGCTCTGAGCTGCCAGCACAGAACCCGATGCAGGGCTTGAACCCTCTAACTGCAAGATCATGACCTGAGCCGAAGTCGGACACTCAATCGACTGAGCCACCCAGGTGCCCCTAAAATATAGTTTTTATTTTAATGAGGCTTACACTCCATAAAAATATAATTGGAACCACTGGAGCCTAGTATGGGGTCACGCATGTAGTCAGCTGTGTGGAACTGAAGGTTGAAGGCCTGCCTAACACTGTTGAATTGTGGCCCACTTGCTGTGTGATTATAGGCAAGGCACACCGTATCTCTGAGCCTTGGTTTTACGTCCTATAGAATGAAGCTAATAACACCCACTTGGTGGAGGTGCTGCATGGGTTAGACACAGAGCCTGTGAAGGACCTGATGTGTCGGTCACAGGCGCTCTGTCCATGGCTGGTGTCTCAGGTCAGGTTCTCCAGAAGCCTGAGGTGGAGGTCTGTGTGCAGGTGGTTTATGGGGAGCGTTCCAGGTGTCCCATTGATGAGCTTGCTGCGACAAGGGGCTGGGCAGAGGGAGAGATTGAACTACCGTGTGCTTGTAACAAGAGGGGCTAGCTCCAGAGAGCCGGGGTGCCAGGCCTGCGTGCCCCTGCATTGGCCAGTCACTGCATGTGGGCTGCTCTGAGGTAGGGGGTAGCCTTGGCCGGGTGGCTCCCTAGAGCTGAAGGCAGGGCCCAAGGACAGAGCTACCAGTCACCCAGCTCTGCGGGGGATTCTGGGCAGTGCCTCACAGCATCTACTCTTCTCACTATTGCTGTGGCTCTGAGGAAGGGGACATCAGAAGAGGGGACAGGTCTAGGTTTTTCACCCTCCCCACCTGTTAGCCACATTAGACCTAGGCATATGTGAATGCCTTGATAACTAGAAAAAGCTGTTTCCTTTTCTGTTTTAAGCCATTGAAGGAGATCTGTTTACATTTTCAGGAAGAGCTAATTTGGGAGAGAGAGAAAAGCAACAGATCTTAATCTCCTTTATAGCTGTGAAAGGGAATTTCTTTTTTTTTTTAATATTTTTATTTATTTCTAGGAGAGAGAGAGACAGCATGAGCAGGGGAGGGCCAGAGAGAAAGGGAGTCACAGACTGAAACAGGCTCCAGGCTCTGAGCTGGCAGTCAGCACAGAGCCCGACGCGGGGCTCGAACCCATGAACCGCGAGATCATGACCTAAGCGAAAGTCGGACGCTTAACCGACTAAGCCACCCAGGCGCCCCTGAAAGGGAATTTCTTAAAATTCTCTTTTCCTTCCCCACAAAAGAACCACCGCTTGTACGTTCCCACCCCCTGTGAGGATTGCCTTGAAGCGGGTTTTGGAGGCTGACTTTTAACGACTTTTCAAGAACTCCCGCTCAGCCTGCCAAGGACAGGTTGGTATCAGTGATATCATACAGTAATTGTATTTGTTTAGTCATAGCTGGAAGCCTGATGCTGAGGTAAGGCCCATGGGGGGGTACCACAGAAGAGATATCGAGTCACCAGCTAGAAAGATTCCATTTCATGCCTTTTCTCTCTGCACGGCCACTCAGAAATAAAGTAGCACGATATAGTTCTGAATCCTCAGTAGATGTGGATTAAGATCCAGATCATATCTGAGCTTGATTAGTATGCTTTGGTCTATATAAGCATCATGATATCATGTCCCCCATTAGAAGGGAAAGATCACGTATGTTAAGGTAAAGCACATCTATTTGGTGCAACTCCGTAAATTTTAGGCTAAACCACTGAAATAAATTTTCAGGGGTTTTCCCAATCTGTTAAGTCTCTTTGGAGCAAAGTGTTTTGACCAATTGTCTAAGTGACTTTTTTCCTTTGTTTTTCAATAAAGATACAGCTCACTGCACACAATAATGGTGAAATGATAACATGAAGAATTTTCATATATTAGGGGGATTTTGTCACCAGAAAACTTGATAAACACTTTTTTGTCTTCCTCTAACATCCATGCTGGGTACTTGAGGGGAAGTGTTTTCACAAACACACCGTAGAGATAGACCTAGAAAATTTCACATCTGTGACAAGCGTGCACGTGCTCACACTCTCCCAAGCTGGGAAGGGGTAAGCCCTACCCTGCTGGTCACTGTCCTCCACCACTCTCTGCCTCTGTCTCTGTCTCTCTGTCTCTCTTTTTCTCTGCTTCTTTCTGAACCAAGGGCTTGCAGACAGCTGTGGCCGACTCAGCACAGAGGAGGAAGAGGAGTGGAAGCAGGTCAGGGCCCTGGAGGGTCCGAGAATGAGGGAGGAGAGCCTGCTAGTGGAGAGCCCCTTCAGGATGGAGCCATGTGAAGGCCTGTCACCCCAGGGGACTTAAATGGCATATGTCACCCCTCCGCTGGATTGAGGGAGAGGTCTAAGAGGAGCCAGATCTGATTCTCCTTTGGTTCCTCACAGGGCCTTGCACATATCTAGTCGGTGATTAACAAATGTTGGAGCCTGAGTGGCCTTTTCTGTTATTCCTTATTAGCAGTGCCAGAAAGTGAAGGTATGAACTCATCAGCAGCGATGAGCTCCACAAATTAGTCATGATTAGAGGCGGCAATGTTTTGATAGTTACATCAGAGATCTGGGTTCGTTTCTAGAAACTCACTGGGCAATTGTCCTCTTAATTAGAATCTATGTTGAACTCATCTGAGGGATGGCTGGCCACGCACCATCTGTGAGTCAGAGGAGGCCAAGGCTCAGATCTTTTCCCAGCTACACGACCGTACAGAAGTGGCCAAACCACCTTAAAGCACTGTTTCCTCTGCAGGTAAGTTGGTTGATCCCACACTACCTGTCACAGGCTTGTTTTATAGGTCAGATTAGCTAATGCTTACAAACCATCGCTCACCCTGATGCTTAATACATAGTGGCCATTGTTATGACAAGTTGTTATCACAACAGCATAACGTCATCAAATCAGAATACCTTGGCACCAAAAGGGGGGGACATTAAAACAATTAGAATAATAACTTTTCTGATTTACTTACTGCCCAACAGATTGGTGTCTTACACTGGTGGGCCTATTCGTTGTATTTAGGGACTCTATTCAAATTCAAAATTCTCTTGAAGAAATGAAAGAACAGATATCTGTGTGCATCAAAGCAAATTTTAATATTTTCTCTATATTGAGCTGAACACTAAAAGATTTTGCAGCAGAGGGGCACCTGGCCGGCTCAGCTGGTGGAGTGTGCGACTCTTGATCTTGGGGCCTTGGGTTTGAGCCCCACATTGGGTGGAGAGATTAATTAAAAATAAAAATTAAAAAAAATTTTATTTCCAGAGAATAATTATTCTTGGTATGTATTTGGGTATTTTAATCAATTTCTTAGCCTACCTGTCATGGTATTTTCTTTGCAGAGTGTGGTTTTAAAGTTTCGTGATTTCCAACTTCTTAACAAAAATGTCTGCATTTGAGGCTTAATGAATTTGAAATTGCTGATGTTTACATTGACTTCTCTATAGATCATAGTATATTTAATTGAGAAAATGTTCTCTTTACAACTGTTAAAGTACTAGGTAAGCCAAGAGCAATTCTGCTGAACAAAGGCTATTATCCATTCTAATTTTTTAAAATATGGAAAACTGTAAATAGTTCAATCCAAATATTTGCTCAGGCAATTTTAGCCTTTATCCAGAATTCCTTTTCTTGACAAATATTTTCATGATACAACCTGTTGAGTAGGTTGTCTCTATGATTTTTTTGAATGGTTCACCAAATTTAGATGATTCAAAATTGTAGGCCTTCTCAATTACATTCTATTCTGGGACAGAATTTAAGTTTATCCAAATAAAAATAGGAGCTCCATCAAAATATTCTTCTCACAGGTTGAGATCATCCAGCGCACAATTATAGAATGTCAAAATACTTCATTAGAGCACCCATTGTGGCCCCCACCCCACTTTTGCAGGATACATTTCAGTCTTCTCGTATGAAGAGCTGGCTTCACGGCCTAATGACTTGTGCAGTCACATAGAAGCCAGTGCTCAGAAGGACTCCACACTTGGTTTACTGTTCTGTGGCCATTCTAAACTTCTTAATTTTTTATTAAAAGTTTTTAATGTTTATTTACGTATGAGAAAGAGAGAGCGGGAGACAGACTGTGAATGGTGGGAGGGACAGAGAGAGAGAGAGGGAGACACAGAATCCAAAGCAGGCTCCAGGCTCTGAGCTGTCAACACAGAGCCCAATGTGGGGCTTGAACTCCTGAACCATGAGATCATGACCTGAGCGGAAGTGAAACGCTTACCCAATGGAACCACCCAGACACCCCCTAAAATTCTTAAATTTTTAATGAGCATTTTCTTTTTTGTGCTAGGTCCCACAAATTGTATAGCTGTCCTGCTTGTTTGTCTTGGTTTTTAATAATTGCAATTTTCCAAAAGCTTCAAGCTCAAAAGCTGAATTAAAAAAACTTTTCCATTTACTCAATACTTTGAAGACTTCCAAATGATTTTGAACAAAATGCAGCCCAAAATTCAGAGCATTGTAAGACGCTTAGGGTGATTTTATGAAAATCGTTTATCATAAAGACTCAGATATCCTGTCATTTGGTAGGCATCAAGGAGAATTTTGTGATCTAGTTATTGTGTATGTGTTTGTGTGTAAAATTTGACACATAGCTTCCATTTCCATTGGTAGACCACCTCAGCCTGTTTTGACCAAAGCACTAATTATATATGTTCCACTACCCAGTCCAAGTACACTTCTGCTCTGCAGGTTCTTCTGTTAGTGGGAACACTGTTTCTACCAGGATTCTAGCCATCACAATTTGTCATCTCAAAAACAAAGTTCCCCTCACTGATGAACTCTTAAGCTGGATTTAGAATAGCAATCAGAATAATGTCAGATTTTTCACCTGTGACAGAATGAGCTTTCCAAAGATTTGATTTTATAGATTAGTTTTATTTTTTTATTTTTTTAAATGAACCATTATTAGAATTAACAGATTTCTCATGTGAGGTAGCTGATGACTCTGATAGAAAGCTTGGGTCATTTTACTGTTTATGTAGCGAACTTCTTTTTCTTTCTTTCTTTCTTTTTTTTAATGTTTTTATTTCTGAGAGAGAGACACACACAGCATGAGCAGGGGAGGTTCAGAGAGAGGGAGAGATACAGAATCTGAAGCAGGCTCCAGGCTCCAGAATCCGAGCTAGCTGTCAGCACAGAGCCCAACGCAGGGCTCAAACCCACGAACCGTGAGATCATGACCTGAGCCAGTCGTATGCTTAACGGACTGAGCCACCCAGGCGCCCCTACATAGCTTAACTTCTGCTAAAGGCATTAGCAGCTAATACTTCATTGTTCAATCAGGCACGAGAAACAGTAGAACTGAAAATGAGTGAAATGAGTTTAGAAGAATGGTCGTTGCATCTCAATAAAAGCTAAGCTTCACAGAGTGGTATGAAAACACACTTGTGCAGCTGCTTGTGTTAGATTGCCGTCTTTGCACATCATCTACTTATCCAATTAACTTTTGAGGTCAAAGCTGATGTTTCTTCAGCAAAATTGTGGTTGCTGGTTTTCATGCGGCCAGTGGTATCATGATGATATCCCCACAGTAGAATCAAGATGTCAGTGTTTTATGCAGGTTATTCATTGCTCTATAACTTTAACATTTGAATTTCCCCCTAAATATGCACTTTAATCTTTTCAAGCTGATTGCTGCCCAAAGAGTGTATTGCAAAAGAAAAAGATGTTATCCAACAATGTAATAAATAATGGTTGTAGAGTCCTGAACACTAATGACAAAACTACTGTAAACAAGAGTCTTCAAACTACAGTCTATGCTCTCTGATGGGGCTGGTCAGTTTCCATTTCCTGCATGTGTCAGTTACAGCTGTCTTGTGCTTTTGCACATTTCCCACTGACCCTGCTGCTATATGGCCAGGCAACTTCATGGACCTCCCAGCCCACAGCAGTGAGGACTGGTGGGCAGCTGGGCCACTCACTACCACGGAGTCCCTAGAAACTGGTCGCTGGGCACCCTGCATTTTATCACACTGTCCTTCAAATGGGGTGTTAGTTGCACTTTATCAGGAAATGGTTAGGGAAAGAGAAATGGGTATTGCCATCATCTTTCAGATTTTACCAGGAAAAAAAGTGAGAACTCAGTTTTTCACACTTGTGGCTCAACACTACTGTTCAAGACTGGCAGAGGCTGGGGTCCCTGGGTGGCTCAGTCGGTTAATCATCCAACTTCAGCTCAGGTCATGCATGATCTCACAGTTCGTGAGTTCAAGTCCCACTTTGGGCTCTGTGCTGATAGTTTAGAGCCTGGAGCCTGCTTTGGATTCTGTGTCTCCCTGTCTCTGCCTCTCCTCTGCTCATGTTTGGTCTCTCTCAAAACTAAATAAAACATTAAAAAAAAATTTAAAAAAAATTTATAGGACTGGCAGAGGCTGAGAATGCCTAGTGCAGGTCTACTAAGCCCATCCAGTGTGTTTAATGCCAGTACTATTAATAATGTGTTTTAAAATGAAGCATCTGGGGTGCCTGGGTGGCTCAGTTGGTTAAGCATCCGACTTTGGCCCAGGTCATGATCTTGTAGTTCGTGGGTTTGAGCCCTGCATCACGTCAGGCTCTGTGCTGACAGCTCAGAACTGTCTGCCTCTTCCCCTGTCTCAAAAATAAACATTAAAAAAAATTCTTTTAAATGAAGCATCTGATACATGTTAGACTGCCTGGCACCCTCCTAGGAAAACCTGGGCATGTAGCCACCCTGATTATCATTGACTGCTTTGGTTATTCTATGGCTTCCTGATGAGACAACTGTTGCTCTAATTTTACCAACCACTTCTACATCAGAAAAGTGACCTTTCATTTAACGTGAAGGGAAGAGTGAGGTTGGTACAGTCTAGAACAGGACAGTGTAAAGCTAAAGATGAATGGCGATTCAGTGGGTGCATTCAGATATGATGACTTACCTCTTCTGGAGGCCAAATCCCAGGGACAATTTCTGATGATCTTATGTGTCTGAAGCTATTTTTTAGGTAAAGCAGGCTATTTTCTTGAAGAGAAGGGGAAAGCTAGGTCAGTTGTCTTATTCTCGCTTTGTAAGCCCAGGACCTACATGAGTTTGGGTCTGTAACACTGAAATTCACTCTTAACTGAGCCCCAAATGAAGTGCCAGGAAACCATTGCCTTTTTTGGGGAGTGGGGGTGGCGGTGGTGTTAGAAGTCCAACCTTGTATTGGAGGCCGGCTGTATACAAGTTGTGTAAACTTTATTGTCTGAGGGCTTCATCACCACCTGTAAAATGGCCCTCATGGCACCAGCTGCCAACACATCTGGGGCAGAACAGCTGGGAACAATTTTCGGTTGGAAAAATAACTTATGTGGAAAAGGAGCATAAACTTTCATCATATACTGGCTGGTTGTAAACTAAGGCCATGTCAGGGAGAAATTCTAAAGGCTTGTTTTTCTATTTGGTTATTGTCAGATATTTCTGGGGCACACAAGGTGCATATTTCCCAGGCAACAGGTCATTATAATAAAATGAACCTGGTCACCTTATTACCTTTCTCGAGTCCTTTACTGGTGGGTTTTGGGAAACAGATGCTAAATGTTTAACGAAATCCATAGGCAGCTTTGTTAGGGCTTTTCCACGGTAATCTGATTTACACAAGGTGCCCGTAGAAGAGACGCAACAAGGTAAACAAGTATGACCTAACGCAGATTAAAATGTAATTTTTAAAATGTCAAGTAACGCCAAAGGAGCTTGGGTGACCAGATGACTGTGACTGGGGCTATGCAGATAGAAGAAAACAGCAGAGAGGATGCTGTCCAAAAGCCGAATGAAACCATAGTTTAAATTTGGAATTGCTCGTAGTTTTAATTGTAAGATATGCTGCTCTTTTCCTGGTTTAGAGAGCTTAAAGTATGAATAGACTTCAATCCACAGAATGTTTAAGAAATAGAATTGCAGATGATACTTATAAACTCTACCTGAACCTGTATCTTGTCAACTTGGGAAGTCTTTCCGTTTGCCCAGAAATCATGAAGAGAGGTTAGATTTTTACACTTTTATTTGACCTATTATTCAGCTATTCTTTAAATATTTTATGATTCCTAATTTAAAAAATGTGTTATTGTTGTAAAACATAACATTTACCATTTTAATCATATTCAAGTGTATGATACAGTGGCATTAAGTACATACATAGTGTTGTGTAACTGTCATGACGATCTATTTCCAGAACTTGATTTTTTTACTTTTTAAAGCTTCACCAAAATATGATGCTTAAACATAATATTTAAGAAAAAGACATGATTTTACTGTAAAGTGAGATCAGCAGGGGTGCCTGGGTGGCTCAGTCAGTTGAGGATCTGACTTCGGCTCAGGTCAGGATCTCATGGTTCGTGAGTTCGAGCCCCACGTCAGGCTCTGTGCTGACAGCTCAGAGCCTGGAGCCTGCTTTGGATTCTGTGTCTCCCTCTTTCTCTTTCTCCCCCCCACTCCCCCTCTAGTTCTCTCTCTCTTTCTCTTTCTCTCTCTCAAAAATAAATAAAAACATTTAAAAAAATTAAAAAAAGAAATAAACATTAAAAATTTTTTTAAACAAATAAATAAAATACGATCGACAAGTATTTGTTTGCTTTCTTCCTGCCTGGGAATGTAGACTGTTCCTGAGACGGCTCTTGTTAAGTGTGTCTATATCTGTCAACATATTGTGTTTAACCCTGTTTTGAACTCTGCTTTTATTCTAAGAGGGTTGTAAACCAGGGAAAAGCTACAAAAATCTGTAAATGCTCTAAAAAGAAATTCCAGACCAATATGGCTGGCATGGGAGCTGAGGGGAAACTTTATTATGTTCTTATTTGGAAGAAAGGGAAGTCAGTTAAGTCCTGTAATGGTTAGATGTGACAGTGTGTGTTAACTAAATAGGGGGACAGATCGGAGCATAGTTTCTACACTTCTGCAATTCAAATCGCATATTGATTTTATTTAAAATGAAGACATTTATAAAATGAAATTTCAGAATATGTTTGCATTAAAGGAAATCAATGAAGTAAAAGTGACTTTAGACCTTCCGTCTCCCTAAAGCTCATGACCTTCAGATCTAGCCACTCTCCTGCTTACGGGACTTTTATCTTTCCTAAATGCCCCATATTAATATCCACACAGACCCCCTTGCCAGTCAGAGCCCACCTCCAGGCAGTAGCAAAGCTCACTGAAGTCCTATTGGAAATATTTATGGTCTATTCTGGAACCTGTCTCTTCTGTTTTGAAATCATGGTTGCAAAAGGCTCAGAAGTGAAAGGTTTAATTTTAAGTGTCCCTTAAAGAGAAAATAGAAACCGGACTGTTGGTTTAACTTAATAATTTATTCCAAATAGAGGTATCCAGGGGCACCTGGGAAGCTCAGTTGGTTAAGCGTCCGACTTCGGCTCTGGTCATGATCTCACGTTTCGTGGATTTGAGCCCCGCATTGGGCTCTGTGCTGACAGCTCAGAGCCTGGAGCCAGCTCAGATTCTGTGTCTCCCTCTCTCTCTGACCCTCTCCTGCTCATGCTGTCTCTCTCTCTCTCAGAAATAAATAAAACATTAAAAAAAAACCAAATAGAGATATCCATCATTATATTTATATGTGACAGAAATATGGCAAAATATTGCATCTGTTAAATCACTATGGTTACTTTATAGCTGCTGCTTTTAATATTCTTTGTACTTTTCTGGACCTACAATGATAAACATGAATATAATTTATGGAATTTACAAAGCAAGAGACATCATCTTTCTATTGTAGGCAAAGGAAATGTCAACATTATGCTAATTTGGAACTGATCCGCCTTCCTAGAGTAAAGCAGCTTCCAAACTCCCAAGCAGTCTTATCTGCACAGCTTTTGAAAAAGACTTAATTACTGGACCCAGCCTCCAGGCTCATCTTGTGACACCGGTCCAAGGATACTAAGGCTCATTCACTACAGTGAAAGAACATTCTCAACAAGTACTAAGGATTGGCTCATGTTGGCCGTTTTGGAAACTGTGATGAGTGAATTCAGAAAACGAATTGTTCTGATTCTTTCAAGCTTTTAGGCTTTGAACAAAATAATGAATAACCCTTAGTAATTAAATGCCTTGTTTGTTTTTAGTTCTTCTGAATGCAATCAAGGAAAGGAATGGAAAGGAAAGACGCACTGGGGAGACCCCCAAAGGCACTTTGGCACTCACCAAAGCTGCCACACGATGAATAACGCAGTGGGGGTAGATGGCTAAGTAGGTCCTATTTTTGTGTTGTTCAATAACGCTAGGAAACATGCTTTAGTTCAAAGCATTGTTTCTCTTCAAGTGTCTCCAATCAGCATCACATAGCTTTTGGTGATGCTAGAGTGATTTCAATGTGCCAAGTGTCTTTGAGTAGTTGTCTAAGGGAATAAAGCTAAGGAAAAGAAGGGGGCAGACAGAGGGCATTTGACCACAAAGATTGAGAATTTCATTGGTTTGTGGGAGAATTCCTTGGCTAGTACTTCTGGGAAATGGGGTGGTTTATAGGGAAGATTCCCAGGCATATATGTTCTTAATAACAAAGAGGCCTTTGCGATGCTGTCTTGGTGAGGATGCTTTCAGCTGCAAGTAACCAAAGACCCAACTGAGGCCAGCTTAAGCCCTGAGGGGATTCATCTCTTGCATAACAAGCCCTAAAGTAGGCATGCTCCCCTAAATGCACACGGGGCCAGTGACCCCACTTCTCTGTGGCTTTCTGGATTTCTCCATTTCTGTGTTGGCTTCATCCAGCAGCAGTTCAGAGCATCACATCCAGTCACAACAGTGTCTTGTGTTATGTTTAGCCCCAGCCTTGGCTGGATAAATATATATGTGTATATAAATATATATATTTGTATGTATGCATTTACATATTATATTAATTATTTTGATATATATTTTAAAACTTGATTTTCTTTTTATTTTATTGATTGATTTTTTTTTTTTTTTGACAGAGACGTACGCACATGAGCAGGGGAAGGGCAGAGGGAGAGGGAGAGAGAGTGGTAAGCAGTTCCCAAGCCCTGTGTGGAGCCCAATTTCACCGCTACGAGATCATGACCTGTGCTGAGGTCAAGAGTCAGATGCTTAACCAACGGAATCCAGGAGCCACTGGACAAGTACATATTGATCAAGGGGTCCTGGAGACTAACTCTTCTCAGTGAGGAGGTGCAAAAGCAGTGCGACTGAGGACAGTTAAGGTTGAAAAGGCTGAGAGGTGCTGTAAAAATAAGGAAGAGATGTGTAATTGTGAATGGAACAACTCTAGTTCTTGAGGAGTCACCTCACCCACTGGCAATCACCGTTTCCCGACTTCTGAGGTAAGACAACAGCAAATCAAGTAAAGACCATACTGTGCTCCATACATTACTATTAGTGCAATGCCTGAGAACAAAACGTCTTCTCAAAAGTGGTCATAAACGAAAGAGGCTACTCTGCGTAGAAACATACATTTTCCACCTTCACACAATAACACTGCCTTATATTTGTGTAGTAGAAGCATCACAAGAGCCTGAATTTTGTGTTGTTTCCTATCGGATCAACAGGGCCTAAACCAATGAACACATTGGTTCTCAAATTTTTGTCAAAGGAATGAGTAATGGTAGAGGCATTTTCATTTACTAGCTAAGAGAAGGTGGGAGGGAGAGAAGGAACTAGGTTCTAATGTCAATCCTGTAGGTTTGAGATCCTTTATGGGCTTCAGTTTCTTTTTCTGTAAAATGGGACTAATAGAAATTTGCTTTATTAGGTTGTTGTGAATATTAAATGAATTAGGGATGCCTGGATAGCTCAGTTGGTTAAATGAGTTGTTGTCCGAAATCTTGATTTCAGCTCAGGTCATAACCTCACAGTTCATGAGTTGGAGCCCTGCGTCAGGCTCCACGCTGGTGGTGCAGAGTCTGCTTGGGATTCTCTCTCTCTGCTCCTACTCCATGTACACTCTCTCTCAAAAATAGATAAATAAAAGATTAGATGAATTAATACATGTAAAGCACTTGGAACAGTAGTCCTCAGGAAGTGCTACAATTTATTATCACTACTACTACTGAGTCCTTAATATTTCAGTTTCCTTATTAGTTAAATGGGGATAATAAAAGGTATCCTGTTTGAGGATTAAATAAGATGGTGTCTGTTCCTTCCTTATGGTGTCAGATATGGTGTTAGAAGCTTGGCCAAAGTTACTATAATTCTATGTCTGTTCCCAGTGCTTTTATTTTATAAAGTTATTTTTACCCCATTATATATTTGGTCTTCACAACAAACTACTGAGAGGTCCACTATTATGCCTTTTTACAGATCAGACAACTGAGGTGCTGAGCAATTAAATTATGCCTCTAAAGACTTATTCAGAAGGCACATGGTAGAGCCAAAAGCTAACACAGCACTTTTGGATGTTTTGCTGTGTAGATCTTCCACATTTTACATGTCTAAGCAGACTTTTCAGGGCTAGAGAGTGATTTTATTGAGCAAATGTATAAGGTGAAACATTTCTAAGTGGGATAATTTGGGGGAAAGATGGAGGAAGTGACCAGAAGCGAAAATGACATTTTAAAAGAGGTGCTTGTAAGGAGGCAAGGTTAGAATGATCCATGTGATACAGGATGATATCAGTATGGATTAGAGACATCGGTATGAATTCATGTTTAGCTTAATATAGGCACACATGGTTATGTGCAGAAAATTTGCAGCTGTGTGAAAATACACAGGTTAGTATATTGCATACATACCACATACGTTTCCTTGTTCTGTCAGCTAAGAGGGCTTAGAAGCAACAACATCCCAATAGCAACGAGCATACCCACCACCCACATTGTGGTTTCTATAACCTTTTCCAATGGAAGGAACCATGGCTCCTTGGAGAAATGGCTGATTCTAGCCCTGGGCAGGTAATATAGAAGAGGAGTCTGTAGTGCAAGAAAGTAAGGGAGCACTAAAACAAACCAATGAGCAATAAAAAGATGGGGAGTATGTCAAAGGGACATAGGAACCAACTGAAAAGGTCCCCAGTGACCAAAGCTAGAACAATATGAGCAATAAGACCAATCTTAGTATCAGATTATAACCTAAAGTATAAATAAATACCTGTGAATCCATACTAATATGAATAATTGATTGATAAATAGGGAAGAAGAGACAAATTTTCCCTGCGGAAGAATTCAAAATAACTTGTGTAGCTACTCCACACTCAAAGCAATGGAACATACCTCCTTACCCCTTAAATGTGGACTACATACGATGACTTCCTTTCAGAGAGTCCAGAGTGGAATATGGGAAGAAGAGAGCAAGCTTACAGTGCAGAAACCTGACAAACACGACCCCAGCCAGGTGATCAAAGCTCACGTCAGCAGAGATAAGTCATCTTTCTATTTGTACCCCATATTCTTTGTTCCTTCTTTCTCGCCTTCTCTTAGACTGGTTATTGTTTTTATAGTCCTTTTATCTCCTCTACTGACTTTTAGCTGTAACTTTATTTTTTTGAATTATGACTCTAGTGATCTCAATATGCAACTTTAATATATCTTTGTCTATGTTAAATAAATATTATAGCACTTCAGGGACAAAATATTAGTCCTAAAACACTTTTATTCCATTTTACCCCTTCATTCCTTAGCAATATTTTGTTATATGTTTTACTTATAAATCCCACAATGCTTGCTATTATTTTTATCTTAACATTCAAGCATCTTTTAAAGATTCAAAAAATGAAAAATAGTCTTTCCTATTTACTGACGTATTTACTTTTTTCCAGTGCTTTCCATTCTTTCCTGTAGATTCAGGTTTACATCTGGCATACCTTCCCTTTAATTCCCAAAAGTCTCTAGATATTGTAGTGATGTAAACGAAATGGCCCATTTATAATACTTTAGACCTGTTAGTAACACACTCTCTCAGATCTTATTTGTTTGAAAATGTCTTTATTTCCTCCCTTACTTTGAGGTATATTTTTATAGGATGTATAATTCTAGGTTGATACTTTTAAATCTTTTTGTTATTTATTATTTGCTTTTTTGGATATTTGTTATCATTTTATTTGTGATTTTTTTTTCTTTTGGCACTTCAATGGTGGTATTCCATTATTTTCCAGATTCTCTTATTTCTGAATGTAAGTCAGCTGTCATGTGTGTTTTTCCTTCCAATTCCCCCTCCCAAATAAAGTGTCTCTTTTTCCCTCTGGTTTTTTTTCGGGGAATGACAAAAGGGTGACAAAGTGTGTTTCTTTAGGTCTGGTCCTTTGATACTGCTATACATTTAGACATATATAATTTAAAGTCAGGGAACTAATAATTATGTCAGTGTCACCTCCCTTCCTCCCCTTTGGCACAACTGTTCCAACTGGCTTCCTTTCTGACTTCTCCCTTCAAAATCCTGGAGTGTGAGGGACAGGGGTCACTTCTTGTCAGCTTCTGCCTGGGCTGCCAAATCTGTTACTTTCTGAGCAGCAAGGAATGTGGCCCCCTTCTTCGGGAAAGCTGCTGACTCTTCTGAACTGAGGCCCTTTGCCACACGAAGGCCCAGGGAATGGGAAGCTCCAGTGAACAATAGAGAACAGGGGCACATCCTGCAAGGCAAAGGCATTATCCTGTGCTTTAATTCGGGTGATCTTGTACACATACTCCAAGCCTGCCACCCTTACCCCTGTCTGCAGGGCATTCCTTCTCAATCCCGGCAACTGCCTTCAGAAAGTACAAAATAGTGAGTGTCCAGTTTTGATTTCAAATGTCCTGTCTGGCTTCACAAAACTCTTGGTGGGCAAAAGAATACCTTCTTCTTTTTTTAATGTGTATTTATTTTTGAGAGAGAGAGAGCACAAGCAGAGAAGGGGCAGAGAAAGGGGGAGACAGAGGATCTGAAGCCAGCACTGTGCTGACAGCAGAGACCCCGATGTGGGGCTTGAACTCACAAACTGAGAGCATGACCTGAGCCGAAATCTGATGCTCAACCAACTAAGCCACTTAGGTGCCCCAGGAATGCCTTCTTTGATGCACTTTGTCATCTTTTTAAAAAAAATGCTTATTTATTTTTGAAGAAGAGAGAGAGACAGAGTGTAGGTTGGGGAGGGGCAGAGAGAGAGGGAGACACAGAATCTGAAGCAGGCTCCAGGCTCTGAGCTGTCAGCACAGAGCCCGACGCAGGGCTCAAACTCACAAGCTGTGAGATCATGAGCTTAGCAGAAGTCAGATGCTTAACTGACTGAGCCACCCAGGTGCCCCAATTCCCTTTGTCATCTTGTTGAACTTCTTGCAGAACCAGTTGATAGAGACACCACTCTGACATAGGATGGGGCCTCATGGGGGTCTGGACATGGTCTGGGCTGCCCACATGATAGTCTGGATCATGCTGCTAGCCTTGGGCTTCCTGAGAGCCTGAGTGGCCTAGCTCAGCTTCAACATGATGAGGGGTTCCAGTCCTTTGTTCACTTCAGAGTAATAGTAAGAGCAACAGCATCTGGCCTGGCCATCTAGATTCCCCTCTGCCTATTTTTAAAGAATTTGTCTTCTATCTTTGATTTTCAGTGGCTATGATGTGCCTAGACGTGATCTTCTTTCTATTCATCCTGCTTGTGGTTTGCTGAGTTTCTTGCATATGCAGTTTAATATATTTTATCAATTTGGAAAATTCTTCACTATTTTATCTTCAAATATTTCTTTTGTCCAGTTTTCTTTCTTCTTGCTTTCTGGGGTTCCAATTCTATGCACATAAGACTATTTGATACAGTCCCCTGAGTTTCTAATATTTTTGTTTTTAGTATTTTTTAAATTTCTCTGTGCTTCTCTTTGGATTGTTTATATTGGCTTATCTTCAAATTTTCCAATGCTTTTCCCCCTCCCTGTGTCCAGTATTCTGAGGAATTTAATTCTTTTACCATTCTTTGTGTCCAGAGCTCTTCACTATGCACAAGCTTTAAAGAACTAAAGACACAGAAATAGATGTAGATGTAGATATAAATTTTCCCTTGGCAAGAGCAACAGTCTTTCATAGTTGTCTACATTTTAGTGGGAAGTAGAACCTACAGTATTTCCTAAAGAATCTTAAATAATCCAGGGAACTTGTTAAAAATTCATATTCCTAAGAAATGCTATCAGACACCAAACAATATCTAGGGTACTAAAAATTCTCCAGATTGGTCTGATGCAGGAGTCCCCAGGCACCCTTTGAAAATCTCTCATTTGTTAAAAGCCTAAAGTCAATAACTAGTTGGCAGTTGGAAAATGCAAATCAGCATTAACTGAGATCTAAGTAAAACCATCAACAAAGTTATCAGATTGCTTTACTAAACCCAAATTTAAAAACAAAACAACCTAATTTAAACAACTGGGCACACATGGAAATAGCCTAAAATTGTTGAAACCCATGTAGTTGCTTCATTTCAGATGGCATTGATTTCATGCTGGGCTGTGGCTCTTCAGTAAGCCAACTGGAGACATAGACAACTTGGAGAAACAAGATCTTCATAGATCTGTTCATTTGTGTCGGTGGGCTGGTGGAATTCTTGAGAGTCTCTACCGAGAAATGTAAGGTTTCAGGGCCTGAAACAAATACCAAGAGCCAAAGACATTAGCTGACGTATTATGTGGCTAATTTTTAGACAAACATACCAGAAACTGTACATTCAAATGAGGGCTTCCTCTTTAACAGGGTATATAATGCAGAAGGGCAAATAAGTTGAGTATCAACACCAATTCATTGGTTTGGTTCCCCAAAGAGCTGGATCTGGCTCAGTAGGAAAGAGTGCTTTCATCTACTAGGAAGATCTGCCATGAGCATGGCTGGGGACAGTGGAACACACATGCTGTATGATTACCTTCCTGGTTTAATTGTAAGACCTCTGGATTTGAGGTTTGAAGATTTGAACTTGAATCTTGATTCTACTATTTACCAGCTGTGAGATCTCTGAAAACACCTTCTGTAGCCTCAATTTCTTTAATTTAATGGCAGTTAGTCCTAAACAGTATTTCCAGTGTCTATTTCATAGATATGTATGTGATAGCCCCTATATCATTTATGAAGCAGTAGTCACAAGTTTTTCAAAGTCACTTTGGCAGGCTATGGTCTTATTCACAATAATTTGGCCATTGCACTTAATACTTTGGATGTGTATTGACAAATAGTTTGAGCAACTTGGAAAAAGCACTTTTATATGTACCTTGTTTTTATAATTCGGCCAGATCACTGACAAATTGATCATGACCTTTGGATCCAAATGGCATGGTTCTTCCCCAAAATTCACTATCAATGGATTTGGTACTCCCAGATTATTAAATAGGGTGTGCCACAGGCTTCTGAAGATTCTTTACAGAGAGAAATTCCCAAAACATTTTGTGCAATGGGAACCTCATTAGTATGAGTATGATCTTCTAACAGTATTACATTGAAGGCCAAAATTCACTTGAATGTGTAACTTCCTGTTTAATAAACCAGTCATTTTGCATCAGACTCTCATGGTGTGTATAGCAGTATTACCATGTGTTGAATCAGATGACGCTCAGAGGTTAATCCTGCAGTAATCTCTAGGAAGGCACAGTGATGTAAATGAGGACCCCAGGTGAATGAATTCTCTCAACCTCTGGTAGAGATGGAATCAGAGCTTTGCAGTTCTTATTGATAATGTTAGTCTCTAAGCAACCAACTTTTGGCAACTCCAGAATTATGAAACATGGATTTTATGCAGCTGTGAAAATCCTGTCTTGTCCATAAGCAACTACTATGATTATGGAGAAGTAAGAAATATTGAAAGGAAAGCAACCAAACAGTCCTTGGAAACAGTGTTTTTCTGCATTGGCCTCTGGGCTTTTGAAGGGGATGCTGACAATTCTAATCCCAAACTATTGTGGAGAGTGAAATTAGGACATGGGGTGGCCCCTTCTCTAGAGTCATACTCTGGCCTTTCTCTCTTCATGAGGGAAAGAGTCCTAGAGACAAAGGATGTGCCACTTTAAGTCCATTGTGGTAGGAAGAGCTCTAAGATGGAACCCAAGATTCCTATCCCCTGTATCTTCCTCTCTCCTTGAATACAGCAAGCCCTATTAATATGACGGATGTCATTTATATGATTAGGTTATATATATCAAAGGTGAAGGGATTTGAAAGACTATAAGTCAATCAAGAGATAGACTGTCTTGGGTGGGTCTGACCTAATGAGGTGAAAATCCCTTAAAAAGGGGACTGAGCCCTTCCTAACGAGAAATTCTCCCACTGACCCTGAAGAAGCAAGTTGCCAGTGGTTCTATAGCCTCAAAGAACTGAATTCTGCCATCAACCTGTGATCTTAGAAGAGGACCCTGAGCCTCAGATGAGTCTACAGCCCTGGCTGACATCTTGATTACAGCCTGCTGAGAGCCTGAGCTGAAGACCAAGCTAAGCCATGCAAGGACTCTTGTCCCCTGGAAACACCAAATAATAAATATCTGCTGTTGTAAGCCACCCAAATTGTGATGATTTGAGATACAGCACAGAACACTGGTTCACCCGCATTCATCTTCTAGTTAGTGGTACACAAAGCATGATCTGTGTACTACTGGTCCATGGTGAGCTAAATACCAAAAGTAAGAGTAAATGTTCAGTACTTTCTGTGGCAATTTGATACTTCTCAAACATTTTGATGGTATTTTACCATTTTACCAAAAATATAGGTCCCCAGTAGAGTGGACAATTCTTGAAAAGTATTTATTTTGAGAAAGAGAGAGCACACACACGTCAGAGAGAGATAGAGGGAGAGGGAGAGAATCCCAAGCAGGTTCCATGCTCTCAGCACAGAGCCTGATGTGGGACTCAATCTCATGAACTGTGAGATCATGACCTGAGCTGAAATCAAGAGATGCTCAACCAACTGAGCCACCCAGGTGTGCCAGAGTGGACAATTTTAAAAAACAACTAAAAGTAACTCTTCACCAGAGAAGCAGAGTTTCTTGTTTATCATCTGAATATCCAGGAGCCTGAGTTCCCTGCACAAATGATCAAATACCAGCTTCCAGGGTCTGCCCTGTCCGTTCTCTGGTCTGCCTATCCAAGGACATGTAGTGCTGCTGATGAACTAACCTGTTACAGACTATGGGTCTGGAGTTCTCTCTTGTTCAGCAAGAGAGTGGATGCAGAACTGAATACGAGAGAGGCTCATGTCTGGGAAGAGGCAAGAGTCCTGAATGGGTTTCATCTCCATATTTATTGAGATCACAAGATATTACCCCTGTGGTGAACATGAAGAAAACAAGATCTTGCACGCGTGAACCTGGAGAAAACAATCAGATGGTAATCATTAACTTGCATGTGTAAGAAGCGAAGAGTCTGGGGGACAAGTGGAGTTTGTGATATTGGCGACAGATAGAAAGTAATTTTCTGTAGGTGATATAACAAGTTTCTTGTGATCCCATTACAATATCTCACTACCTAACCACAGGTGCTTTTGGCCTGTGGTGGCGGCTTTCTGTGCTAAGCTTTTTTCTAACCCATTTATGTAAGTAGAATCTATTTCCCCACAGTAACCCTAGGCCTGAGGGTGGCCAATGGGCAGCTGTCTATGGGGACAGGAGGATGAAGCTTAGGAGGAAGGCATGGGTCAGAGTGTCCACCTGTGAATGTGAGCCCTTGAATGTGCTGATGAAGAGGTGGGAAAAGAAGGAAGGAATAGCCAGGGGCCAGAGGCTGTGGATGGCCTCTACATGCTCTCTCAGAGTTCCCTGACATTGGGAATCCCAGTTTTCTAAAATCAAACATGGCTTTCATGTCATTGTCAAGGTCAGTTGGTCAAGGTAGAAGGAGAGACCATATTTTACTTAATACCGTGTTATCTTGATTTGTATTTTTTTTTTTTTTTTGGTCTTGATTCATATTTTTAAACATTCTAGACCCAGGCTATGTGGGCTTCCACTGTCTTGATTCGTATTTTTAAACATTCTAGACACAGGTTATGTGGGCTTCCACTGGCACTCTTCACTGGCCTTGCAGATGCTGAGTGAGTCTGAAGTGGGACACTTCCAACTTCTCCTCCCAGTGCCTGCAAACCTAGAACCCTGGTTTGCTTCAGTGAAAGGGCACTTTTTTTTTTTTTTTTTTTTTAGTGAAGGGCTCTCTGCACTGATTATGCTTAGCTTCTTACCTGTTCTTTTTCTTAAATGGGTGAATTGGGTGTTCCTGGATTCATAATATGCAGCGGGAATCCAGGGGTCCAGCACTTTTCTGGAACATCATTTCAGATCTTCAGCAGAAGACAGGTGCTGTAAGACGCCGTGCACTTGCCACGGTGTGGTAGGCCGCATAGTGGCCCTCAAGATGTTGGCTTCTAATCCCCAGATCTATGAATGTCACCTTATGTGTCCAAAGGGACTTCGCAGATATGATTATGTTAATGGTTTTGAAATGGAGAGATTATCTTGGATTATCTGGGTGGCCCTTAATTGCAATCACAAGTGTCCTTTTAAGAGAGACGTGAAGGGAGATTTGACTCAGAAGAAGGAAACAGGGCATTGAACAATGATATTATACCAGAGGCTTTGAAGATGGAGTAGAGCCAAAAGCCAGGGAATGCAAGGAACACAGGTCTAAAAGCTGGAGAGACAGGAAAAGGATTCTCCCCTTGAGCCTTCAAAGGGTGTGCAGCCCTCCTCATTCTTTGTTTTCGGATCAGTAACCCAATTGCAGATTCTGACCTTTCGGCCACCAAGTGTGTGATAATTTGTTACGGCAGGCATAGGAGACGAATACAGCAAACACTGAGGCTCTTCCTTTCAATGTGAATTAAAAGTCTCAGTTTTGGTGTGCATGTACCACCACTACCAGCTTTCTGGACGCCATTCTAGAGACAAGTACTGTGGAACAGTGATATACATGAAAAGGAGGAAGAGAATGACATAGACCCAAAGGGCATGCTTCCAAAGCAGTGTGGAAGGCTGGGTCCCAGCTGATGCACTACTTTAGAACAAAAGGGTGTTCCCTTAAAATAACTGAAGGAATGCTGGAAAGGACTATATATGTG
This sequence comes from Proteles cristata cristata, assembly GCA_017311185.1. NCBI lineage: Eukaryota > Metazoa > Chordata > Mammalia > Carnivora > Hyaenidae > Proteles > Proteles cristata. The sequence goes on from JAESUZ010003186.1 coordinate 222,627, forward strand.
TTAAGCTTTATTCCCGCAGTGGACATTTATGACATATCAGTCCCTGCTAATAGCTTGACTGACAGACGATCAAGGGCTGCACAGGACTTCCATCTATAAATGGTTCTGAGCACACCCAAGAGGGAGCATGCTTTAAGACAAGCTTTGGAGACCAGATCGAAATTATAAGTTGAAATGGAGCAAAGGAAAACTCAGGGAGGTTAGGGAACAGATGTTCCCAACCAAAATATCTGAGCTTGGAGTCATCTTCTGATCACTGGGAGATAGTGAGGAGCCCTGGATCTGAAATGACTGGGATGTGACACGCATTTGTGGACAGATAACGGGTGGGTCTTTCACCTCTCCCTCCATGGAAGCTTTGGGTTAGGCCCAAGGACTGCAGATGCTGTTGAGGCCCAGTGAGTGCCAGGCAGCGGAGAAGACCAGACTCACTTTGTTTACCATCTTCCCTGGGCCTCAGAGGAGAGCTCAGTCTATTTCCGAAAGAGCTGCAGCGCTTTTCCCAAATGGCCTTCCTCTGTTCCCTTTGGCTTCTCAGCCCTTGAACACATTCTGTATTTGTTGTTTTTGTTGTTCACACAGGTGTCTGTTTGAGTCTGGCCTGCAAAAACGTTGCTGCAAGCCACCAGGTAGGTGTGTCCCTGATGGGCTTGTTGCTGGTCGCTTTCATGTCTGCTTGAGAAGAAATGTTTTTTTTTTTTCCTGAATCAGACCTGCTGACCATAATGTTCTCCATAGAGCTGCAAAATCATCTCGCTTCACTAGTCAAACTCTGGATGCAACTGACATCAAAGAAGAACTGTGCTGAATCGAGTTTACTCTCCCAAATCCATGTACCTCCACTGGCTTCCCAAGAGTTCAGTATCTGCCAGGCATCAATGGCAGCCACATGGGTGGGACAAGCAAGCTGTCTTCCCAAAACACTTCATCTGTTTGCTCTGATGTTCAACTCATTCTGCCTGAAACTTAGCACTAGCACTTCTGTCTCTCTTGGGAGAGGGGATCCTTGAGGCAAAAGAACATCTCATTCTCATTTTCATAGTCCCTCCTTTTGCCCACACCCATGCCTCTTCTCCCACCATTGGCTCTCCACCAATACTTTGGCAACTGCCGCAATTAGGCACTAAATATATAGCCCGTGGAATGAATAGGAGCCTTCACGCGTTAGTTACTCTCCAAACCGATAGCAGAAGTATCTTGAAAGGGCATAGCACCTAACCAGTGTGATACGTTTTTGCATCTAGCAGCTTATTTTATCTCTACGACAACCCTGTGGACTCAGTATAAGTAGTAATAGCGCCATTGAGCATGTTTAGAAAATTGAAGTCTGGAGGAGTTGTGACTTTAAGAAGGTCACACTACAAATCCTTGGCAGAGTTCATGTGAGGATCTTACTCTGCTCTCCTTGCCACGATGCCGTGAAGCTTTGGTTCATCTGGCTGACCTCCAGTAAGGTTACAGACTTCCTCACTTTCGCAAGGGGAGGAGACTGGGACCTAGGCATCTGAGTTTTGACTTGGCTATAAATTGTGCCAATAGGGCTGTGACTGTGGTCTTGTGGATTGGAGAGTATCAAAACCATCACTGTCTCTATATAACCCAAAAGGACACCCCGGTGGTTCTGAACCACATCAGATGAATCACAACACCAGCTTTGATTTTTGACTGCAGTCTCTTACCCGTGTCAGGGTATTTTGTTTTTTGAGCAAAGGTGGGAGGCTCCAGGCATAGTGATTTCCAGAAAGAAAAATCTTACTTAGGTGCTGATGCATGAAGACTCTCAAAGCCCAGAGGATGGTGCCAGATACTGGTTTCCTTTCCCATCAGGGTGCTGCCTACCAGTCATTCTGGTGGACTTCGGTCCACCCTGGAAGCTGACTAGGATCTCCCTTGTCCCCGTGGCTCTGTCACCCCACAGTCCTCTCTACGTTTGGACACACCGCTTCCCAGGGCCCTCTGTCCTGAGCCAGGTATATTCAGCCCGAGGGGGCAACAGCAGATACATTAGGTTCTTCCCAGAGAAACCAGATCCCTCCCAATCAAATCATGTCTTTTGCGCAAATATTAACTTATTTTTTGCACAGTATACATGAGTTATTATATGAACAGAGTTTCAGTCTCTGCTACTTTAAAAAAAAAAATTTTTTTTTAATGTTTTATTTATTCCTGAGAGAGAAAGAGGCAGCGTGAGCAGGGGAGGGTCAGAGAGAGAGGGAGACAAAGAATTCGAAGCAGGCTCCAGGCTCTGAGCTGTCAGCACAGAGCCCGACACGGGGCTCGAACCCATGAACCATGAACCATGAGATCTTGACCTGAGCTACAGTCGGACTCTTAACTGACTGAGCCACCCAGGCACCTCAGGCTCTGCTGCTTCTTACAAAAGATATTTTCCCCGCAGAAGAGGGAAGTGGAGGCAAGAGGAGGAGGGAAGAAAATCCGGTCACCCTTAGAGCTTCCCAAGTGGTCATGTGCCCCACTCTCCCCAGCTCCTTCATTCAAAACCTGTCCCTTGAGGGGCGCCTGGGTGGCTTAGTCGGTTAAGCGTCCGACTTTCGCTTAGGTCATGATCTCGCGGTTCGTGGGTTCGAGCCCACGTCGGGCTCTGTGCTGACTGCCAGCTCAGAGCCTGGAGCCTGTTTCGGTCTGTGACTCCCTCTCTCTCTGACCATCCCCTTCTCCCACTGTCTCTCTCTCTTTCTCTCTCTCTCTCTCTCCTAGAAATAAATAAAACATTAAAAAAAAAACCTGTCCCTTGAGGATTTGCCTTGTGGCAGGAATTATGACACGGGATATATATATATCTTATGCTAGAGTCCTTGACCTATGGGAGTTCATGGTTTAGGAAAAGAAGCAGGTTTATTTTAAATTTTTAAATGTTTTTTATTTATTTCTGAGTGAGAGAGAGACAGCATGAGCAGGGGAGGATCAGAGGGAGAGGGAGACACAGAATCTGAAACGGGCTCCAGGCTCTGAGTTGGCTGTCAGCACAGAGCCTGATGCGGGGCTCAAACCCACGTTCAAACCCAAGTGAGATCATGACCTAAGCTGAAGCCGGATGTTTAACCGATTGAGCCACCCAGGCTCCCCAAAAGAAGCAGGTTTATTTTAAAGTGAGGTAGAATTAGGAGCACCTGGGTGGCTCAGTCAGTTGAGTGTCCGACTTTGGTTCAGGTTGTGATCTCACGGTTGTGAGTTTGAGCCCCGCGCTGAACTGGCTGCTGTCAGCACAGAGCCCGCTGCAGCTCCTCCCCTGCTCATGCTCTCTTTCTCACAAATAAATAAAACATTAAAAGATAAATAAAGCGTGATGGAATTACAATGATAGAGAAATGCCCAGCTGAGTACAAATGAGGAGCACCTGCAGTCTCAAGTGACTCAAGGCTTTTCTGGAGGAGCAGATGTTTGAGTTGCCCCATTTCACAGGTGGGGTCACTGAAGCTCAGCAGAGACCCTGGAGTTGCAGCGTTTGGAAATCAGGTTTCCCCACAGTACCAGCCTGGGGGTCCTCAGAGTGGGCCTGGGAACAGCTCAGGCAGCGTAGACTGAGGAGAACTTCCAGAAACAAGAAGGCCATTTCCAAGAGGTACCCATGAGGAACTGATGTGATCCCAAAATGAGGTGGGAGGGCTGTGGGCTGTGGGATTCTAGCGAATTTCCTCAGGGTGGGGTCGGGTGGGATGGGGCAGGGCACCCGCCGGGGAAGGAGGCCAAGAAAGACTGTGATTTTGTCACAGTTTTATAAAACCTCTTCCTTTGCTCTTACCCGCATTCGGGTGCTGGCTAGAAGCACCTGACAGTGGTTAATATGCTCAGCCTCTGAATGTGTCGCGTTGTCCCCTCAACACCCTCACGAGGGAGAGTGATTCTCTCTCTCTCTTGAAAACTGTGGCTTCAGAGGTTAAGCGACTCATTCCGGATTGTACCTGGAGTGTGCCAAGTCCTTCGTTGCTACACTAACATGGAGACCAGAAGCAACCTTGACGTTGGGGTAAATCCACAGATATGTGTTTGATCAGTGCGAAAGGGGGCTTTGGAGTGCCCTTGCTGGTCTTGCTTGGCCATCTCAGAGGACTTTATTCATCTGCACGGCCTCTCCGCGGGGACAGCATAGTTACTGCCCCATTCTTACAGGTGGTGGCATTGAGGTGCAGAGATCTAAGCAACTTGGTCCAGGTCATACGGCTAGTAACGTGTGGGTCAGAATTTGAACTCAGGTATGTCAGACTCCAAAGTCCACGTGCTTGTAGCCGTAATATGTAAAGTGTGAGAATAAGCTAATGTCACATGATTAGCTTGTTTTGATATTCCTAATTAGTGGTTCTCCACTGGGCAAGTTCACCCTCAAGGGGACCTTTGGCAGTCTCTGGAAATAGTTTCGATTGTCACAACCGGGAGGGGAGTGCTACTGGCGTCTAACAGATCGAGACCAGAGATTCTGCCAGGGATCTTATAATGCACAGGACAACCCCACAACAAAGAATTACCAAAACATCAATAATGTCAAGGTTAAGAAACCCTGGTCTAGGGGCACCTGAGTGGCTCAACTGGTGAAATATCTGACTTTGGCTCAGGTCATGATCTCCTAGTTTGTGAGTTCGAGCCCTGCATCCATCGGGCTCACTGCTGTCAGTGCAAAGCCTGCTTCAGATCCTTTGTCCACCTCTCTCTGCCCCTCCTCTGCTTGCTCTCTCTCAAAAATCAACAAACATTAAAAAAAAAAAAAAAAAAGCCCTGGTCTAAATTTAAATAAATTCTAATGCATTCTAAAGAAATAATAGCTTTTAAATTTCACTATGAATTTCCGGGTCAAATGTCAAAGGATCCTGAGTCCAATTTCCTTCCAACTTTGCTCCTTGCAGAACTTTGTGGGCAATGGAACCGTGGTGCCCATGGTGGTGGATGGTGTGAGGGCCAATGGTGCACCCACCAGAGCCCTGACACCTGGCCAGGACCGCAGGAACAAACCTCACCAGCCTCTGGGGCGAAAGCATGAGCGCTGGCCCTGGACAATGGCGAGGGCAGGTGGAGATGGAGCATCTATTTCTTATTTGCTAGTTGTCGGGTATTCTTCAGGATATAGTTAAGCCTTTTCAGATGTAAAATAACTTTTTGAATACAAAATATATCAGGGCTGCAGCAGGCTGTCCGGCAGGTCATGCCCTGGGGATGCATCCGGGCTGAAACCCCTGGCACGTCTTGCTCTCATTTGCACAAACGAGCTAGCAAACACCCAAAGCTCCGTGGGACCCACGTGTGAGCAGCTGGCTTTTAGATTCTTTTGACTGGGAAAATACTCAATGACCACTTAACTACTCCGAAATCAGTAACACATTAAAATGAACTTACATTTCATTAACCACGGCAACATCTACACTTTCGAGAAATTGTGGTGCCAGCCTAATCCAAAGGTTGTTCCTTCAGCCTGCAGACGGCCCTTGGCCTGTCTGGACGTGTGGACTAGCGAGGGCAAGAACTCCAAGTTCACCCAAGACCTTGGACTTGCAGGACAAAGCACTGCTGCCCCAGAACCTTTGCGCACGGAAGTTACTCTGTTCCCTCGTTGAAGAATTTATTTCAGGGGCAGAAGGCCAGTTGGCAATATATGAACATTTTACACATTGTTGCACAATAAAAAATCCAAACGTTAAACATCTTCAGTTTTCACAGTGGTTGGAAAGAAATTAGGCCCTTGGACAAGCCCCAAAGAAATAATGGGCTCTCTAACTTCTGCCCCAAGCTGCTTCTCTCGTCTGGGCCTGACAGAGATTTGCTGTTTCTGCATTTGAAGATCTTCACTTGTCCTATAGACTAGCACCGTCCAATAAAAACATAATGCTTTTTTCCTCAGGGCGCCTGGGTGGCTCAGTCGGTTAAGTGTCCGACGTTGGCTCAGGTCTCATAGTTCATCGGTTCAAGCCTTGTGCTGGGCTGTGTGACAGCTCAGAGCCTGGAGACTGATTTGGATTCTGTGTCTCCCTTGCTCTCTGTCCCTCCCTCATTTGCACTCTGTCTCTCTCAAAAATAAACATTAAAATTCTTGAAAAAGAATTTAAATTAATTGAAATGATATAAAACGTAAAACCCAGTGCTTCCATCACACTGGCCACATTTCAAGGATTCCACAGCCACATGTGGAAGGGCAAGTACACAGCACAGCTCTAGGCCTTCCATGTAATTTAATAGGCCTCTAGAAACCTCACAGACCCCATCATCATGTGTCAGTGGTTTGGAGAGAAGTTCTAGAACCTTCTCTGTGTGACATCAGAGAAAACCTGTGGTGGTAGTTAGGAAGCTTTCGGTTTATGTTTAACGTAAAAACTTCCTGTGGTGTTAGTGCATTTCAGTCTGACATTGCCCTGTGAAGATGAAAAATAATCTACTATTTTGGGTTCTTTAGTGATTACCATCCCCAGTTGAAGGTCATTCCCAAGCAGGCTGGTTTGCTGGTCTCCTTTGACTTTGTTTCTGGGAGTGTGGTTTTCGAAAGAATTCAGAAAGACAAACCCCTGAGGAAGAATTTCATGGGTGGGTGTCAGGCTGAAGCCAATGGACGGTAAGGATGGAGGGCTGGGGGAGCTCCTATCCTTGGGAGAGTTCAACCCCTACACTTTCAAGTGTGATGTGGTCAAAGTTGGAAGGAAGAAAGAGGACCTTAAAAAATTCCAGGCAGAAAAGTTTAAATGGCCACAGAACAGCAACCAAGATCTACAGTAACTATGAAAGAGTACGTGGCCAGTACCTCTAGTGACCTCTCTTTGCTATTCCAGAATATGTTAATAATGAGACACTCCCAAAACATGTTTAGCTTCACACCACCTGCTGCTCTCTCATGGCCAGTATTATTGTCATCAAATCTGATCCCAATGTTTGCCATATTATTGGATATCCTATGAAACAGAATCTAAAAATATACTTTTTACCCTCTAAATCAGTCCTAACCTTACAACTGGGATAGCAGCTACAATGCTTTGCCTATTTTTTTACTCTCAAGGATTAGGTAATGATATTAAATTCCCCCAGCTCATGCTAGTCTGTTTGCACTTGACTTGGTATTTGAAGCATATATTTATAAACTAAGGCCGTGCTATGTTTTATTCCATGCAATTGTCCCATGAGGTTATGGGTTTGCAGATTTGTGGTCTCTCATAATGTTTTCTGTCTTAAAGTGAACGTATCCCGTCTCTTCCAACTAAAGTTCCTCAGCCGAAGTGATTTTCATTTCTGAGAATTTCTTTTGTTAATTTTTTTAAGTTTATTTTGAGAGAGACAGAGACAACATGAATGAGGGAGGGGTAGAGAGAGGGAGAGAAAGAGAGAATCCTAAGCAGGCTCTGCATCATCAGCGCAGAGCCCGACGTGGGGCTCAAACTCATGAAACCATAAGATCATGACCTCAGCTGAAACCGAGAGTCCGACACTCAACCAGACTGAGCCACCCAGGAGCCCCTTATCCCTGAGAATTTCTTGAGAACTCTTTCTATTATGGAGGATGAAGGAATAATGGATTTGCAGTTGCCCAAATTCAGGGCCTCTTTAAATACAGGCCTTGCGGGGCACCTGGGTGACTCAGTCGGTTGAGCATCTGACTAGCCTTTTGGTTCAGGTCATGATCTCCCGGTTTGTGAGACTGAGCCCCTCATCGGGCTCTGTGCTGATGGTGCAAAGCTTTCTTAAGATTCTCTCTCTCTCCCTCTCTCTCTGCTCCTCCCCTGCTCTCTCTCTCAAAAAATAAAAATAAAATACATAAAATAAAATAAATACAGGCCTTGCATCCAGAACTTGATTTCTTCCTTTAATGGGGGGGAGGTCTGCACTCAGGGATGGAAGGATTTAGGGTGCAGTTGAAGCAGCAGGTTTACCCGGGCTTCTGCTCCACTCTTGTGTTGCTGCTGTTCTGAGGGCCTTCTGGCAAGTTCTAAAAAAGCCAGTTAAAGCAGAAAAGCCCCTTAGAACCAATTCTATTGCACCCAGTATAGCTGTTAAACTTAAAGCTTTCAGAAAGCAACTCAGTGCTTTGGGTGCCCCTACGGCAGATTAGCGGAACTGCCTACTGCTTTTCTGTAACATTCTTGAAAACCCTTGTTACATTTATATATTTATTAGTAGATGAACACTTTATCAGAAACAAAAAGGGCAGGCGTATTGACTGCAGGATGGGTTCACAGAGAAAAACACCATTTCTATTTTGTCAAACACACCAATTGTATGACCATACAACATGTTACCTGTGAATGCTGGATAGTTGAAAAACTATCTGTTTGATTTCAAATAAAATGAAACAGCTATTTAATTTTCAGAAATGAACACTGCCTCTGACTCTTAAAATAGACAGCACCTGATTTTTTTCTTGCCTTCACTTTGTAAGTGTTGTTTGCTATTTGTTTTAATCCTCTAGAAAGAGTTAAGTTTCTTACAAACATTGACCCAAATGGAAATAATTGGCCAGAGGCCTAGACTTATTCTTTATGAGAAATACAAGACTCTAAGGGATTCCAACCCTTTGGAATCCTCACAGAATTTGCCCAGGAAGCAGGACATTGGCAGAAAGGGACCATAGGTGTCTTTTACCATGTTTAGATGGATGTGGATTCTGGGTTTTACAAATAGAGAAATATTGTACAAGTCCATGGGGATAGTGAAGTGAATGCAGAGAAAGATCCTTTTGCATTTTAAGACCGAGTAGTATAGCCAAATTAGACAAATGAGAGCATAAAGGTAAAAGTATTAAAACATTATTGTTTGCTCTTTTTGCTTCTCTCTATGGGGCACCTCTCAGAGAGAGAACAGTTTCACAATGTGGATGGAAGATGTATTGAATTTTTTAAACACAGAAATGCCAAAATAATCTTGAAAAAGAACAAAGTTGGAGACTCATTCTCCCTGATTTCCAAACCTACTACAAAGCTGTAGTAAGCAAGGGAGTGTAGTACTGGCATAGGATAGGCATACAGGCCAATGGAATAGAATTGAGAGTTGAGAATAAACCCATATACCTATGGCTGGTTGATTTTCAACCATACGGTCAAGATCATTTGATGGGGAAAGAATAGTTTTCTGAACAAGTGGTGTGGGGGCAACAGCTTATCTACATACAAATAAATGAATCTGGAACCCTACTTCACACCATTCGTGAAAATTAATTCAAAATGGATCAAAGATCTAAATGTAAGAGCTGAAACTATGAAACTTTCAGAAGAAATCATAAGTGTAGATTTTGTGACCTTGGATTTGGCAATGGTTTCCCCCATATGAGACCAAAAGTACAAATAACCAGGGGAGAAAAGATAAACTGAACTTGATCAAAATGAAAAACTTTTATATGTCAAAATATAGGACACCTGCATGGTTCAGTCAGTTAAGTGTCTGACTTCGGCTCAGGTCATGATCTCATGGTCTGTGGTTTTGAGTCCCATGTTGGGCTCTGTGAGGACAGCTCAGAGCCTGGAACCTGCTTCAGATTCTGTGTTTCCCTTTCTCTCTACCACTCCCCTGCTCGCTCACTCTCTCTCTCTCCACTCTCTGTCTCTCTCTCTCAAAAAGAAAACAAACATTAAAAAAATTATCAGGAAAGTGAAAAAATAACCTACCAAATGGGAGAAAATATTAGCGAATCCTTTATTTGATAAGGGTCCAGTATTGAGAACATATGAAAGACTTACAGATTAACAATAAAGGGAAGGGGTGCTTTGCTGGCTCAGTTGATGGAGCATGTGACTCTCGATCTTGGGATTATGTGTTCTTTACGTTGGGTATAGAGATTACTTAAAAATAAAATCTTAAGAAAAGCAATAAAGAGAAATATAACCCAATTTAAAGATGGGCAAACGACGTGAATGTATATGTCTCCAATATACAAGCGGCCCATAAGCACATGAAAAGATGCTCTACATCATTGGTCATCAAGGAAATGCAAATCAAACTGCATAAGATACCACTTCACATCCACTAAGACACTACAATAAAGAAATTTTAGTGGAAAATAACTGTTGGTGTGGATGTTGGCCTGGAACCTTCATGCATTGCTGGGAATATAAAATGGTGTAGCCACCATGGAAAACAGTTTGGCAGTTCCTTAAAAAGTTAAATATAAAGTTACTGTATGACTCAGAAATTTCACTCATAGGTGTATACCCAAGAATTGGAGACATATGTTCATACAAAAACTTCTACATGAATGTTAATAGCAGTATTATTAGTAATAGCCCCAAAGCAGGAACAACTCAAATGTCCCTGAATTGATGATAAGCAAAATGTGGCATATCTGTATGAAACAATTTAACAAAAGGGACCCCTTACCTGTTACCTTTATTCCCCATACTCCCCTTCCAGGCAGTCCCTGACACCACAAATCTACTCTGTCTCCTTTGATTTTGTGTATTCTGGACATTTTATATAAATGGAATTGTACAATAAGTGGCCTTTGTTTCTAGCTTTTTTGTGAATGTGTGTGTGTGTGACTTCTTTCACTTAGCCATGTTCATGCTGCAATACTTCTGAAGGTACTGAGAGAGAATCTTTTTTTTTTTAATTTTTTTTTTCAGTTTATTTTTGAGACAGAGAAAGACAGAATATGAGTGGGGGAGGGTCAGAGAGAGAGGGAGACACAGAATCTGAAACAGGCTCCAGGCTTTGAGCTGGCTGTCAGCACAAAGCCTGACGCGGGGCTTGAACCCACGAACTGCGAGATCATGACCTAAGCGAAAGTCAGACGCTTAACCGACTAAGCCACCCAGGCGCCCCCCGAGAGAGAGAGAATCTTAAGCAGGCTTCATGTTGAGCACAGAACCTGATGTGGGTCTTGATCCCATGACCCTGGGATCATGACTTGAGCAGAAATCAAGAATTGGACACTCAGCTGATTGAGCCACCCACGCGTCCCCTTCATTACTTGGCACTGCCACATGATATTCCATTGAATGGATATATTGGGGGCGCCTGGGTGGCTTAGTCGGTTGAGTGTCCGACTTTCGCTTAGGTCATGATCTCGCGGTTCGTGGGTTCAAGCCCCGCGTCGGGCTCTGTGCTGACTGCCAGCTCAGAGCCTGGGGCCTGTTTCAGTCTGTGACTCCCTCTCTCTCTGACCCTCCCCTGCTCACTGTCTCTCTCTCTCCTAGAAATAAATAAAACATTAAAAAAAAATGAATGGATATATTGTACTTTGTTTACTCATTCATTAGTTGACAGACGCTTGGGTTTTTGCCACTTGTTTTGCTCTTATGAAGAATGCTGCCATGAGCATTCATGCACAAGATTTTGTGTGGTCATGTTTTCATTCCTCTTGAGGTTTTGTGTATATTTTAAAAGCTCTGCAGGGGCGCCTCGGTAGCTCAGTCATGTATGCGTCCGACTTCGGCTCAGGTAATGATCTCACAGTTTGTGGGTTCAAGCCCCATGTAGGGCCATGTGCTGACACCTCAGAGCCTGGAGCCTGCTTCAGATTCTGTGTCTCCCTCTCTCTCTCTGGCCCTCCCCCAGTGCTCTGTCTCTAAAAATTAAACATTTGACAAATTTTTTTAAAAAAAGCTGTATAACTTCTCGATTAGAAAATTGTAATTCCCTTCTTCACGTGTATAATGCTTTCTAATCACAATGTAGAAAATTGACTCTGTTAGAGCATTTAGAGCTCTAAGGGACCTAAGATACCAGCTGTGTGAGACTCTAGTTTCATTGATGAGGCCTAGAGAGGCAAGGTGACCAGTGCGAGTCAGCCAGCCCGTGGGTGCCCAAGACAGGCACAGAGCCGCGTCTCCCACCGGCATGGGGGGTGGGGGGTAAGGCCGCGGTACTCCCACTCTCCGTAATGTGTTGTGGTCCCGGCGCCTTTCCCAGCAGCTGATCCCCTGGCGAGCTGCGAGGTCATCCTGGCATTGCGGGAGCTCAGGGCAGCGGCTACAGGTGCACAGCAGAGAGCTAGGGGCTTGGAGTCCAGCAGGTGGCTTCCAGCCCCAGGCCGTAAGATTGGGTGTGTGGGCCACACTAGCCTCCCTGATCAGTGCACTAGCTCTGGCATTCCTAGGGCTCAGAGATGCCACTGCAGAAAAAGGCTGCTCAGAGTGGGCTCTCAAAGTGGGCATGAGCACCTCATGGTTGGTCGCAACGAGCTAGCGACCGGAGGTGGGCTTCTTACAGGGCACCATGGGATGCTACTACCCCGGCGCCGGTTTGCTAACTGGAGAGAACTTTTGAGCAGCTAGAAGCTAAAGTCCCATGGGGGGGCTAAGCGCCATCTTAACTTGGGCTATAATACTGTATGCAAGGGCCAGCAAGCCTGAGAAATGCAGGATTCATGTCTAAAACAGTATTCTCTGTTCCACAGTACGTAGAATATTTTAGTATTTTATTTTTTTAATGTTTGTTTATTTTTGATAGAGGCAGAGAGCAAGCAGGGGAGGAGCAGAGAGACAGGGAGACACAGAATCTGAAACAGGTTCCAGGCTTTGAGCTGTCAGCACAGAGCCCGATGTGGGGCTCGAACTCACAAGCCATGAGATCACGACCTGAGCTGAAACCTAGAGTGAGACACTTAACCCACTGGGGCCCCCAGGTGCCCCGAGAATATTTTACAATCCAAATGGGCTGATCACCTCTTGGCTTGCATTAGTGACACGCTATTATCTCAAGAAGTGTAAATCTCAGCTCTGTTAGATTTGGACAAGTTTTGGGGCCCGGATTGCCGTTCCGTGGTCTTGCTACAAGCCTTGCTGTGAGCGTAGGAATGTGCAGATGACAAGAACAGATGTCAGAGCCCCCTGAAGATCAAAGTGCCGGGTCTGCCTTAGAAAATCTGCCTAGGCCACGTAGTTCTCTGACTCTGCAGAAAGGCTGTCATAAATATTCACTATAGATACGTTCAGTCGAGTCAACTCTAAAGCAAACATATTTTTTAAATTTTTTTTCAAGTTTAAAAAATTTAATTGACATATATTTGACCTATAATGAATGAGTTTCAGGCATATAGAATAGTGATTCAAAATGCTGACCAGGGTAAGTGCATTACAATATTACTGACAAAAGTGAACATATTCTTTTTTTTTTTTTTAAGTTTATTTATTTTGAGAGAGAGCGCGTGAGCACAACTGGGGGTGGAGCAGAGAGGGGGAGCGCGAGGATCCGAAGCAGGCTCTGTGTTGACAGCAGTGAGCCCCATGCGGGGCTTGAACTCAAAACTGTGAGATCATGACCGAGGCTGAAGTTGGACACTTAACCGACTGAGCCAACCAGGTGCTCCAAAAGCGAACATGGTCTTAACCCTTCCCAGGGAAGGTGAAAGCTAGCTGACCAACAGCCATGATCGAAAGCCTTGGGAACAATCATCACCACTGGTTTCTTCCCCTGGTATTCACGCATTTCCCTGATATCCTAATTAACTTGGTGCAGAGAAAATTTTCTCTCCTCTGTACTACCCTAAAATTGTTTTTGTGGTTTATTTTTTCAAAACTGAAAATAAGAACACATTGTCTCTAGCACTGTGGACAGTGATTCCAGACAAGGGAAACCAGAAGGGTTTTATGACTCAGGAAGAGTGAGCTCCCAGAGGGACCCTGGCTGTTTTTCTTCCATCCTTCCTTTGTACATTCTCTGAATCTCTTTCTGACTTTTTAAAAAAAGTTCCTCCACTTGCCCCTCCACATTTCCAGACTTCTCTTTCTGGTCCTGGCACCATCTTCCCCAGGTCATTTTTCTGCTTTCTCTTGCTTCTCTCTATCAGCAGGCCCATATTTTTGCCTGGGCTTCTCGCTCATGTTTACTTAGAAGCTTATAATTATTTGTCTCATGTGGATAAAAATGAGCAGAAAGCCAGTAGGATGATTTTTAAAGAGAGAATCTCTCTACAAGTCTGCTCCTGATTGAGCTGAGTCCTTCCTAGGAAAGTGTGCTTAGTTGACACTGCACCGCTTTGCCACATTTTTTCAACTGACAGATTCCATTATCTTTTACATTGTGTACTTTTCTCTGGAGACAGTTCACCAGTACAGCTGGTTAAAACAAATGCTGAATGGGAACAAAATCAAAAGTAGATACTTTCAGACCGACCCTAACATCATTAAGGATATCTATGCCAAAACCTGCATCTGGTAGCAAAATCTTTCTTTTTCAAACATTGTTTTCTCCAAAGAACCATCCAAAAGTGGCTACTGTGTGAAAGAAAGCTCTTTAACCATTTATACTTTGTGGTTTTTAACAGGCATGTCTTTGCCTGGTAGAGGTTATCACCCAGCCCTCAATAGACACACAATTCTGATGAGTTCATGACGTCTTGTCTAAGAAAGTACCTGCCACCAAGAAAAATAATTGACAAGGGCAGCTCGTTTTTGCCACACGGTATGAGCTATCTCTGTCCCCAGAGATGCAACTCGTGTAGTGTGACAAATCGTTTATGGGACAATACACATTACACCCCAGACAGTTAGACAAAACACCCCGTTGGATGGAAACTGCACTCTGGGCCCCTCAACCAGAAACATGCAAAATCACACCTGCTGGCCCACATTGCAGCTTGTGTTTTCTGCCTCTGTTTTTTTTTTTTTTTCTTTTCCAACAAAGAAAAGTCAACATCAAATGAATTTAATGTTGAGGAAAGGACCCAGGGTGAAGTTCCCACAGAAACTTAATTTGGTTAGTGATTCGTTAGGTGGCCTAACTATAGAGTGGTGTGGCTGAGGCCAAGCGGTTGCGATCTGGAGTTTAAACCCTGATGTTTTCATTGTCGCCAGCCATTGGATGGAGCATAAATGGCTGGCGACGAGGCAGAGCTAGTCTCAACAGCTGTCTGTAGTTTGGTCCTGGCTGCTGTTTAAAGATTGATGTACTCTAGAAAAGCATCTTTGCCTCAATTGAATTCTCACAGACACTGCTGTTAGTACCCAATATTTATGACCCTTGAAAGGTAGGAATTTTTCCATTGGTGGAGGGTGGGATTATTTGGAGCAAAACCGGGATGGGAGGTTTCATTTTTAGAGATCCATTCTGACATGAAAAACTCCTAAGGTTATTAAATGTCAAAACCTCTCTTTTCAAGAGAGAGTTTCTCCTGATGGTGTTACAAGAGGAGAGCTAGTGATGCATTTAGTAACATTTGTGGTATTTGTGTCTGGTGTGTTTCAATGTATATCATGTGCATGGAAAGCATGGAGGCCTTCTATATTTTAACTTATGAGCAAAAGTCTACCATTTTGTAAGCTATAAGCATATATCATATACATATACACATGTACATACAGTAAAAGCTTACATTCCATTTCGTTAGTATTCATGTTGGTTTTCCCGGGAGCAATGTAAGCTCCCACAGAAATGATTTACTGATGCTTGTGATGGAAAGTTCTAACCGGTTGAGACTAAAACCTGTTTTCTGGAGCTTTTCGTAGACTTGCAGCAGGAAACAGGTGCCTTCACATGTTTTTAGTTCTGTTGTCATCATTGAATCAAATGCAGCCTTAATGTCCCCAGTCCTTCCCGTCAGCCCATTTACAGGTCCCATCTGGCGGCACCCTCTCTGATGGCCATTCAGTGCTTGCCACCCGAGTCCATTTTTGAAATTTTTTTTTTAACGTTCTATTTATTTCCAGGAGAGAGAGAGAGAGAGAGAGAGAGAGAGAGAGAGAGACAGCATGAGCAGGGGAGGGTCAGAGAGAGAGGGAGTCACAGACTGTGAAACAGGCTCTAGGCTCTGAGCTCGTAGTCAGCACAGAGCCCGACATGGGGCTCGAACCCACGAACCACAAGATCATGACCTGAGCGAAAGTTGGATGCTTAACCGACTAAGCCACCCAGGCGCCCCACCTGAGTCCATTTGTGGATCATTCTAGCCATTGGTCTTCAAACTTCAAACATGAAATATTGAATTCATCAGTAAATTCTGTCTCCATTACCTCCAAAATTTTTTTGAATGAACTTCTTTCCAACTTGACTCCACACCTTCAATTCACATTGCTGCCTCATCGGAATGCTTCTGTAGCCTCCTAGATGTTCTCTCTGCTTCCGCCCTGGCCCAGACTGACTCATGAAACACAGAACTGCTGGAATTATGATCAAAACACATACATCAGTCAGATCATGTGACTTTCCTGCTCAAAACTTTCAGTGGCTTCCCTTATGTCTTCGAATACATTTTAAATTCCTTAAGATGGCACCGTCTTATTTCCTAATGGCTGTCTCTCCCTTGAGCCTTACCTCACAATTTCCTGTTTTCTCTCTCCTGAGCACCACATTTCCCATGCAGGCCCCCTTCAGTTCTGGGAACGGGTCAAGCTCTTTCCAGTCTTAGGGCCTTTGTACCCACTGTTCTGTCTACTCCAAAGTGTCCACAGGACCCTACGCTTGTCATATGGGTCTCAGCACAGATTCACCTCCTCAGAGAAGTGTTCCCTAAAGCCATTTTCCAAGTAGGTACTCACTGCTACTCTCTATCCATCCCTTTTTCTTTCTTCCTGGCTTTTGGTGATCTGTATCTGCTATGATTGGTATGTTCCTTGTTGCTGGTTTTGTTTATTGTTGGTTTTCCTCCGGAAGACTCTAATTCCAATGAAGGTAAGAACTATGTATTTTTTTCTTGAACAGGATAATACAGTGTTTTGAAAATACTGTAATTTTTTGTTTTTCATGTATCTTCAGTGCTTAGTACAGTATCTGGCACAAAGTATGTGCTCAATCAATGCTTGTCGAATGAATGAATTGACAGAATATACTTTTACATGTGAAGGAAAAAACCCACCTACTTGAAATGTTTACTGTTGGTTCTAATTCTGTTTTCTAAGGCAACATAAAATGATTCCACAGCTCTTTGTACATGATCACATTTCAAATCTTTGCCACCTTTCTTATTCATCTGTGATTTCCATGCTCTATACTACTTTTAACTTCCCTCATATGGGAGGGCTGTCACTTCTTGTCACAATGATCATTTTCTTTTGGAAGACTCTTAATTTGATAACAGCCTTCATTTAAAAACAAAATGTGGGGTGCCTGGCTGGCTCAGTCAGTCAAGCTTCCAACTTCGGCTCAGGTCATGATCTCATGGTTTGTGAATTCGAGCCCCATGTCGGGCTCTGTGCTGCCAGCTCAGAGCCTGGAGCCTGCTTCACATGCTGTGTCTTCTTCTCCTTCCCCTTCTCCTCTCACACTCTCTCTGTCTCTCAAAAATGAATAAACATTAAAACATTTTTTTTTTTCAATGGTATGTTCTGACCACACATAGTGCTTTTGGACTTGATGAGAATCACATCCTGCTTATGGATCTTTAATTTTCAGGGTCTGTTTTTTTTTCTTCCCCCATACCATATTGCAAAATAGAACATTTCCCAAGATTCCTGGCATCTTGCTCACTCTCCATGATTTCCCAAACTCACTTTCAGTGGCTCTGAGGTTATATCTTCAAATTCTTTTCAGACTCTGGAATCTAATTTGTCTGGGTTTAGAGGTTTGAAATCATTTATTAGATTTGTCTCATTCCCTCACTTACTGTGTGTGGAAGACTTTGCATGGTCTCCTTTGGCACACATTTAGAATTCGGAATCTGTTCTCCTTGCTCCAAAAGATTGACTTTTAGGATTTGGTAAGTTGGACTTTTTGTCACCTGTTAACATTACACTGTCTTCTTGAATGTTTCACTTCCTTCTTTTTCTCCTTTCTTCCTTCTTTATCTTTGTCCCTTTGTTCTCTTCTCTTCTTCCTTTGCCCCCATTACCCTCCGTCCTTCTTCTCCATCCCATTCTCTGTCTCTGAACTGAACTTTTCATGGGACACCTTTTCTCATGTTTCTCTGGCGAAATCTCTCATGTTTCTTGCATGTCCCATGAGCTAAGGATCAGACTTCCTAAGAACTTTTATTTTTTACATTGGTTCTTGGGTACGTGTCTCTCATTTTCTCTTGTGAATGTGTCCTTTAAAAAACATGAGTTGACGTGAAAGTTTCTGTGTGACCACACTGGCTTAAGATTTTCCTTTATCTTTTTCCTTTCCCCTGGAATTGTTCCTTATTGCATTGCCTTGGGATTTATGTAACATTCCCCTTCTTTGCCCAAATGGGACATGGTCATGTTCTCTCAGGGTCCCTATAATTTCTGTACAGAAACCAGGTTGGTCCTATTGGTTAAAATTGTATCCAGAATGGCAGTTTCTCCTTCTGAGAGCTGAAATTATTAGCTGGGAATGCAAAAAAATTTTGTAAGGGACTCCATTTTAGCAAAATGTGACCTCCAACAAACACAAAGATCGGTCAAGTCCCAGTAGATACGACTGCTTGCTTCTAGTTGTGGGGTTGCCTTCAGAAAGCCTCATCCTTGCCTGGGCCATCCATCATAAACACCCACCCTACAAGGACTCTTGTTTGTATTGTGCTGTAATTCTGTCCTGCCTCCCCTCTTAGTCAGTGCCTTTCTGTACAGGACCATGCTGTCTTTCTTCATGCCTTGTTCATATATAAGGCTACTTCTTCCTGTTTCTCTAGCACCATCCATTTCCTTCTGCTCCTACATCTGGGGCAGGTGTCCATCTCACATATGTGAGAATGGCCAACCTTGCGGGAACACTCCAAGCTCTCTCTTTCTTTCTTTTTTTTAAAAAAATCATGTATTTATTATTTTTTTAGTTGTTTTAATGTTTTTTAAATTTATTTATTTCTGAGAGAGAGAGGGAGAGGGAAAGAGAGAGAGACAGCATGAACAGGGGAAGGTCATAGAGAGAGGGAGATACAGAATCTGAAACAGCCTCCAGGCTCTGAGCTGTCAGCACAGAGCCCGACATGAGGCTCAAACCCAATAACTGTGAAATCATGACTTGAAGTGAAGTCGGACGCTTAACCGACTGAGCCACCCAGGTGCCCCTCTTTCTTTCTTTTTTAATACTTGTTTATTTATTTTGAGTGAGAGAGAGTGTGAAAGGGAGAAGGGCAGAGAGAGATGGAGGGAGATAGAGGATCTGAAGCGGGCTCTGTGCTGACAGCAGAGAGCCTGATGCTGGGGTTGGACTCATGAGCTGCAAGATCATGACCTGAGCGGAAGTCGGACCTTTAACTGACTAAGCCACCCAGGTGCCCCCAATTTCTCTTTCTTTCTACTTCATCCGCTGTGAATCAAAGCTAGAGACATTTTAGCACATAAGGGACTTTTCCTGATGAGTTTCTGTTTTCATCTGAGGGTTGACCAAGAGGTCCCAGTGAATCTGGTCCAGCAATTTCTCCCAATTGTCCTGTTCTTCTCACTCCGGATCCCATCTCCTTCATCCCTTAATAAGGCTTTCCCTCGGAGTTCCTAGTACTCCGTTTTCCTTAGTCCGTTTTTGCTAATAATCTTGGGTATGGAAAGTTCCTCTGATCACAACCAAAGTTACTGGGGATCACCCAGGAGCAAAACCAGAACACACCCTGCACAAAGCGGCAGAGAGAAGAAGATGCAAGATGTTCATGTTGCTGACAGTGATTTTGCTCTGTCAGAACCACATGAGAAGTGCAGACACAGGAACACAGCTTGTAGAAAGTGGCCTTGGGCAGATTGCAGGGTGGCTCTCCTTGTGGCCCCAAAAGCTTTCTCTTTGTTTCTGGAGTAGGGGAAGGGGCTGTGCTTGGGTGAAGATGACATTCAAGGAAGGAGGTGGGACTGCAGGGGGGAGGGCAGGCTTTGGCAGGGGAGTGGCCCGCAGGGTTTGTCCTCCTCTGCCCTCCTTTCCATCAGATAAATCAGACTGTCCCTGTGGCTCCCATGGGGCTGGGAGGGGTGTCCTTTCCCATCCTGCTCTAACATGGCCTCCCCTCTTCCTGCTGCGACCATGTCCCGCCTCTACACATTCCACTTCCTGCACTGCCTGCCCTGTTGGCTTCCCCCAGGATCTCAGGGAAGCAGGCTGCTCTGTCCCCAAGTTACCCCCCATCGCCTCCAACCCCCTGTCCTTTGCCCCCCAGGTTGCTGCCTCCGCATCCGTGCTTCTTCACCTGGCCTTCTGCTCTGCACCTGCTACTGGAGCCCTGGCAAGGGACGTGGGCTTCCAGATGGCAGTTGGAGGCTTATGAAACCACCCATCGGCAGGCTGTGTGGGGCATGCAGTCAAAACTAGGTACGGACTTGGGTTCTAAATCCACATTTTGCCACCTTCCAATGAGGAATTCATTCTGAGTCTGAGTCCCTGTGTAAGATATGGATAATAATCCTAACTATGCACACCCCTATGTACACACACACAGTGGATGCTCACTACATGTATCAGTGTTTTCTTCTATGAAATGCATAACATAGCTTCGACTTTTTGCATTTATTTTGAAGGAAGATAAATAAGGACATTCAATAGTACCTATAATTAATAGTTATTGTGGAGAGATATGTAAGCTACTGGTTAGGGTGATTAACTTTGGAGTCAGATTAAGTGTGAGGCCTCGTTCTGCCACAAACTAGCTGTGTGATGTGGGGCAACATAGTTAACCTTGCAAAGCCTTGTTTTCTTCTATTATAATATGGAATCAATTGTAGAACTCAATGTCTAGGGCTGGTGTGGTCACGAGACCATCCATGCAAAACACCTGACCAGCATGTGGTGCTTAGCAAGAGCTCCAGAAGTTGTCGCTGTGACTACTACTCGTCTTATTGATAATTTTGTTCTCCCTGCTGCCCTGCCCAGCCCTCCCTGGGCCAGGGGAGAATCTGGTTGCCTGATATGTTGGGGAAGGAAGGAGGACAGTGGGCAAAAGACCCCAGAAGGAGTGCTAGAGCATGAGAGTGGGCCATAGAAGCAGCTGGAAAGGATGAGCTCAGAGAGGATGTGAGGATGAGCACTTGGGACTTTGTTGCTTTTATTCTTATATCTTTTCCATCATTTTTATGGGCTGATGTGTAGACATTTGCTGAAAGGGCTTCTCCACCTGGATCTCATTGAAATCGTGCAGCCTTTCTCTGCCGAACGTTTTCCTATCCCAGCAACTATATAAATGCTCCATTTGTGATGTAATTGTTCTGTTTCAGATTTGCTTTCCTAAACTGAAAACTAGAGTATCCAAAACATCTGAGACAATGGCTTTAATGTAACATTTTATATGATGAACTCTTCATTTCCTCTGGTCTACATTTCTTTTTCCTATTTAGTCGTCTACACTCTGGCTCTTGGCGGAGGCTCCAAAGGTCAGGGGTTCCATTGTGAGGAGGATGAAAAGATGAGGTAAATTACTTTTATTGTAAATTTCCCACTTCCTAGAGAATAGGGAGAAGCATCAGCTAAACAGAGGCAGCTTTCACTTGTTTGGAAATACAGTGCAGTCATGATCCTTATTTTGGTTGCTTAAAATGTCTACAGAGAACAGAGAACCAGGTTTTGCCAAAATTACTTCCATAAAGAAAATATTCTGTGGCTTTACCTGCCTATGGCAGTGACTTTTTCTTGGAGGCAGTGACCCTCCCTCCCTCTTTTAGGTGCTGAGAAATAACCACGCAGGGGAAGAGGAGGGTGGAATCAGTAATGGCTAGACTTTAATACAGACATTTTTCAGGGTAGAAAATGGACCAGATTTTGTTCAATGAGGAGATGAGATAGAACACTAATTGGTTGGTTGCTATAAGGTGACAGGAGGAAGCGTTCGAAGTCAGACACATGGGTTTCA
This sequence comes from Proteles cristata cristata, assembly GCA_017311185.1. Taxonomy (NCBI): domain Eukaryota; kingdom Metazoa; phylum Chordata; class Mammalia; order Carnivora; family Hyaenidae; genus Proteles; species Proteles cristata. The sequence goes on from JAESUZ010003186.1 coordinate 244,204, forward strand.
AAACCTATTTCTTCTATTCTCTTCTTTAAATGAGTTGTGAACCTTCACGGTACTGATCATCGAGTGGGGAGATGACACCGAGATGGTAGAGCTGGCTGACGTGGGAGTACAAGAAAGAGACCCTTCTTTGGAGCTATTTGCATGAATGTGGAAAGATACATGAGGATTTCCCTCTTTTTGGCTTGAGAAGATAGAGTGGTCTCTGGGTGCCCTTGAATGCAGTAGGCCAACAGGTGACAGGAGGACCATGGAGGGTCAGCATGGCATCGGTGTCCTGTGCTCTCACCCCCCATCTAGGGTATAAATTTCTCTGTTTCGGGGCGCCTGGGTGGCTTAGTCAGTTGAGTGTCCGACTTTCGCTTGGGTCATGATCTCGTGGTTCGTGGGTTCAAGCCCCGCGTCGGGCTCTGTGCTGACTGCCAGCTCGGAGCCTAGAGCCTGTTTCGGAGTCTGTGACTCCCTCTCTCTCTGACCCTCCCCTGCTCACGCTGTCTCTCTCTCTCTCTCCTAGAAATAAATAAAATATTTAAAAAAAAAATAAATTTCTCTGTTTCTGACCCCCACCCCCTGCCCAGCACATGGGGCTTGGAGTGGAGCAGGGCCTTGGGGCCCAGGTGATAAAGCCTCACCTGAAGATGGAGCAGAATGACTATCCCTGTCCCACCCAGCATCTGCAGCAGATCAAGGACTCATGGCAAACGTCAGCATCCAAGGGTGGCTCTCAAGTGACTTGCGGGATGTGGGTGTGTGGCCATGAGGAAGGATAAGCAGAGGGGTGCTACACACTTATTCATGAGCTCACCTGTGACATCTTCTAGGCCACTCAGAAGCCACTGGAAGAGGTTTTAGTTGAAGGCATTGGGCAGCTTACAGTCCTACTGATGTAGCCTTCATTTTAATGGGACCTCACAAGTTGATGAGGCCTGGGAACATTTGAGATACTTGTACTTTATAGGGTTTCAGTGTTGATTGAAAGAGAGAAGGGCCATGTAAAAGTACTTTGCAAAGTTTGAAGTGCTGTAGAATTGATATGATGGATAAGACTTTGTAGAATCTGGGGTGGCCCTATTAGGGTATCACTGAAGGCTCTGCCAAGGTTAGATGCAGGTCAGATACAGAGTTGGATAACCAGCATACAGAAAGCCTCCTGAGGCAATCCATGGGAGTTTTATTGAGCACCTGTCATGTGCCAAGTATTTTCCTATCTGCTTAGTTAGGATTCAAAGATGATGTTTTTCAGGCACTCAGAATCCAAAGAGGGTCTCTGTGGAGTGAATGCAAGCACCTCAAAGAACTCACCCAGCCTCCTTTAAGCCCCCATCTTTGCCAGGGTCCAAGCTGCAGGGAGATCCTCCCATTCCAAGAGCCCATGGCATGAGGAATGCATTTGCCCACTGCAGGTGCTGGCCGCAGCCTGCATCCCAATCAGCAGAAGGCAGGTGACCTCACAGCTGAGTTGACACCCAAGAAGATGACTACAGGCTGTCAGTAGACAATTTGTCTTTTCAGCCTCCAAAGTATCAGCTGTACAGCAACAATTTACTGAGTAGCTCTTGGAAGTAACTGTGAGAAAGAAGTCCCAAGTAGACATCAGGCGGGTAAACAGATGATTACACGAAAGCAGAGGCATCACAGGAGTGTAAGTGAGTCAAGGAAACTATACAAGGATTTCTTCACTAACAGAAGGCACGTCTAAGATTTCTCCAGACAGCGTGGTTCTGTGTTCACCGTGATCACCACTATACAAAGCTCCAGGACAGAGGGGGAGGCATTCAACCCCACTCTACAGACCCAGTGAGTATATTATATGTATGCATACATGGACGGCTCCCCAGAGGAAACACACCATTGCTGCCATCAAGAACTTATAATCTGGGTGAGCGAAATGGGTGAAGGGTGTCAAAAGGTACAAACTTCCAGTTATAAAATCAGTACATCATGAGTATATGTGCTGCCGAAGCTGGCACAATCAGTAAGTCATGAGGATGTAATGAACAACATGGTGACAGTAGTTAATAATGCTTATATTTTGAAAGTTGCTTAGAGAATAGATCTTAAGAGTTCTGGTCACAAGAAAAAAGTTTGTAACTGTGTGGTCATGAATGTTAATTAGCCTTACTGCAGTGATCATTTCACAATATGTACAAATGTCAAACCATTATGTTGTACACCTGAAACTAATATAATGTCACATGTCAGTTATGTCTCAACTGAAAAAAAAGAACTCACAGTCTGCTGAGGAGCTTGACAAACTCTGGCCAGTGGGCTGAATCTGGTTGGTTGACTATTTTTGTAAATAATGTTTTATTAGAATCAGACACACCCATTTGCTTTTATATTGTCTACATCTGCCTTAGCACTAGTTATAACAGCAAAACTGAGTAGTTGCCACAGAAGCCTTACGGTCCATATAACCTAAAATATTGACTGTATGAGTCTCTAACTCTACAGAAAAATTTGTCAATCTCTGTTCTTGTGGGAGAGACACAGCCATGCCCAGTTAACTCTAATTCTTGGTTTTGAGTGATGGTGAGGGGCAGAGATGGCTGGTTGGCTGGTGGCTGCCCAGGGCCATTGCCATGACTGGTAGACCTGTCCTCAACCTTGAAGGTCCAGAAGTTGGACCGTGTAAGTTCACCTGAACATGACAAGAGTTCATGATGAACTGACAGGCACCAAAAGCAAAGACTGACAGATAGGCTAAAAACAAGCAAAGTATGTGGGATAGCCCTTTCAGGGACTGGACTGATTTCTAGGGGGCTGCCCTTTCTGCATACTGCGGCACTTACCCAAATGTGACTAGATCTTTCGAGCTTTCCTGAATAGCATGAGCAAATTGTGGGAAGCCCCCCTGGACAGCTAGTTTAGGTCAGGGTGAGACCAGAAGAAGAAACTAGCCCTGACCCTTGCCAGACAGCATCATTCCAGTGTCTGGCATCTAATGCTCATCCCCACCTGCTGCATCCACCCTACCCTGGTCCATTAGCATCAGCCCTCCCAGAGAAGGTTGGGAAAATGCCAGTATGTGCTGCTGTGGAGCCCACCCTTCTCAGACAGCCCCTGCTTCTGTTAACACAGCCTTTCAGCAGCCACATTAGCATCACTGGCTAAAAACTACAGCTGTTCTAGGAAAAGGAGAGGTTCCTTTTGTCCTTTTCTATAATGTGTGGTCTTCATGGGCTCATTCAAGGAGGGGAAACCACACATCTCCACGCTCAGGTTCTAGAGGGCACCTCACTGTCTCCCTCTGTCCAGCCACCTGTAGCCAACAACCTTGAGCTGTGCTCTAATGGAGGCATAATCGATGCTATCTGACCACAGAAGAGAGCGCCCTTAATCCCAACTGAAGGTTTGGGAAAGGGTTTCTCAGCAGAGGTGACACTTGATCTGGGCTTCGGAGGAGGCAGGGCAATTTGAGAGGCAGAGTGGTGGGAGAATGGCATCCAGGCAGGCTGGGAAATGTGAGCAGTCCCGGAGGCGGCTTGAAGGCAGCGCCAACTGTCCAGAAGCATGGGGAGGCAGAAGGAGACCGAAGGACACTGAGGATGGCATAGTGGTGGCGATGGGGACGAGTGACAGGAGACGGTACAGGAAAGAGACCAAATCATACTGAGAGGGGCCTTGGGTGCTTGGGTTTTATTCTGAAGGCAGTGGGGCAAGTTGGGAACTTGATGAGTTTTGGGGTTTAGAAACCCAGCAGGCATGGGAAATGCTGAGTCAAAGTCAGGAAACTCCTAGGAGCCTGCTGAAGACCTTGGTGAGAAACAGAACAGGGACAGTGGGAATGGACTAGAAGGGAGAGATATGTTTCCAGAGAGACAGCAGCACTCATCAGGGAGGGTTACAGGACAGTAAAAAGCTCCTTCAAGTTTCAGTCCACAGTGTTGAGGGGATGGTGGTGATGTTGACTGAGTTGCAGCTCTTAGGAAGAAGAATGGGGAGAAGATGGATGAGTATGGGAAAAGAATAAGGAATGTCTGTATGTCCAAGTGAAAGCATATGGACCAAAAGGTGAGGTAGAGTTGAAAAGTTGGGCTCATTTTCCTCTGAGTGTTAGGGAAAGCAAAGAAAGACAGATCAGCTAGGAGAAAGGTAGAGAAGAAAAGAAAAAGCAGTGGAGGCTGGAATCTTGGAGAATGGCACTATTTAAGGATGAACAGATGATGAGCCCACAGAGGAAACAAAGGACGTACCTCCATTCATTTCATTTCTTTCGTTCATTCCTTTGGTCAGCAAATATTTTTTGGGCACTTACCATGGGCAGGTCCTGGGCACCCACGGTGCAGTGGGAAAGGAATTCTGCCTTCTGGAATTTATGGTAAGGGAGGTGCTCAGAAATGCACAGCACTCTGTGGAGGCCCAGAGAGGAGAGAAAGGGGAAGGGTGGGGTCTGATGGTGTTGACGACACTGGTGACGCTGGTAGCTAAGAGGTGGCGTGGAAGACAGAGAGGGCAAGGGGAGAGCTGGCTGAGGAGAGAGAGACACACACAAAGGCCAACCCTGCATTCTTTCTCCTGCCTCACCTCTGAAGCACAGTGAATGCTGGCCTAATCAGGTTTACCTCCGTAGCCATAGCAACCTCTGGGTGTGGTTTTGTTGCACATTCTTGAAACTTGAAGTGAGGAAGTGACTTTATATCAGGTTACGAGCAAATTAGAAATACAGCAATTTCCCTGTCTCTTAAAACGTCCTCTTAAAGGCTTGCTGTGTTTTCTCTTTGCAGGACTCATTTTTTCCTATACTTTGTCATTCATAGGGATTCTGAACCATTACATATATAAGCTAACAAAGTGCTGAAGATGTAAAACAAAATTATTCTGTTCTCTGGTGATAAAAGTGCTCCTTATAGAAATCTTCAGAAATTGAGTACAAAGTAGAAGATCCAAATTATTCATTTCCCATCACTCTTAATATTGTTTTTCCTCCCAATCCTGTTTCTAGATACATTTTACAAATTTGAACACGTTTGTGGTCATTTTGTATTTAGAGGTTTGAATATTATTTTGTTCACTAACTATATCATGGGTATTTCCCAGTGCCACTAAAATAGCTATAAAAACATTTTATTCTACACACGCTTCTCTCTTTAACCATTCCTATGTTATTTGTTGAGGTTCTTCCTAATTTTCCTCAATTTGATTCAACACTCTACCTTCATATGTAGATTTTTGACTCTTTGAAAGCCGGTCTCACTTCTAAATGATTTATTAGGTAATTTTCCCTAGCATCCTTATATTTAAATGAATAATCTCTCACAAATTTCAGAGTTATTAGTACAATGAAAAGTGACTATATACCATCCTTTGTCTCAAAATGCAAGTTACTTTGAAATTTTATCTGATTATTCTGTAAACTTCATTTTGAAGTCAAGAAATTGACCCAAACTGGAGTCGTGATAAATGGCATTTATTTTTAAAATCATTTTATTAAAAAGAAATCTTTTAATGTTTATTTGTTTTTGAGAGAGAGACATACGCAGAGTGTGAGTTGGGGAGGGACAGAGTCTGAAGCAGTTCTCCGGCTCTGAGCTGTCAGCACAGAGCCCAATATGAGGCTTAAACTCATGAACTGAGAACTCATGACCTGAGTCAAAGTTGGGAGCTTAACTGACTAAGCCACCCAGGCTTCTGAAAATCAATTTATTTTTTAATTGAAGTCTAATTGACAGATTGCATTTATTTCTGAATCACAACTACCAGTAGTGAAACTACCCCAGGTTTCCGCCAATACTTGCTTGAATTCCACCGGGATAGCACTGGTTGAACTATTTTTTCGTATTTTTAGATTTGTCAGAGAATATTAATTTGGAATCTAGCTTTTCCTCATTTCTCTCTTCACCTTTAAATTATTTTCTTTGTTTTATTTAACATCACTTTCTTTTTTTTTTTTAAATATTTTTATTTTTATTTATTTCTAGGAGAGAGAGAGAGAGAGACAGTGTGAGCAGGAGAGGGTCAGAGAGAGAAGGAGTCACAGACTCTGAAACAGGCTCCAGGCTCTGAGCTGGCAGTCAGCACAGAGCCGACGCGGGGCTCGAACCCACGAACCGCGAGATCTTGACCCAAGTGAAAGTCGGACGCTTAACCGGCTAAGCCACCCAGGTGCCCCTATTTAACATCACTTTCGAAGGTTACTCCAGAAAGCAAAGAGAAAGTCATTTTTGTTTGCTGGAAGAATTCATTTGCCTTATTGGGCTTTTTCAACTATTCGACTTTCAAACATTGGTTGTACTTCTGTTTTAAGTGTTTCTTGTAAGAAGAATATAGCTGGATTTTTAAAAAGTGAACTTTGGAAAGTTTGATTCATTAGTATTTTTTGTAATCGTTGATAAATTTGGATTTATTGTTACCACCTTTTCATGCTTTCTATTTGTCTTTGGAAGTTCTCATTCCATTTTTTTCCTCCTCTACTAGTTGGGAATTTAGAGTCTGTTTTTTATTTTTTAATGGTTAGGGTTATATTTACCTTCTTCCTAAAACTTCGTGCTTTCACTCTTTCAATTTATAGGGTCATTGTCTGGTATTTTATTTCTATTAAAAATGTTTTGCCAAAAAAAAAAGTTTTGTCAAATGTCTCATCAGACAGTGTATGCGTGCATGCACGCGCGCGCGCACACACACACACACACACACTCTTGAACAATTATGCATCTACTATTTTAAGACACAGAATATTACCTCTATTTTAGAAGTCCATGTGCCACCCCCTCCCTCAATATTTTTAACTTCACCAATCAGGTGTTGCCCTTAGTGTTGATGTTTATTTGTATTTATCGACCTGATCCCGTTTTCTGTGGTCACTTGGTTACCATCCTTCTTACATCTCGCATCTCCCTTCTGTATTAAGGGCCTGTTGATAGTGGATTATCTTAGCTTTTGTTCATCCAAACTCATCTCTGTTTTGTCCTTCTTTAAACATAAATTTTGCTGGATATGCAATCATAGATTGACAGTTATTTTTCAGTACTTTGAAGACATTATCTTATGGTACTTTGGTGTCTTTTATTGTTGGTGAGACATCAGATATCAAACAGGTTAAGCTGTCTTGTTTGGACTCTTTTTAAACTAGTCAATTTGTCTTTATGTTCTGCAGTTTCACCAGGATGACCCTGGCTATCATTTTTTTGGGAATATTTTGTATGTCCTAACTTTAGGGGTCCATGAAAATTCTTGAATATTGGTCTCTCCCATTTTTTCCTACTCACTCAGACTTTCACATTTATTAACTTCTTTTAAATATTTCCTCCTCTTTGTCTCTCTCTGCTGTATCCCAAGTAATTTGATCATATATAGCTTTCAACTTACTAATTGTGTTTTTTCAGTTCTAATCTGTTGGTTAACTCATATATTGAATCTTAAAAGTTCGACTACACCTTCTACTTCCGGAAGTTAAAAATGTGGCTTGATGTTTATGATAGTGTTTTATTTTTTGCTTGTATATTAAATTTAAAAAATTTTTGAAAACATATTTATGATTTATTTATTTATTTATTTTGAAAACATATTTATTTTATAAACTATGACCTGCTGGCCAAATCTGGCACACTCACTATTTTTGTAAATAAAAGTTTAGTAGAACACAGCTAAGCCCATTGATTTACATAATGCCTGTGTCTGCTTCACTCTGAAAATCAACGTTGTTTTTTTATTTTTTATTTTGTGTTCACTTTTGTTTTGTTTTAGGTTGGCCTTTTTGATGCAGCTTGTATAGCTTGCAAAACTTAAAATATATACTACCTAGCCCTTTGGAGAAAACGTTGGCCAGACCCCTCTACACATGATAATTCTAACATCTAAAGATGTATCTGATTCTGCTGCTTGATGTTTCTACTAACTCTGTCTCATGATGTCTTGCTCTGTGAGTCGTCTTGTGATTTTTTACTGGGAGCTCATTTTTATTGGGGCATTATCTGTGAGAATTTTATGAGACTTAACTTGAGAGAATATTTCTTTTATTTGTGTTTACTTTGCCAAGTGCCTGGGAACGACTAATCCAGGATTATATTAAATTTGTTTCTTCGGCCTAAAATAGTTTCGGAATAGGCAAGTAGAGTGAATTTGAACAACAGGCTGAGGCCTGGTTTATGGTTTTTATCTTTGGGGGTGGGGAACCTCGTGGAGGAGGGGAAGGACTTTTTTCCTTCCAGCTAAAATCAAAGTTGAGACACAAAGCTTTTCTTTGCTGTACCCCTTTGCATAGCAAATACTTTCTAGTCTATTCTCTCACTGGAAATGTGGGCTTTGGGGGGACTTATTCTATAGTCTTTATGCTAACACTCTACTGCCTTGTTGTATCTCTGTCCCCCACCCCCACCCCAGAAGGCAAAGGCCCTCAGGGGTCTTTAGGCATTAAGGCCTGCTTGAGTGAGCATTTACCAGATCATTGTGGATTCTGGCTTCTACTTCCTTCATTTTCTGCCTCTGAGGATAGACCTTAATTTCTTGCCAAGTCAGCTATTTATTTTATCCGCATTTTATAGGTGTTTTTCAGGAGAGGATTTTCAGGATACAGAGTCTGTCATGTTGCTAGAAATAAATGTCATAAAAATTTTAAATTAAAAAATGTACAGTTAGGATAAAGGAAACGGGAAAGTTTTATAACACCCCATACAGGCTCCAGGCCTACCTATTGTTTACTTATCTCTGAATTATGTACAGTGTCTCTGGAGTCAGACAATGTGGGTCTGGAACCAGGCTTTGTGTAGAGTGGGGAGGAGAAGTTGGGGGGGAGGATACTTTTTCTGTAAAGGGATTTGCAGGCTATACTCAACTACTCAACCCTGCCACAGTATCAGGAAAGCAGCCATGATTACATACTATGTAAGGAATGGGCATCGCTGTGTTCCAATAATTCTTTATTTATAAAAATGGGCAGTGAGCTGGAAGCAAATGAACCTCTATAAGCATCAGTTTCCTCATCTCCAGAAATAAATATAGCAATACTATCTGTGTTGTACATAGATTGTGAGCATTATGTTAGTGAATTCATGTAAATGCTAGCGTTAGCTGAGATGATGATGTTGGCAAGATGAGGATATCAAACCAGTGCCCTGATTTTTCAAGATTATAAGGGCATCTTCACTTCAAAACATTCAGCTCAGATCTGAGTCTTGCTTACACTGTGTTTCCAATACAGGTTGATAGGGGATTCTGTTCACTGTTGTTCCATCGGGGATCCAGACTGATGCAGCAGTCACCATCTTGAAATTGCTGGTCACTACAGAGGCAAGGGTCACTTGGTGGTGGTGTGCGGGGAGGGTGTCTTGCAGCAACAATTAAATGCTTGGACTGTCATTTCTCTGCCTGTTTCATGGGCAGAATTGGTCACATCTTCCCCTCCCACCTATGTCCCCCTAGTTGTTGGGCATGCTGTCACAGACAGGTATCACCTGTCGGACCCTCTGGGAGTAGCTGAGCTTCAGAGCTGCCTTTCCCAAGTCTGCCGCTTGCTAGGGCAGCCCACATGCAGTGACTGTTCCAGGTAAGATTACAAGGCCCAGCCACTTTAACCCAAGATAGGACAACTCCGATGGCCATTTTAGCTCCAGACATCCCTGTGGATTTGGCTCAGCCTGTTGGGCAACTTGACCTCTCCCTCTGCCCAATCTTGCTTCTTTCTCCTCCTGTCCATAAGTGTTGCTCCCAGGGACACTCCTGAATAAATACCCTGTAGGTTAAAATCCATCTCAGGGTTCTCAGAGAATCCAAGCTATGACACTCACCATTGCCCAAGAGGGGAGGTCTGGAAATATCTTCTGGGGAGCTCTGAGGACTGCACCACTCACTAAAGTGAGCAAAGTCAGGACATAGAGCTAGGAGAGTCTAAAATCCAAACATTGATAATAGCTAATATTTACTGACCATTGACCTGCCATATTAGGTACTAAAAAATGTTACTTAGATTATTAGCTCATTTAATCTTCACGACATCCTATGCATTGGGTGGATTAGATCAGGAGATGGCAAGCTTTGGCCCACAGACCAAATCGTCCCATGCTCATTCCTTTGTGTAATGTCTATGCTACTTTCATGCCATAACGGCAAAGTTGAGTCATTGCGATGGACACTGTATGGCCTGCAATGTTGAAAATATTTAATATATGGCCTTTTTGAGAAAAAGCTTGCTGAACCCTGAATAGGTATTGTTTCCATTTTATAGATAAGAAAACAGAAGCTTAGACACAATTTATCATCACAGAATAGACATGATTATTAGACATGATTTATTTATCACGGAATGCCATTTTTTAGTTACAGAAGTAACTGGTTACAGAAAGACCTCCTCCTGTGATGGCAGGTGCAGAACACTCTTATGCCACTTACAGGCCTTTGTAAGTTCTCAGTGAATGTATATGAATGATTCTCTTCCCTTTACTTCCTTCTACCACCCCCCTTTGTAAATTGAGGTCTCCTTTTCCATCTCTGTTTTTGATCTTCTCCTGCACTGATTCTGTCCTCTTCAGGCAAGTGCCCCTGAAATAGTAACCCTGTGCCTCTCTCCACCAGGTAAAGAGCACAAGGGACTCACCAGGTTTTGGTATCTGTGACTCTAAAATCCCGGGAGAAAGCTCCACTCTTCCAGAATGCCTGCCTTCTCCTGGAAAGAGGGCAGTAAATGTGTAGAGGCTGAGCGGGCTGCCGGGACACACTTCACCGTCACTAAGAATTATCCTGTGTGCTGAGCCATAAAGTGATAAAATAAAGCGGCTGCTTTGATGGCCTTAGAATCTAAGGATGAAATTATCTATTTCCAGCTGCCTCCAGCTGAGAAGCGGTTCCCAGGACAGCACTGGGTAACTCAAAAACATTCCCTCATAAAAGTGATTGTTTAAGGGGGATGCAAGAGTTTAGTTCCTTAATGCCCAGCCAGCTGCTTCCCAGATTCACCCATAACAAGGGGCTAAGCCCCCAGATTCATTCCCATACTTAGAGGCAGACCTAAAAACTGAGTTCAGGTTGTTCGGCACCAAAGTTTGTTCTCTTAACCATACATTCTGTTCCCTCCTGGCATGCAAATATCCAGGATTATGTATTTACATTCTACAGATGCCATTCTATGTGCTCAGATAGATTTTCTGCTAATGATTTTCTAGCATTTAGCTGCAGAAGGGCTGTCGGAAGAGATTCCACCTATTCATCTCTTTATATCCCATGCCTTCTAAAGAGTTTCCCCAACTTGGGGCACCTGGGTGGCTCAATCAGTTAAACACCTGACTTCAGCTCAGGTCATGATCTCACTGTATGTGGGTTTGAGCCCTGCATCGGGCTTTGTGCTGACGGCTGAGAGCCTGGAGCCTACTTCAGATTCTGTGTCTCCATCTGTCTCTGCCCTCCCTCAATTATGCTCTGTCTGTCTCCTGTCTCTCAAAAATAAATAAGCACTAAAAATTTTTTTTTAAAAATTTCCCCAACTTTCAGAGAGATTCCTGAATCTAGTGAGGAATATTAGATCCCTAAGCAGAAATTTCTGAAACCCTTTTCTCATTTTTATCTAAAAAAACATTTGTTATAAAAAATGTCTAGCGAATGAATGAATAAAAGAGTCGATGACTGACTGAATGAATCAATCTCCAGGTCCTCGACAACTTAAGGATCTGGGACAAGGTTTGTGCTCATGATGAGAAAAAAAAAAAGATTGTTTTGTTACTATGGACCACCCACTACAATTAGGTGTCCCAAGAGATGGCCATTTATTCAAGAAACACTACTATGAGTTTTACTATAACTCGAACACTGTGCTGGGCATTGGGGATATGACATACAAGGTCTCTGCCCTCAACACAGACCTCTGAGGATGAGGTGGAGGCATGAAGGCCAGTGTGGGTGTTGGCCAGTACTTGTATGCAGAAAGAAAACGGGGTGGGGGGGAAGGGGAGGGGTGGGGGGTGATGTAAAGACTGAAGATGCTCTTTCTAGCAAGTGAAATGAAGTTTATCCTCCAGGTGGTGGGTTGGAAAGGGTTAAGAGGAAAGTTCTGGGGCAGCTAGCAGATGTAACCTGATCCCTCTCGGCAGTAGCCTGGGCTTTAAAACCTGGAAACCTGGAGGATCACAGACACTGGGCTGGTTTTACTGGTCTCCCCTCACTGTTTAGAAAGCCAGGCCTTTCCTTGCAGAGCTGGTGTTTCTTTGGTGGTGGGAGTTCCTTCTGGGTATTGCTCAGTGCATCCGTGTTCTGTGGGTTTTTACTAGTTGCAGTTCTCAGGGTATGTCCTGGTCTCCAGTAATAGGGTAAGTTGAGAGGGCAACGAAAAAGAGATGTTATAAAATCACTGACTGTTTTAATGGTACAACTCTGGCAACGTAACAGTTTTCAGACACAAACAGGACCAAATTCTTTCTACAGAACTTTCCAAGCCATTAATTCAGAGGTAGGAAACTTTCTCTTTCCATAGAGGGGCCACTGCCTGATATAGTTAGAGCAACAGTAACTTGGGTTGGGGGGAAATTTGGGCAAACCCCCATTGCTCAGCAGAACCCTGCCTGCAAACAGCTAAAGGCAAGTCCCTGCATCAGAACCAAACCGCAACAATTATTAACCACGACTTGCCTTAGTTCTGGTTTATCTTACTAGGACCAAGAATCAAAACAAGCTTCTCCGGCAGGAAACGTTCTGTGTCTACTACAAAGCATGTATTATGTGTTTAATGCCCGGGAATGGACACTAGGTGCTCCAAGGGCTAGGACTGAGAAAAAACTCAGGATTAAGGTGGTCCCAGGAGCTTCAGGAAAATGAAGGATCTTGAGTTGAATTCTGACGGAGGAGAAGGACTTGGTTGAGGAGATGAGAGTTTTCAGGAGCAGGGGCTAAAGGAAGGAGTAGGAATGTCCTGTTTCTGCAGACTAGCAACTGACCAGTCTTTCTTTTTTCTTTTTCAAAGAGAAAGAAACAACTAGGTGGATAAATGTAGTTGGAACAGGGGGTTCATTTGGGAGAGCAGCCCGGGATGAGATAGAAAAAGTGAGAAGGGAGGCACCTGGGAGGCTCAGACGGTTAAGCATCCCACTCTTTTTTTTTTTTTCTTTAATGTTTTGTTTTTGAGAGAGAGAGACAGCACAAGCAGGGAAGGGGCAGAGAGAGAGGGAGACACAGAATCTGCAGCAGGCTCCAGGCTCTGAGCTGTCAGCACAGAGCCCAACCCAAGGCTCGACGACACGAACCGTGAGATCATGACCTGAGCCGAAGACGGATGCTCAACTGACTGAGCCACCCAGGCACCCAAGCACCCCGCTCTTGGTTTCTGCTCAGGTTATGATCTCAGGGTTCATGAATTAGAGCCTTGTATCAGGCTCTGTGCTGACAAGTGTGGAGCTTGCTTGGGGTTCTCTCTCTGTCTCTGTCTCTGTCTGCCCCTCCCCACTCTGTATCAAAAATAAATAAATAAACTTCAAATTTTTTTTTTTAAAAATGAAAAAGAAAAAGTGAGAAGCAGGCAATCTATGAAGGACGCTGAGTCTTAGACAACAGAAAGGCTGGCTAGGAATTAGTATAAAGAGGTAGTATAGTAACTTCTCTCATTTTCTTCTTTTCCCTAGGTTGCTGTATTTATATGATCATCAATTTGCTGGGAAGCAGAGAGAATATTATGGGAAAAAAGTTAGGATCAAGTGTTAAACTCAGCATCATGTTCTAATGCCACTGGGTGAAAATTCTAAGTAGACAAGAGAAATAACAGTTGCTAATGTCCTGAAATTTAAATTCCAGCAACTCAACAGCCTGGGAAGCACTGAAGCTGACGTAAAGCAGAAAGGTTCCCTTTAAAATTGGATCACGATTTATAAGTAGTTGTATCTGAGTGGAGAGAACATTACTCTGTTTGCCCACCTGGCACTCCACCAACCTTGCAGGTGTCTGGGCATCTTGGAATGTAAATTTAAGCAGGGAAACTGGGAAAGTTTCCACTGGCTGAATGGAAGGTCAAAGGAGTGATTATAACTGAGATACCCAAGTGCAATGCCAGTAATTGGGGACCTATTTGTGATCGAAAGGCAAGAGTTTCATAGACTGCTTTGTAGAGGGTGCCCCTCACTCCAGCGTACATCCAGTGTTTTCCAAGATGCAAACTCCTTGAGACCAAGGATGTGATTCCTTTGTGCTGCCCTGCCAGGGAGTTTTGGATAGTGTGAATGACAAGTGTCAATACAATTGTATTGATACTATTCAATTATCATATAGTGGCATGTTTTATATTCCCAAGTTCTGAATAAAAGGGTTCGAAAAACTTCAGTGAAAGCTAATTAATAAGGAGGTTTTAGTTAGCTGCGGAGAGCCGTTTCCTTGTCTCCAGAAGACACTATTGGGTGATTGATACTCACCCTTAATCAAACAGAGGCAAGTGAGAAGGGGACCAGAATAATTAGGGAACTGTAATGTACATAAAACTGTCCCTTCAGTGAGTTTTTTGTTGATTGGCTCTTCTAAATTTGTAGGAAGGTAGCCCATACCCCTGACCTTTTTTCTTCTATTGGGTCTCATTTCTCACTCTGACTGTCCTTGTTCAATACTCACCGAACACAGGTAATGATTTGCCTCGGGACTGTTGACCCCATCAGACTGCATGCTCCATGTAGACAGGGTCTATATCGCCAGGGCCAGGCACAAAGGCACTTGCTGACCCAGGGGCATCTCTGGGATGCATGTAATCCAACCAGGCAACATTTTAACGTCCCCACTCGAAACGGAAGTCTGCTCTGATTTTGCTGTAAGGGTCCACATATGCTAGCTGAGGGCCGCAGGGTTGTTGAGTCAGCGTTTACTGAATGACAACTAAAGATGCCTAAATTTCAAACCTGAAGCTTTAAAGGGAGACACTGGGATAAAACTTGGTTCCACTTGTTGCTCAGTTCCCAGGGCGGCTCATCTTTCTCTACAAATCCATCTCCATGTTGCTCCCCCAGCTGGCAGACGTGCTGACATCTTCATCCGATGAAGCGGTGCTGTAATTCTTCATTTGGAAAGCTTCATGGGACTTTTCCTGGAAGCCGAGTGAAGTGTGGAGGAGGTCACACATTTCTCATCTCCCTCACCATTGCTTTCTGATGAAATGGTTGAAAGAGGCTGCAAATGAAGTGCCCAGTTGCAGGGATCTGAGCTGGAGCTGCGTGGCCAGCTGCGTGGGAGGAAATGGGGCTTTGGGGGACCCTCCTGCCTCATGTGAGGGGTGAGGGAGGCAGTGGACTAGTCACACCCTGCTAGCACCTTCTAAGCTCTCAGGTTTGATTCTAGCCCAAACCTGGACAAGCTGATGTTCAGGTCAGAACTGGTTGATGAAAATTAGCTCACAGGTTCTGGGTAGAATTCTTCACCACCTTCACGTTTGTAAGCTTTCCCGTTTCCCCTTCCTCCCTTCCCCATTCATTGATTCTTCCACCATGGCCCATTCCTCATTCCTTCCACATCCTCCCTTTCCTCTCCCCAAATTTGCGGTCCCTTCTCCACTGTGTCCCTGCTTTCTATCTTCTTGCTCTTTCTCTCCTGTTTTCTCGGCTCCCTCACTTCTCGGGTCTCTTGTTCTTTCTCCTTCTTTCTCTTCTTTTACCTGTGACCCACTGACCTCCTGTTGCTCTTTCTTTTTCTCTAAGGATTTGTCCATGACCTGAGAGGAAGAGAACGGGCTCCATGAAGTCTTTGTCTGGAAGGAAACACGGGCGGAAGCAGCTCTGATCACAGGCAGCCACTAAATTTGATTCGCAGTTGATCTTCAATGAAGGAAAAGATTTTCAATTATGAAACTCATAAAGTGTAAGGATGAGGGAACCTGGCTGCATATGGAGTTTGACTAATGGTTTCAAAGTGCTTTAAAGAGTTTGGCATTTGCCAGCCTTCCTTTCTTCCCCTAATCCTCAAACCCATGAGCTTTTATGGGAAACATAATCCTCTTTTCTGATTCATTTACACTTAGCTCATCTGAGTATTGTTTCGTAAAAACCATCCAAAGTCCAAGAAGTTTTATGAGATCTTTAAAGACCTTTTTTTTTTTGAACCAGGAAGTTTCATACTGCCAATATAAATGGACCTTGAAACATAGGGGGTGTGGGTCCAGAAACCATGGTATTAAACTGGGTCTAGAATTGGCAAAGGCTGGTCCCTGTGCCTGACAGGAACTGGGCTTTCACTTTCAGAGTACTAGTGACTTGAGTGTTTAGATGAGTAACCATCTCATATGATAGTACAGAGGGTACATGTTTTTCCCCTTTAGGGATGAGACTATGTGTATATTACCCCATTAATGGTTGTGTATATAGACATGTATACTCACACATGTGTGGGTCCTTTGGGGATGAGATAATTACATTAGAGATTCTTTGGTTATATTTTAGAGTTGATCTCATTATGATCTATCAGAATCTGTCATAAAGTGGTTTGTAATCAAGCTGAAGAGTGGTTGAAATACCTACTTTTTATTGCTTTGGGTCAAGAGAAAGGAAGACTGGTATTTTTTTAAAAGTTTATTCATTTACTGAGAGAGAGAGAAGAGAGGGAGAGAGAGGGAGAGAGAGAGAGACAGAGAGAGAGACAGAGAAAATTCCAGTCTTTGCACTGTCAGTGTGGAACCTGACCTGGGACTCAAACTCATGAACTGCAACACCATGACCTGAGCCAAAATCAAGAGTCCCTGCACCATATCTTCTTGATGGGAGGGAACAGTTTCCTGCAGAGCCATAGAGAGTGGTTAAAGTCATTGCTCTTCCCAAACACGAGGACTTCAGGTCGACCCCAAGGCCCTCAGGAAACAGGCTCAGAGGGGTGAAGTGACTTGCTCAGGCTCCCATGGGAAGAGAGGCAGGGCAGGGATGGAGCCCAGAGCTCTGGCTCCCTGTCTAGGCTCTGCCCTCTGCAGGTAGCTGCGTCTTATTGACTGAAGCAGGTTTATCCATCTGGGTCCTGTGAGTGACCCACAAAAACAGCATACCCAACACAAGGAACTAAAATCTAGTCCTTTGGGGACATGTCCTTCACTATTTCCTGAGCTGTTGCTGCCTGACATCTCTCCTTTTCTGACCTGCCTCTTCAGAACGGAGTTAGTGCTTCTAGACACCTCTTTCCCCCTCCATCCATTTCCACTGCTGCTATAGAATCCCTACTGGAGAGGGAAACTCTCTCCAGGCTGATTTGAGTTGACGGTTGGCAAGATTTCCCCTACATACTGTGAATTTTCCATGAGATGACAAAGAATTATGGATTGCACTGTGACACTGGCCTCATACGAATCAGATCCTGCCCTGTGAGGATTTTATTATCTCAAAGTGTTGCTTAATTCAGTTGTTGCTTTTTTGTATTTTTTTAAAGCTTTCATTTATTTATATCTTGTCTCCCTAACCAGATAGGAAATTCCTCCAAGACAAAGGGGTTGTGCCTTGGGACGCTGTGTATGTGCAGAGGGTCAGCCTCTGTGCTGGCCTGAGTAGGCACTGGGTGGGTATTTACTAGCTCCTATTGTGTCCTTTTTACAGAACCCAGTGCTGAGAGGCAGTTTCTTGACCCACCCTCCTTCCTCAATCATCTCAGCTGGTTCTCTTTGGCTTGGCTCAGAGACTGACCTTGAATGACCTCACTGATTCTGTCCACAGGGACCCCGGATGTTCTTAGAGTCACAGACTGTTAGCACTGGAAGGTACTTTTAATCCAGCTTTTCTGCTATGGAGGAGGAAGTGGAGGTTCAGGGATGAGGGGTGAACTGCCTGTGGTCTTTTGGCTAATTAGCTATAGTGTTCTGACTGAACTGTGGTCCCTCCTTCCAGCCCGGTGTTATTTAATCTCCGACAGTGGCTCTCAAGTGTGTTCTCACATGAAGCTGGTGCTCAGGCAGATGGACTGAGGCCTTCTCTTGCCAAAATCCAATATTGGAGGTCTTTCTCCAATGTACAGAAAAAAGAGATTAATGAATTCTCTTCAACTTTAAATTACTTTCTATTCATTTTTAAACCATCATTACCTGCTACCAGTTGTCTGCTAGCCAATGCCGGCAGACAACAGAACAAAGATTAGTCACAAATACACGTGAATGAGAACAGCCAAAGCCTTGCAAACCAAGTATCCTATTTTTCGTTAAACGGCTTAAAAAAAAAAAAAACAAAACCAGACTGTTAGGATCATGAGTTTTCTATTGCACTCATATAACAAAATCGTGCATTCTGGAGACACGGTTTTAAATTCAAATGCTAGACGACAGCGTTATTTCATGGTTTTTCCCAAAGAGCACTATGAGCTCCAGGGACTGTCATGGGAACATCCCGCGTTTCCCTTACTGTGATTTTGGGTCATCTCCAGGGAGTGATCCTTTCCTTTCAGATAGGGGTCCAAGGACCTGAGATTTTTTTTTTTTTTTTTTTTTAATTCTAAATGGCTTGGGGTTGTCATGGATGCTAAACTCTGCATTCCCATCCTATAGGCCTGAGCAGGGCTGCTTCTGGGGTTGATGCCTGCTGCGGTTTCTCCCCGTTCACGCGGGCGCCCCCTGCTGACCGCCCTGCGCTCTCAAACTCGCCAAACTAGGAATAGGGTACCAGAGGCTGCAGACCGAGACACAGTCACAACGGGTTTACAATCTCAAAGAGAACCATCTAGACGCTTTCCGATGGACAGCTCGGCGCATCCCGAGGAATCTTTCTGGGCTCCGAGCTGGTATTTTCATTCAACCCCCAGCGTGTATGCTACCAAACACGGATAAGCAAATGCCTTCCAGGCGATACCAAACGAATCCCGTGGTTCCTGTAAGGAAAGGACCAGCCACTGACTCTGCCGAATCCTTTGTCCTTCCCCGAGACACGGGACCGGGGAGCGGGGACCTCTGCCTTGCCGCTCCACATTAACAATCTGTGTGGATGTGGAGGGTGGCGGCGCGTTCTCGGGCTCATCTCACGCTTTCCCCAATTAGGATTTACTGCCTGACGTCACGTCTGCCGGAGATTGGCTGTTCAGATCTGACACTCGGTTCCACGGCGAGAGCAACTTTTTAAAGACTTTGCAGCCGGGGCTGCCTCCGAGCGTCCCGCGCGCTCACGCCCGCGCTCGCCTGCTCTGCCCCCGGCCCGGGCGCGGCGCCCCCTGCACCCGCGGCCGCGCGGGCGGACCCTCACCTTGCGGAGCCTGCTCCCCTCGCCCCTCCCCTCCCGGGCTCGGTTCCCCACCCCACCCCCACGCCCGCCCCCTCCTCCCCGCCGCTTTCGGCTGGGGTCTGGGGCCGCTCGGCCGCCCGCAGAACTTCCTCTCCTGCAACCGAGTTCTCCTCGTCCCGCCTCCCGGGCTCTCGGGCAGCCGGAGCGCGCGCGGGCGGCCACACCGGGCGAGCCGCACGACCGGGGGCGGGCGCCGGGGGCGCCGGCTCGGGCCCGCGATGGCGGGCCCCTGGCTCAGGTGGGGGCTGCTGCTCTGGGCAGGGCTGCTCGCGTCGTCGGCGCACGGCCGGGTGCGGAGGATCACCTACGTGGTGCGCCCGGGCCCCGGCCTGGCGGCGGGCGCCTTGCCCCTGGGCGGGCCCCCGCGCCCGCGGACCTTCAACGTCGCGCTAGACGCCAGGTACAGCCGCAGCTCGGCGGGCGCCGGGGCTCCCAGCCGCGCCTCCCTGGGGGCCCCCTCGGAGCGGACGCGCCGCACGAGCCAGCCAGGCGGCGCGGCCCTGCAGGGGCTCCGGCCGCCACCGCCGCCGGAGCCGGCTCGGCCCGGGGCCCCCGGCGGGCAGCTCCACCCCAAGCCCGGCGCTCACCCGGCGGCCGCCCCGTTCGCCAAACAAGGCAGGCAAGTCGTGCGCTCCAAAGTGCCGCCGGAGAGCCAGAGCGGCGGGGGCTCGAGGCTGCAGGTTCAGCAGAAGCAGCAGCTGCAGGGGTAAGCCCACACCCTCCCTCCGTGCGCGCGCGCCGCCCGCGCCGGGACCCGCGGGGTCGGGGCCCCTCGCAGCCGGGCCGTGGCCGCGGGCGCCGTGCGCCGCGGGGCTGCCTTCTCCTCCCGCGCCGCGAGCAGAGTCGAGTGCGGGGGCCCGGATCCTTTGAGGATAAACTCCGAGCGCATTGTTTCTCAGCTGCGGGTAAACACAAAAGGCATTTCTGCCTGGGGCGTAACCTCCTGTGCGCGAACCCAACTACTCCTAGAAGACGGGCGTGCACATGAAGTCACTACCGCTCACTCCCTCAGCATCAATTAAACTGCTCTTTGCAACTCAGTTTTAACTTTTTTTCTAGCTAGTGAAAAAAAAAAGTTTTGGAAGAGCTGCATATGAAGATCCAGCTTCTGTTCTGTGGCCTAGAACTTTTCAGCATCCTAGAAATTGTGGACTTGAGCTTCCGTGCACCTGTGGGGTCTGCGTCCCCTGGGGCAGGGTGTCTTTGCATGGACAGACTCTTTGGTTGGAAAGTTGGGAGGTTTCTGTTACTGACCGCTTGTACACATCCTTCCTGGCCCTCTCCCCATTTAATTACGGGGTGGGGGTGTGGGGGATCACTTGTTTTGCCTATCTGGTTCTTGAGGGGGTAGTTCCAGGCATTGTGATCTCACCTCTGTTTGGATACTTCTGCCTAAACTCAGATACAGTTTAAATTGTGCGTCAGGTAATATACAAAATACACTTGGCTCTACTTTGGGGGTTAAGGAATTCATTTATGTGGACCCTGTTCTTCCTTCCGGTGTAATTCTACGTCATGCAGGCTTTTAGGTTCTCCCATCTTTCCGTGATACATGATCATTACTCTTCTACCTCGGCAGCTCTGGACTGGGCATGCTGCGTATGGCTGAGGACTCTCTGGAAGCCAGGGGAATGTGGACGCAGGAGGCTGAGCTTGCAGGGACCCCGTAGGCTTGAGTTTTCGGGAAGAGAACTTTGCTTCTGTGGACTCAGGAGTCTTGCTTTGTTTCAGGCTCAATGTCTGTGGAGGGCAGTGCTGCCATGGCTGGAGTAAGGCCCCTGGCTCCCAGAGGTGCACCAAACGTAAGTTTCCGAGCTCGCTGTGGTCCCGCACAGTGGGCAAAGGGGGGCTGTTCACATGCGGAGTGGGAGTCCCACAGGGGTCTCAGGAACGGGCTCATGCTGCTCTGGAGAGGTTACGTATGCAAGACAGGGAGCCCGTTTTCTTCAGCGTTCTACCCCTCATGAAGGGTTGGGTCACAGCAATGATGGTGTATCAGCGCCAGCAGCAATCTATTGTACAGAACCGTGCCACGCATCCAAGGTTCCCCCGCACCTACCCGCCTCTGTTAGTCACTGCCACACCTGTGGATCAGGAGCTAGGAAAACATTCCCATTGGAGAATGTGCCATTTGCCAAACCAGCACAGTGAACTCAAACTTGGATATTGACAGCCGAGAGACATTTTTTCAGTTGATGGCCAGAGGGGAATGGGAAATAGGTGGCCTTGTTCTGAAATAAAACATGAGCAGTTTTTAAAGCTTTCTGAAAACAGCAACAGGAATCCTCCATCTTTGAGGCCTGGTGGTTTCCCAGGAGACGATCACTTCACTGTTCTTCAGAACTGACTGTGTGGTCTTCAGCACTTCTCCAATTAATACACATCTTTTTTTTTTTTTTAATTAAAATTTTTTTAAAAAGTTTATTTTTGAGAAAGAGACAGAATGAGAGTGTGGTAGGGGGGAGAGAGAGACCGACCGACAGACAGACAAAGAATTAGAAACAGGCTCTGGGATCCTAGCTGTCAGCACAGAGCCGGACATGGGGCTCAGGGCTTGAACTCACGAACTGAACTGTGAGATCATGATCTGACCTGAAGTTGGACACTTATGTGACTGAGACACCCAGCGCCCCCACCAGTTAACACACATTTTAGCAGTGTTTTAGAAAAATGTATTATTGGTACGTGCAGGTTTGCAAATGCCAGATCACATTTCCCCGATGCATTGTAAAGTTGAGGATTCAGTTAAAATGTATTTTGAGGCTCCTCTGGACAAGTTGCCTCATTCTGTTGCTAGCTGGAAGTAATAAAAAAAAATCTTCCACTCAGAAAGAGTTTATCCTTCTTTGGTTTCTCTGTATAGAGCTTGAGCTGTAAACATTGTGGATTGGAATCATCCCAAATTTTAGCTGCTTATATGTCTGCATCATAAGTCAAGTTTAGCAGCTTGTTTTGTATACAGTTCGGATATTAAAATCCTGATTTCGTATTTTAAGTATTTCATATTAAAAATAAAATACATATGAGCACTGGGTTTCTATGGAAACCAACTTTACAATAAACTATTTAAAAAAGTAAAAATAAAATATAGTTTGGATTTTGAAATATTGGGAAAAATTTCTAGTACGGTCATTCTGGTGAACTTGTTAAAAAAAAACCTTTATGCCTTGAAAGAAGCAGGAGGGCTCTGGCATGGTGGCTTGGATTTTCTAGAAGGGGATGTCCAGATAGGTTATGATTTGGCTGTGATCCAGGAGTAATGCTGGGTAAGAACTCACTATCAGCCACCTGATTATTGAACGCAAACTACTGGCTCAGAAATGCTCAGGGTTGTAGGCATTCAGACTATTATAATTTTTCACTTCTTAGATTACACTTGACACAATAGTACACCAGCATTTTCCTGAATTTATGATGACTCAGGTCAGATTACACACCCTTTCCTCCCTTCAGTATCTCCTTCCGCTCAAAACCTGGTATGATACGGTTTGACTGTAACATGGAGATAACCCATCCGTGACCGCACCACTGCTCTGGGATGTTGCTGTGTAAAGATTAAAAATACAGAACAGGATTTTATAGACAGTGGGTGGGTGCTCCTCCTCAGAGAGCATGCACCAACACTGGAAGATGTTTACTTGGCAAATGATTCAGTCTGGTGTCTTCTCTGGAAAGGTTTTCTGAGGATTTGGGGATCCAGAGATGTTCTGGAAGATCCAGAGATACCCTAGAAGGAGATCTTGAGGAAGCAACCACTTCATGGCTTCCTGATGGTTCAGGCGGGGGGAGGCAAGAGCATGTTTGTGCTGAGGTTTGATGGGGTTTGCCCTTTGGTGACCCAGAAGGAGAGAAGCTACAGAAGGCTCTGGGTCAGAGCAGTGACTGCAGGGTCCCAGAGGAAGTTGCTACATTCATTGAGTCTCACAACACACATAACAAATACCTCTGGCTTTAGGTTCAAGTTCACTTTCCAGTTCCTAGAAGGTAACCCTTGGACAGCATCAGGGTCTAAGCAATGCAATATCACTTTCTTTTCTGATGATTTTTTAGCAAACAATTGGCCTTCCTGTACTGTCCGATCTGACAAATTAATTCAGACCCAAGTGCTGGAAACGTAATGACTCCTTTCAGGAATAATTTTAAAAGTGATGCTGGGGTAGGCCAGTGTCCGATCCAAAGTAATGTATGTATTAGGTAGATATGTCTCAATGGGAAACTTGTTTTGTGTATGTGGGAGAGCCAGAGAAACAAAGGAGCCTTCCTCCTTCATATGGGATGACTGGAGTTACCATTGGGCTGTGAAACTTGTGATCGTGGCGGAGCAGTGGGCTGCTGGAGAAACCCCTGGCCCTGAGTTCAAATCTTGAAGCCTTGACTAGATGTGGGGCCTTGAGGAATTCACTTGACCTCTCTGACCCTATATCTTTTCTTTCAGAAATGAATGTGCTAAAACCTTGCCCACTTTGTCACATTGTTTCAGGTGTCCAGGTGAAAAAGAATGGGTGTAAAAGCCTTGATGAAACCAGAAAGATTCTTAGTTTATTATTGGATAAAGCCAAGCAAATTCTGTCTCATTTATCTATTATTTGGTTTTCTTTTTTTCCTATGTGTTTCCCCAGCTGCTGTTGTCATCGTTGTCTTTTTGAATAACATAGATTTGGGTCCACCTTTTTAAAAAAAAAAGTCTTTTTTTTTTTTTTAACATTTATTCTTTTTTGAGAGGCAGAGAGAGCACAAATGGGGCAGGGGCAGAGAGAGAGGGAGACACAGAATCTGAAGCAGGCTCTGGGCTCTGAGCTGTCAGCACAGAGCCCAGTGTGGGGCTTGAACCCACAAACTGTGAGATCATGACCTGAGCCAAAGTCGGACGCTTAACCAACTGAGCCACCCAGGCACCCCTGGATCTTTTTTTATATTATAGCTTTAAAGTAGTTTAGGGTTGGGGGAGGGGGAATGGGGAGATGTTGATCAATGGGTACAAAGTTTCAGTCACACATGATGAGTAAGTTCTGGGGATCTAATGTACAGCAGTGTGACTGTAGTTTGCAGTATCGTGTTATCTACTTGAAATTTGCTCAGAGAGTAGATCTTAAAGTGTCCATACTCCCTATACCATGTCAATCATGTGAAGTGATAGGTATATTAATTAGCTTGATTATGTTGATTATTTCACAATGTATGTGTGTATCTAAACATCCTCCTATACTGTAAATATATACAATTTTTATTTGTCAGCTATTCCTCAGTAAAGCTGGGGGTGAACAGAGAAGGAATGCATGAAAAAGCCAGTCACTCTCATGCTGTCCTGGCTTTGACTACCAAGAAAAAAGAAAGTTTGGGTTGTTCTTAATGGTTTATTTATTTATTATTTTAAAAAAGTTTATTTACTTATTTTGAGAGAGCATGCGAGAGACAATGCACAGGGGAGAGGCAGAGAGAGAGAGGGAGAGAGGGGGAGAGAGAGAGAGAGAGAGAGAGAGAGAGAATCCCCAGCAGGCTCTGCATTGTCAGCACAGAGCCAGATGTGGGGCTCGAACCTACAAACTGTGAGATCACGACCTGAGCTGAAATCAAGTCAGGTGCTTAACTGAATGAGCCACCAGGTGCTCCCTGAATGATTTATTTTAGTAGAACCTTAAAATATATTAAGTATTAGATTATTTGTGTGTCTGTAGTTCTGTTTGGATAAAATGTGCTGTGTACAGGTAAAAATGCTCCCCCAAGTTGTATATAAATGGAAAAAATCCTGACACCCATTTTTGTGACACTACCTACTTCAGTAAATAATAGTGAACTTCGGATTGCAAAAAAATTGATTTGTAGTCTTTGTCCTCTCTCACTTCCTTATTTTGCTGAAATTGAACAATTGCACTTGAGTATGCTTAATAAAGCATACTTGTGAACACAAAAATCAATGGTATATCTATATGAAGTTCCCCGTTAAGTTAGTAGTCATAAAACGCATGTGCACGTTTAAATGTACTACCCAGGTTGTCTCCTAATTTTCCTTATATTTTGGGGATAATCGAAAGAGTTTAGCTGAAGAGTTTCAGTTTATATAAGTCATGTCCAGTTGTTACCAAAAGTATTTCTGCGTAAGAGATCAGTTGTGTTTATTACCTTCATTTTGCTTAATCCACTGAAGAAAATAGATGCCCTTGGAGCCAGACTCCATTGTTTTTAGTTGATTGAAATTTAATTTAAATGGGCCATAGGTAAATGCTTCTGAAGACTGAAGATTCTGTGAGCTTTATATTGCAAATCAGGTATGCAACAGGCGTGCCTTCGCTGGGGCAGGGAACACATATGTACATCTGCAAAGGTGGACTTGGGGGGCTTGCAGCTTGAGATGCATGTTACATGTTAGCGCTGCTTTGCTAGAGAACCTGTGTGTGTGGATTTCTAGAAGTTGAAAGCGTAGTGTGGGATATATCCCTTTAGTTCTTAATACTGAGTGACTGTTGCTAGCGACCATCTGTTTTGGGCACAGGAGGTGGCACCACGTTTGTTCTCTCTCTGAAGAGTCTGCATTTATAGGAGGGCTTTGCAGCTTCGAGACCTTTCTGGCACTCGGGCATTCAGTCCCTCCCGGGTCCTGTTTCTGCCTCTCCTCACTGTCACCTATTCTTCCTCTGTCCCAACAGAACCTACCACCTCGTGGTTCTTGCAGTCTTTTTGTTACCTGCTCAGGGTAAGTGCAGGCTACAGACAGACACAGTCGGTGGGCTCTGCTTTAAAGAGGACACTGCCCTGGGAGCAGAGGACCTAGAAGAGTCTGGGCGAGATGCGGGCAAGGCCAGGTTGGCAGAGTGAGGCGGACGGAAGAGGAAAGACGGCAGGTTGGAGTCATACGCTGGTGCCTGGCACGCTGCGGGCCCCTTCCGTAAATGCATGGATGGTTCTTTCATTTCTTTAACGGATATCTGTTTAGCTTTAACATGTGCCAGGTTCTATGAATAGAGGAGAGACGCAGCCAGCTGTAGGGAGTACAGGGTCTGTTTTTACTCACTTAACTCATGGCACATCAAATGACTTGTTCTCTCCTTAGCAAGAAACAGAAAAATCGATATTCCATTGCTTTTCCATTGGCATTCAGCCCACACTGCTTTGGGGAAAAAAAAAAAACCACCCAAGAAAACCAAACCTAGGAATGTGCCTTAATGATATGCAGAGGAGACAGCTATGTGTACCCTTGGTAGATGCAGTAGATGGCATCGTCCAGGAGGGAGTAATGTGGCTGGAGTTCAGATGGCCCAGAGGACTTTTCAGGCTGTCTCCTGTCCCTTTTGGCTCCGCGTGCCGCTAGCCAAGCTTGGGAGTCAGGCCCAGAATGATTACACATTTTTTCGTATGCCTGCTATGGCCATTGACAGCTGCTTTGCCAATAGATCTGCACTGAGGTTTACCAGGGCAGCTGCTGGGAGCACGGGTGGGAGGGCCGGCTGGAAAATCTCGTCATGTGGCACAGACAGCCCCGGCAAAAGGGAGAGGGACCCAGAGGTCAAGTTCACGCTGGGTCAAATATGTGTTCTCAACACTAGTTAAAACAAACATTTAGGAACCATAAATTCTGTGGTGCGATGGTGCTTAAGCCTGCTTCGCGAAGCCCTCCTGCAGCCCGTGGGCCGGCTCCAGCCTGGCCTGCTTTAGTGGAGTGTTTCTCTGCCCAGGGAACCCTTGGCCCTTAGGAAGCCTGACTTGTTGAAAGGACCTTTGGCAGCCTCAGGAGTTTGCTGTTTCTGATCCTGTTATTTGTTGTCTTGGATATTCCAAACATACTCAAACATGTTTGGGGAGCTTGAATTGAATTTTCCTGAAATGCAGATTTTGTTTCCAAGTCCTTCCTAGCAAGGAACAGAGTGACTTGGAGTGCTGGGGCTGTGTCCCCTCTCTTCACACTGACCAGGATCGGAGTGTACGCTGAGGAGCTGCTGAGAGGGTGAAGGCCACGGCGCACGGTGCTTTCTAGCTGGCGGGGAATGTGTTCTTGACCTTCACACCCTGGGTGGGCAGAGGAAGGCAGGCATGGTTTATTACCGCCTTTACAGGCAGGGGGCACTGCTTGGACCCCACTCCAGATCTGTGGCCCCCCCCCTTTTTTTTAATGTTTTATTTTATATTTGAGAGAGAGAGAGAGAGAGTGTGTGTGCTTGAGCAGGAGAGGGGCAGAGAGAGAGGGAAACACAGAATCTGAAGTAAGCTCCAGGCTCTGATCTGTCAGTACGGAGCTAGACATGGGGCTTGAACTCATGAACTGTGGGATCATGACCTGAGCTGAAGTTGGACGCTTAACCGACTGAGCCACCCGGTCGCCCCTGGTGGGCTTTTGATTCCTTGTTCTTTCTGCTGCCCTAGGCTGCCTGGACATCTGGGGCTGCAGCCCCTCCTGACCGCCGGGATAGGGACTGGCTCATACAGCCCAAACTCACTGTGTGAGTTCCCTAGCTGGGTTAGTTTGCTAGGGCAGACCACAACAAAGTACCACAAACTGGTGGCTTAGAACAACAGAATGTTACTGTCTCAGAGTTCTGGAGACTGGAAGTCCAAAATCAGTCGTAGACCGCCTTGGTTCCTTCAGGAGCTATGTGGGAAGGGTCTGTTCCAAGCTTCATTCCTTGGCTTGGGAAGGCCTCCTTCTCCCTGAGCCCCTTTATATCTTCTTCCTTATATATGTCTTTGTGTCAAATTTCCTTTTTGTTAGGACACCACGCCCCCTTCATGACCTCATTTTAACCATATTCCCTCTGAAGACTCTGGCTCCAGATAGGGTGCAAATAAGGTCACATGCTAAGGTACTAGGGGTCTGGACTCCAACACATTTTTTTAGGGGGTAGAAGGATTCAGTCAACTCATAAAGTCAGCCCTAAGGTGCTGTGCACATGGGCTTTAGAGGTGGGCTACTCAAGGGTTGGGTCACCCCTGGGGGACTCTGAGTGTCCCTGCCAACGACCCACAGATACAAGCATGGGTGGGTGGAAGCTGAGTTGGGTCCCTCCCATACAGCCTGGGACTGTGGGTCTCTCTTGGTTTCTTACCTAACGCAGCCACTCTGGCTGTTCCAGGGATTGGGAGAGGTAAGGAATTGGCCCCTTGTGATTTTGGTTATAACTGTGGCCATTTTTTAAAAATGTTTATTAATTTTTGAGAGAGAGACAGAGGATGAGCAGGGGAGAGGGAGACATAGAATCTGTAACAGGCTCCAGGCCCTGAGCTGTCAGCACAGAGCCTGACACGGGGCTTGAACTCATGAACCATGATATCATGCTGTGAGCTGAAGTTGGACGCTTAATTGACTGAGCCACCCAGGTGCCCCTGACTATGGCCATTTTTACTTGGTTTGTTTAAAGAGATTCTAGTGTGATGGTTCCTAAGTGTGAACTTGCAGCTGATCCCAGTAGGAGTTTGTGGAACTGCTTTATTGAATCAGTATCTCTTGGGCTCTTTTTTTTTTTTTAAAAATATTAATGCTAACCCGACTCTTTAGGTCATGATCTCGCGCTCGTGGGTTCGAGCGCGACGCCAGCTCGAACCCGGAGCCTGCCTCTGTGCCCGTGACTCTCTGACCCTCCCCTGTTCACGCTGTCTCTCTCTCTCTCTCCTGGAAATAAATAAAATATTAAAAAATAAATAAATAAAAAATATTTTTATTTATTTCTCGGAGAGACAGCGTGAGCAGGGGAGGGAGGGTCAGAGAGAGAGGGAGTGACAGACTCTGAAATAGGCTCCAGACTCTGAGCTGGCAGTCAGCACAGACCCTGATGTGGGGCTCGAACCCATGAACCATGAGATCATGACCTAAGCAAAAGTCAGATGCTTAACCGACTAAGCCACCCAGGCCCCCCTCTCTTGGGCTCTTAACAAGCACCCCAGGTGATGCTGATGAAGGTGGGCCACCTTTTGAGGAACAGTGATCCAGAAGGCACCTTCTCCTGGGCATGATTTATGACTGTTTGTGTGGGACTTTAAAGACCAAGCCCAACACTTAACAATTTAGAAACTACTCAAGGCAAGAGCCATCTGGATTTTGATTTAACTCCATTTTTTAAAATGTTTTATTTTTGAGAGAGAGAGAGACAGGGCATGAGCAGAGGAGGGGCAGAGAGAGAGGGAGACACAGAATCTGAAGCAGGCTCCAGGCTCTGAGCTATCAGCACAGGGCGCGATGTGGGTTTAAACTCACAACTGGTGAGATTATGACCTGAGCCGAAGTCAGATGCTTAACTGACTGAGCCACCCAGGTGCCCGGTTTAGCTCAGTTTTGAACAGTACATACAAAAATTGCTGCATATGGGGTTATTCCATCCAGTTTTTCTTCAGTTGGTTGAATGTTTGATAAATATATGTATATACTGTTAGAAGAGTCAGAAATATGTAAAATTGTGAATGATACATAGATGTACTTAAATGAAGTATTTTTATTTATTTATTTATTTTTTACAAATAGTTTATTGTCAAATTAGTTTCCACATAATTAAATGAAGTATTTTATTAATACTTTTTTAAACCTTTTTTAAAAAGGTTTTTAATTATAAAATATTTTAAATACACGAAAACATAGAATAATAATATATCCTATAGCTACCCATCAGGGTCAGGTTTTGAAAAACTCCCTGATGTGGCCATTAAGTGCAACGATTACAGATAATGGAGGGACTGTGGTCTCATCTGGTGCTAAATGTGTGTTTCACTAATGATGTTTCCTGCCTTGTTAGTGGAGAGAAAAGAATCCATAATTTGTTAGTCTGGCACAAATTAGTTGCTTTGGTACTTTTGGAAAAATACATCAGAGGTGAATGTATTCTTATATGCTCGTGTGTACCTATTAATTTGCCTTGCTTATCAAGGGTATTGAATATTTCATATAGGCAGAGTGCATTCGATACACAGAATCTGTACCTAAGATAATGTGGTTTCAAGAAGGAAATGCTACCTGTTACTCTTCCCCCCTACTCCCCTCCCCAGCCTACCTGCCTTTCTTTGCCTCCCTCCTTTTTCTCCCCTTACTGGGTCTATATTTTGCTTGTTCTCAACAAGAAGGCAGTGTAGGTGAGTGGTTAGAAGTTCAGTCTTTGGAGTTAGGATCCAGGACTCCTGTCCGGATGGTAACACCCCCTCACTGTGAGACCAAGGAGGTGAGAGTGGGGAGAAGGCTGGGTAGTCCCAGCATTCACAGCACAGGGATAGTAATGGAACCATCATTCAGAGCCTTGTTTGGGGACCACAGGAAGTAATGTATGAACAGGGCATGCAGAGTGGGACTCCTGGCCAGCCACATTCACCTTCTCAGGGTCTCTCAATTATGCTTCTGCCTCCCCCCTCCTGGGCACCCCAGCCTTTTATATACTTCTGTTTGTGTTTCTTAGGCTCCCTGGTGAAAACCATGGCTCCCTTTTCCCCCTCCCAGAACACTGTCATTTCACTCTTTCTTGGCCCTGGGTATGGGTAGGCTCCCTGTCAGCATGGAGCAGAATTTTCTTTGTGTTCTCTCTCTTTTTTTAAAAAGTTTAGTCATTTATTTTGAAAGAGACAGTGACAGCACCAGTGGGTGAAGGGCAGAGAGGGACAGAGAGAGGATCCCAAGCAGTCTCCACATTGGCAGCGCAGAGCCCTCCATGGCGCTCGAACCCACAAAACTGTGAGATCA
>JAESUZ010003188.1:0-137500 GCA_017311185.1 Proteles cristata cristata
CTGTGAAAATTTTTATAAATGTTACTGAAAAGAGAAAATGGATATGTCATTCCCAATATATATTGGAAACATAAGGATCAATTTTCATATGTGATAATATCTATTGATAGTGAAATAAAGTAGAGGTAGTGCATGACCTATAATTTTTTTCTTAAAGTGATATAAAAATGTCTCAAATACAGTGTAATTAAAAGTTATAATAACTTTTCATGATTCCTTTGAATTTAAATTATGTCAAATTAAATAACTTAGATTAAAATTGCATTTATAATTATGTGGAAATTTATAATTTTAAACAAAAAGCATTTACCAAAAATTATCCAGAGGTTTAGAAAACCCACTAAATTAAAGAACTTAATATAACCTTTAGTTAATGATTTTTATTTACCTTTGTTAGAACTTAAATGCAAAACTAATACCCTATATTTCTTTATATGTAAATGGCAATCCAATCAAAAGGTGACTGAAAATTAATGACTGTTTTTAAAAAATACAGTTCTTAAAATTTTAGATTAGATATAATTTTTTTGTTAAAGGATTTAATATAAATGATAGGAATGGCTTAATTATAAAATTCATAAGGATAATTTAAATTCAGAATATTTAATTTAAGATAATTTAAGCTCAAATGTATAATTATGAATAGTTATGACTTCTAAGTATATAGAATTTGAAATAAGTCATATAACCTTTTTAGGTAATTTTCATAATTAGTTCATGCCTTGTTCTCACCTATCTCCATTTGATTTTCTTGCTAATATCTGAAATTTAATACTAGAGTTATTCCTTAATTACTGAAAAAAGAGTTGTCTATAACATGGTTACCCATTAGTTTTCTATGATATAATATGTAATAAATTTGAAGTCTGAACTATTCAAGAAATAATTGTTGGTTAAAAAGTTCTAGAAGAACAGCTTACTAGTGGGGTGTGTGTGTGTGTGTTCTTTGGTGGATTTAGTGTTTATGGAAAAGAATAGCTGATTAAACCCAGAAATTTATTGGAATTAGCTTTCCTTCATGTATAAAATCTGTGCTTCTCCGAATAGAGCATGAGGTCCTGGTTTGAGCAAAAGAGTGAGACCCTTAACT
Source organism: Proteles cristata cristata (assembly GCA_017311185.1). Lineage (NCBI taxonomy): Eukaryota > Metazoa > Chordata > Mammalia > Carnivora > Hyaenidae > Proteles > Proteles cristata. The sequence goes on from JAESUZ010003188.1 coordinate 1,091, forward strand.
GTACCCTTTCTAGTGAGGAAGTAGTACAAACATGGTGTATGCTTTTCAAGATGATTTTTAGTGAGATATTATGGAATGGGAAAGAATTAACACAATTATTTTAAAATAATACTTGCTGAAGAAAATTAACAATAACTGTTAGCCATTTTGGGTTCTATTCCCAGATCCCCATGTATATGAATTTTTTTTGCCTGTTGAGGCACGTATTAGAGGTGTTTTGGTGGGAAGGCTTTTGATTCTCTGACTTAGGATGTTGATCTTTAGATGTCAGTGATTTTAGTTATTAGAGTGTCCCTGTTGTAAGCTCAAGAGGTGAAAGCACTAACCTTTATTTCCCCCTAATTTTAAGCCATTTGCAAATGTTTATAATGAAGAATTTTAGCTTTGTGACTTGTTTTAATGGATGCTGTAAAAGGATCTTTGTAGTTTGCTTTTACTTAACAATATGTTTTATTTTTATTTATTTTGAGAGAGAATGAGAGAGAATCCCAAGCAAGCTTTATACTGTCAGTGCAGAGCCTGATACAGGGCTCAAACCCACAAACCATAAGATCATGACCTGAGCTCAAGTCAGGTACTTAACTAAGTCACCCAGGAACCTCTTAATAATACTAAAAATCATGGTCTTTTAAAATATATTATCTTAAACATTTATTTACTTATTCACTTTCATGTTTTAAGTAATGATCAGGAAGTACCAGTGAGAAATTTACAGTTACGGGAACAATTTTTATGTCTGGGTATGTGTATGTATGTATGTTTTTTATTTTTATTTTTTTATTTTTAATTTTTTAATATAGGTTATTGTCAAGTTGGTTTCCATATAACACCCAGTGCTCATCCCAACAAGTGCCCTCCTCCATGCCCATCACCCATTTTCCCCTCTCCCCCACCCCCCATCAACCCTCAGTTTGTTCTCAGTATTTAAGAGTTGTATGTATGTTTTAAAGTCTGCCTTTTTCTCTCCACGAAAAAGATTTGGAGTAGCTGAGAAAAACACACACAAATTTGATTATAACCTTGAATAAAAGCTCAAAAGGCACCATGGGATATTTCATTTTTCATTGTATTGGAATGAATTGGTGATTAATTAAACTTGGTGTGGGTTGTCAAAATTTTAAATTATAAAGCCAAATATTAAGCCTGATCTTTGTGTCTGATGGAAATAATGCATTAAAAAATTGATCATAAATTTCCAGCTTAAATCCATCTTTATTCTAAACCACAAAGTTAAGGTGTTTTGTATCTCTTATCTGCTCAGGCTTTAACTTTGATTCAGTACACCTATGGAATAGTTTGGAGAAAATTTTCTTTAAGGACCTTCTCCCTGAGGTTTTTGAAATGGTTTGACAATTTCTGCCTTTCTCAGGCTTTATTCACTTTTACCTGATGGATGTTTTAACTGCTTAGCCCAGTTTTTTTCTATTAAAACTTTTTCCCATATCCTTGTATGTAGCACCATAGGAATCTTAAGATTCAGTAAGCAGTGAAGTTTTTAAAAATCTTGCTAAATTGTTTGAATTTGGTGACAGTATCAAATAGGTTAATACATCGTTTCATTTAGGTTATTTGCTATGTATGGCTAGTGATTGTCCTTTCAATTGCATGTGATGGGGAATGATGCTAAGAAGCAGCTTTTGATTAGATTTTGGATATCTTTTTCTCCTTACATTGTTACATTTAATTTACATATCTTGTGTGTTTTTTGATGCCGTTCAACATGTTTTTCTAAGCTCTTAGTCATTATTATATCTGTTCTATGAAACCAGGATCCCATCAGTTTATTGTGATGCTGCAATTAGATGTGTCAAACATTTGAAAAATGACCAAACACTACAATAAATATTAGTTATGATTCTTCCTCAGGAGGCAGGATAATTTCTTTTTTTCAGGTAGGTTTGAATTTGCATTTGATTTCTGCTAGTTGTCTGAGCAGTGTCTTTTAAATGAACTGTGTCTAGAAATAAAAGAATTTGTTGTGTTTAGAGGATTCGATAGGTAAAGTATGCTGAAGTATTTTGTAGCTCACTTCACATTGAAAAAGGCAGTTAATAGAAATTGGAATCCTGTTCATTTCAGTATAATTGAAAATATTTTCAGACTCTGATGATAGAAGAATATTCTTGTTTCATAAACTTACACATTAAAAATAACTCTAAACTAAACATAATTTAGTACTAGTGGCAGTATGGACAGAGTTTACTTAGTAGAAGTATGGACGGAGTATTTCCAGTGGGAGAGGAAATCATTGGCTCTTAAAACTTGGGGTCAGTAACTTTTTTTTTTACTGAGACTGACTGTTTCTTCTAGAGCATATCTAGCCAAGTTATGTTTTTTGTTTTTTTTTTGTTTTTTAAACAATGATAGAAAATGCTATTCTGGAATTGTGTTGCAGTAATTGTGTGGATGTAGCCACTGCACTGATAATGAGTAAACCGCATGTTTACCTGTTTATTATGTTTTTCTTGCATCTTAGATTGTCTAATTGTGTCTTCACTTAGACTGGGGAATATTCAGCCATTATCTGTTCCAGATTACCTCTACTCTTTTCTCTTTAAAAAAGACATTTTATTAAGTTTATTTATTCACTCAGAGAGAGAGAGAGAGAGAAAGAGAGAGCACTAGTGGGGTAGAGGCAGAGTGAGAGGGAGAGAGAATCCAAAGCAGGCTCTGTACTGTCAGTGCAATGCTCAATGTGGGGCTTGAACTCATGGAACTATGAGATCATGACCTGATCAAGTCAGTTGCTTAACTGACTGAGCTACCCAGGCACCCTTATTCTTTTCTCTTTTAAATTGTTTTCTAATCTTGATCTTACTGTGTTTTAAATTCTTTTTTTTAATGTTTATTTTTGAGAGAGAAAGAGACCGAGCATGAGTGGGGGAAGGGCTGAGAAAGAGGGAGACAACAGAATCTGGAGCAGGCTCCAAGCTCTGAGCTGTCAGCACAGAGCCCAAAGTGGGGCTTGAACTGGGAGATTGTGACCTGAGCCATCCAGGCGCCCTGATCTATTTGTGTTTTAGAGCATTGCTACTTCAAATGTGATGTTCAGATCAGTGTTGGTGTGCAAACTGATTTCATTGGTCTGTGATGAATTAAGGACAAAAATTCAAGTAACCATTTAGAAACTTTTAATAACAACTTGTATTACTATGATATCTAAATACGAGATTTTTAAAAAATTCACTTATACTGCAATTTACAGTTTTTGTCTGCTGTGGAGTAAAAATTTGAAAAATGGTTCTTCGTCACAGATAGTTTAAGAATTATTTTGTTAGACCTTCTTACTCTATTCTTTGTTTTTCTTAGCTCTTCTTATATATTTTCTTTCTTCGTCTCTGTGAAATGAAATTTTAGATAGGCCCTAAAAGTCTTTCTGGTTCTTTATTTGTATCGAGTCTACTATTTAACTTTACCCTAAATTAAAAACTGTTTTTTATTTCTTGAGGATTTATTTAACTTCTACATGTATTTTAAGCTTTTCTATTGCTTGGGACATCCTTATTGTATAATCTTTTCAATAACTGAAGAATCTGTAGTCTAATCCTGCTGTTTTTTGTTTGTGTTGATTGATTCATTGTCTTTTTTTTTTTTTAGTAGAGTTTTTTGTTTTTTTTTTTAAGTTGTTGGATTCTTTGAGGCCTGGATTGAAGTTTTCTTTCATCAATAATTTGCCTGTGCTTCCCCCAGATGCCTCAGGATACTAACAGTGTAAGAGTACTTTAAATAACATTGTCATATGAGAATTATTGGATTTTACAAGTAGTGTGAATGTATTCTGAGAGCCTTTGTGAAGGTTATACTTTGTGGTTGTAGTGTCAAAAGAATTGATAAAACATTCTTGAAATAACAGAAGTGCAGAGATGATTAGAGAGATTAGAGGTTGCCAGGGGTTAGGGATGGTGGCGGCCCTGGGTGGGTATGACTGTAAGGAATAACAAGAAGGAGATCTTTGTGGTGGTATTAACACGAGGGAATAGCCCTTCAGAGTGACAGCTTCATGTAGGGTTTCCTTTTGATGGACCTTTAGAGTCTGTCACCTGAGCCTGTGTAGCCATCAAAATGTAAGCCCGGTTTCTGCAGTGCAAAACATCCTCTTAAGATAGAAGCTGATTTCTGAGTTTGCTCATTCTATGTTTGTTTATAGCTTATGTGAATACTGTACTTTCTTGCTAGCTAAGCAATTCATTAAAATATTTTTCTATTAACTTAAAAGTGATATCTAGCAGTATCAAGGTATCTAGTCTGCCATACTGCTGGAAATCCATGTCGACCTCTATCTACAATGTCTCTCATCAAGAGTGTTGCTATTTTGCGCTTCAGCTCTCTTATATTTTTGTTATTATAATAGACATTTTTCTTTATCTCCTTGGTCTGTCAGACTTATTGTGTGGGCCCATCACAGTGTGTGTCTAGTTTTGTTTTCTAATCTTGTGCCCCCCTGTTCTTTCACTAGGTATAGTCTGGATTATTAAAGACCTAGTGTATTGTAGCTATCATTCTTTTACTCATGTCATTCCATTCTACTTAAATGCTATCTCGTCTTTTGACTCCAACTGCTTTTTCTAGCACTGTTGGCATTTTGGGCTGAATAATGTGTTTCTGTGGTGGCTGTCCTGTGTATTGTAGGATGTTAGCATCCCTGGCCTCTGCCCGTTAGATGCAAATAGTACTTTCCATTTGTGATAACTGAAAATGTTTCCAAAGACTGCCGCATGTCCTTTGTAGGGGGTGATGTCTCCCATGTTTGAGAACCACTGTTTTAACCCTATGTTAATTTGGTCTCAGTTGAGGAGCCTTCTCTGATCATCTGTGCCTGTGACTTTTACCTTTTGAATTTTTGGTAGTACATATTGTCTGGATTATACATTTGTCTCTGAATTTCTTTTTCTTTTTCCCTGCTGCATGTGCCCGTGCGTGTGTGTGTGTGTGTGTGTGTATTATTTTCCCAAGTTCTAGAGTGTGGGGACCATATATTTTACTTGTTTGTTTGCTGTTTTGGTCAATCCAGTATACATGTTAGTAGTTTTAAATATATCAATTGCTTGTCTCTTTCTTATTTTTCTAGTTTTATATGGTAGTATTGTGGCTTAGGAAATTGAATCATTCTAGAAAATGTGGAGAACTTCCAGGTATCTCAAATTATGAGGCTTAAAAATAATACAGTTAATACCAATGCAACAATGGTATGTATACCTAGTAATAGCTCTGGAAAATTCAAGGCAGTGCAAGATAGTTGTAAAGATACAAGAAAGATGTAATTTCTTTTAGATGTATGCTATAAATAAGTAATTAGAAAAAAATGTACAGTAGAGAAAATTCAGAAATATAGAGGATGGAAGGATTTGTAGAAGTATGAAGTACGAATGATTAGTTTTACAGAGTGATATGAACAAAGTAATCAATATGTTGGAGTAAATTGTTAGGAATGATGGATGTAGCATCTGGCTAAGAGTGACTTGTATAAAGCTGACAAATGTGATATGTGAATGTTTGTAAGTTGAAAACAAATGGGGCACAGAGAGGTTAGCTTCTTATTCCCAGTCAGAGAGAAACCTACAAGTTTTGCCCCACATGGGAAAGATACAGCTCAGTTATAGATTTCTCCTACTTTTTTTTATTATCAGCATATTCAAAGTAAAAATATAAATCGAAGCTTGAATCTAAATACTTATAAGGTGCTTTTCCTTATCTAGACCAAATCTTCATGAAAAATAATCATAAATATAGTATGTGTTCATTGTAGAAAGATTGGAAAGATTAAAAGTATGGGAAAAATTAGTTACAGTTCCCAAAATCTAAACCACTGTTACCATTTAGATCAATTCCATTCTCATGAATTTTACATGGTCTCAGTCCCTCTCAGGATATAGATACATGATGTACTATTTATGTGTATAGATACATACTGCATATACATGTGTGTTGGTATGTATCTATGTTTAAATAAGGATTATTTTATATGAAATGTTTTATAGGTGTTCTTCATTTAATATTATTAACACTTCTCCATATCAGTAAAATTCTAAAGTGTGATATTTAGTGACCACATAGAATGCTGTGTTCTGAGATTATCCCTAAGTTAATTTCAACATTTACTTAGTGTTTTTTTTTCCTTTTTTTATTTTTAAAATTTACATCCAGGTTAGTTAGCATTTAGTGTAATAATGATTTCAGTAGTAGAATCCAGTGATTCATGCCCTACTTTTTCTATATGCTTTTCTTTTCTATAAGTAAGAGTCTCATGTTTTGTCTGCTTCCCTGTTTTTATATATATTTAAAAAAAATTTTTTTTTAATGTTTTATTTATTTCTAGGAGAGAGAGAGAGACAGCGTGAGCAGGGGAGGGTCAGAGAGAGAGGGAGTCACAGACTGAAACAGGCTCCAGGCTCTGAGCTGGCAGTCAGCACAGAGCCCGACGCGGGGCTCGAACCCACGAACTGCGAGATCATGACCTAAGTGAAAGTCGGATGCTTAACCGACTAAGCCACTCAGGCGCCCCCCTGTTTTTATATTTTTGCTTCCCTTCCCTTATGTTCATCTGTTTTGTATCTTAAATTCCACATATGAGTGAAGTCATATGATACTTGTCTTTCTCTAATTTTGCTAGCATAATACCCTCTAGTTACATCCACATTGTTGCAAATGGCAACATTTCATTATTTTTTATTGCTGAGCAGTGCTCCATTGTGTGTGTGTGTGTGTGTGTGTGTGTGTGTGTGTGTGTGTATACATACACATATATATATGTATATATACATTCACCACATCTTTATCCCTTCATCTCTCAATGGATATTTTAGCTATTGTTGATAGCACTGCTGTAAATATTGGCGTGCATGTGCCCCTTTGAAACAGCACACCTGTATCCTTTGAATAAATACCTACTCGTGCAATTGCTGGGTTATAGGGTAGTTCTATTTTTAATTTTTTGAGAAACCTCCATACTATTTTTCCAGAGTGGCTCCACCAGTTTACAGTCCTACCAGCATTGCAGAAAGGGGTCCTCACCAACATCTGTCGTTGCCCGAGTTGTTAATTTTAGCCATTCTGACTGGTGTGTGGTGGTATCTCATTGTCAACATTTACTTAATGTTAAACATTTAGGTTTTCTTTTACACATACACACGTATATGCATGCACCTGTAATTTGCAGTAAACCACGCTAATGAGAAATTTTGAGTGCATCTCCTGTTTTCTTTGAAGAGTTGTAACCTCCACTTTAGTCTATATCTTATCATTTCCCCTGCAAAATTCATTTTATCTGTCTTCCTTAGTAAGAAGAACACCAATATTATAGCTGGGCAGTACTACCAGTGTTGGAGACTACAGTTCCTATCCTCCCAGATGGTTAGGTTGAGCCCAAAGGACAAAGCTATGGTTTGTAAAGCTGTACACTGAAATAAAGCCCGAGAGTTAGAAGGGAGCAGGGTGGGCATTTTCTCCTCTTCTTTCTGCTTCCTGCAGTGTGGATGTATTAGGATTAGCTAGAGTACCCATAGTCTTGGAGTAAGAGGCAACTTGGAGTAGAAACAATATGTGGTTGGGGTGTCTGGGTGGCTCAGTCAGTTAAGCATCTGACTTCAGCTCAGGTCATGATCTCACGGTTTGTGCGTTTGAACCCCATGTTGGACTCTGTGCTGACAGCTAGCTCAGAGCCTGGAGCCTATTTTAGATTCTGTGTCTCCCACTCTCTCTGACCCTCCCCTGTTCATGTTCTCTCTCTCTCTCTCTCTCTCTCTCAGAAATAAATAAAACTAAAACAAAAAACAATATATGGTAGAGCAAAAAGAAGGAAGGAACTTGATCCCCAATATTTGGAGTTGTCCCATCAGCTTTTGATTGTCTATTTCTGGATATATACATGGGGGAAGGTTCTCTCCCTATTTTTCCTCTTGTTTAAAAAAGTCATGATATTATTATTACTTAAAAACACTTTTTGGCATCGGAAGAGTAGGGACCTAATCCTACCTGATAAAGGATACCATTGTTTAATACTCCATATAGATAATAGGTTAAATATAATGAAACATGCATTATATCATGGTAGATTCTAGATCTAGGTTGCAAACAAAAGTCTACGTAGAGACTGGAGAGAGAGATTAATTGGTATTGAAAGGAAAATAACTTAAAATGATACATAATCTCTGGATGTTTTTGATGGCAGTATTATTGGATTTTGTTTTCAAGTGCTTTTAATAATTATTCTAAATATTGTTTCAGAAAACACTTGGTAGCATTTAGGCAAAAACAAACAAAAATACCCCCCAAAACCCAACACAAAAATACCCCACAAAACCAACCATAAACTGTTGCAGATTACATACTGTATTGTATCAGAATAATTTCTTCATGCTGTGTGAATTCTTAATATTAAATATCTTGATTAGTCACTTTGACAAAGTCAACTCATAAATGTGACTTTTAATGTTCTCATATTGACTTTATTGAAAGAATTTTGATAAAATGAAAAATTAAAGTTTATTACTGTAGACTTGTTTTAGTATTGATTCTAATAAAGTATTCATAAATTTAGTGAAATAAATGAAGGATACATATTTAAAAAGTCAAAAAAGCCTTTTTTGAGAGTACAAGTAGGGGAGAGGGACAGAGGGGGAGAGTGACAATTTTTTTAAAATTTTATTTGAGAGAAAATGTGAGTACAGGTGGGAGAGGGACAGGGAGGGAGGGGGGGAGAGAGAGAGAGAGAGAGAGAGAGAGAGAATGAATATGAATCACAAGCAAGCTCCGTGGTGTCCATACAGAGCCGGATGCAGGACTTGTACTCAAACTGTGAGATCATGACCTGAGCCGAAATAGAGTCAGACACTCAACAGAAATAGCCACCCAGGCTCCCCTGAGAGAGCGAGAGAATCTTTTTTTTTTTTTTTTTAGGATTATTTAAAAAAAAATTTTTTTAGTATTTCTTTCTTTTTTTTCTTACAAATAGTTTATTGTCAAGTTGGTTTCCATATAACACCCAGTGTTCATCCCCACAAGTGCCCTCCTCCATCCCCATCTACCCTCTTTCCCCCACACCCATCAGTCCTAAGTTGGTTCTCAGCATTCAAGAGTCTCTTATGGTTTGCCTCTCTCCCTTTCCCCCACCATTTCCCCCCTTCTTCTCCCCCATGGTCCTCAGTTAAGTTCCTCCTAATCCTCCTATACGTGCAAACGTGTGATATTTGTCCTTCTCTGCCTGACTTATTTCACTCAGCATAACACCCTCAAGGTCCATCCATGTTGGTACACATGGCCAGATTTCATTGTTTCTCATTGCCGTGTAGTATTCCATGGTATAGATAAACCACATCTTCTTGATCCATTTGTCCGTTGATGGACACTTAGGCTCTTTCCATGTTTTGGCTATTGTTGAGAGTGCTGCTATGATCATCGGGGTACATGTGCTCCTATGCATCAGCATTTCTGTATCCTTTGGGTAAATTCCTAGCAGTGCTATTGCTGGGTCATAGGGGAGTTCTGTTGTTAGTTTCCTGAGGAACCTCCACACTGTTTTCCAGAAGGGCTGTACAGGTTGCATTCCCACCAACAGTGTAGGAGGGTGCCCGTTTCTCCACATCTTCGCCAGCATCTAGAGTTCTCTGATTTGCTCATTTTAGCCACTCTGACTGGTGTGAGGTGGTATCTCAGTGTGGTTTTGACTTGTATTTCCCTGATGAGGAGGGATGCTGAGCATCGTTTCATGTGTCTGTTGGCCATCTGGATGTCCTCTTTGGAGAAGTGTCTGTTCATATCTTCTGCCCATTTCTTCACTGGGTTGTTTGTTTTTCGGGCGTGTAGTTTGGTGAGTTCCTTATAGATTCTTGATATTAACCCTTTATCTGATATGTCATTTGCAACTATCTTTTCCCATTCCATTGGTTGCCTATTAGTTTTCTGGGTTGTTTCCTTGGCTGTGCAGAAGCTTTTAATCTTGATGAGGTCCCAATCATTTATTTTTGCTCTTGATTCCCTTGCTTTTGGGGATGTGTCAAGTAAGGAGTTGCTGTGGTGGAGGTCAAGGAGGTTGTTTCCTGCTTTCTCCTTTAGGGTGTTAATAGTTTCCTGTCTCATGTTCAGGTCCTTTATCCATTTTGAGTTTATTTTTGTGCATGGTGTGAGAAAATGATCTAGTTTCATTCTTCTGCATGTTGCTGTCCAGTTCTCCCAACACCATCTGTTAAAAAGGCTGTCTTTTATCCATTGGATATTCTTTCCTGCTTTGTCAAAGATTAGTTGGCTGTATACATTTGGGTCCAGGAGAGCGAGAGAATCTTTTTTTTTTTTTTTAAATTTTTTTTTATAGTTTATTTTTGAGACAGAGACAGAGCAAGAGCGGGGAAGGGGCAGAGAGAGAGGGAGACACAGAATCCGAAACAGGCTCCAGGCTTCGAGCTGTCAGCACAGAGCCCGATGCGGGGCTCAAACCCACGAACCGTGAGATCATGACCTGAGCCAAGGTCGGACGCTTAACCGACTGAGCCACCCAGGTGCCCCGAGAGCGAGAGAATCTTAAGCAGGTTGCATGCTAGGTGTGGAGTCTGATGTGGGGCTCAATCCCTGGGGTTCATGAACTGAGCCAAAATCAAGAGTTTGGAACTCTAACCGACTGAGCCAGCCAGGCACCCCAATAAACTTTTTTTTCCAAGCAGTTTCAGTTTTACAGAAAAACTGAGCAAAAAGTACAGAGTTCCCATATATCCATTTTTTGAAGGATCTATATTTTTTCCCCCAGGGTATTTCACTACATGTGATGTTATACACATAACAAACGACTTTACATCTGTGAACCAAAGATGTAAGAAGGAAAAACCGTATACTACTAAAAATCATTTTACTCTAACCTAAGGTTTCCCATCAGCAGTATTACCATTTTAGGCCTGATAATTCTTTGGTGGGGGATCTCTTCTGTGCATTGTAAATGTTTATTAGCATCCCTGATCTCTACCCATTAGATGCCAATAATACTCCCTAGTTGTGACCACCAAAAATCTATCCAAATGTTGCCAATGTTCCTTGGGAGGCACATTGTTCCCCAGTTGAGAACCATTTGCTCTAACCAGTTGATGATGTTTTAGTATTTGCTATATTTTTTTTTAGGTAGGGCTCAGATTTAAGGGGTCTTTAGTTCAAGGAGTTGTAGAGAGAGAATCTTCCCTTCCACTTGGACAGTAGGCAATATAACAGTTTTACTGAGATTCAGTTTCCTTAGCTATAAATAGGTAAAATATAACCTGATTGAAAGGTGGTTTTGATAGTTGATTGAGATAAATTATATAAAAAACTTTAATTTTAAATGTTGTGCTATCTTGTTTTGAGATTTTTTTTAGAAGTTCCAAAGAATACCCATTACAGAGTTCGTATTTCTGTGGGCAAGGCTATCGTAGTTTGGGATCTACTATTTATGAACTTCAAAAATATTCTTACTGTGGGTAGATAAAAAATTTAAATGTTCAATGAAGACTCATTTATGAGGTCAGTTGTGTTTTTTATTTTTTTATTATTTTTTAAATGTTTATTTTTGAGAGAAAGAGCAGAAGCCAGGGAGGGGCAGAGAGAGACACACACACACACAGAATCTGAAGCTGACTCTAGGCTCTGAGTTGTCGGCACAGAGCTCAACGCTGAGCTCGAACTCCCAAACTGTGAGATCCTGATCTGAGCTGAAGTTGCATGCTTAACCGACTAAGCCACCAGGCGCCCCAGTTGTGTTTTGACTCTTTGTGGTGCTCTAATTAGATGGTCACTATATTAAAGTTGTAACAGTTCAGTGATCTCCTGTATTCTTTCAAGGACTTTAAGCTTCTCAAATTGAGGATAGCATCAGTTGTAAGCCAATCGCATTGTCCTTCAAAGTTTGTCTTTATATCTGAAGTTCTGCCAATTGTGACAGCTTGTGTGTCTGCTCCAGTAGAGGAAGTTAGCTTCTATCAGCATGTACTTAGTCCACTTAAAGACTTCTAAAAACTTTGCACAGTTTACAACTAATAATGTCCCCTTCCCATTGCTACTTTATAGAATTATAAAACCTTGTTCACTAGTGATGAAATCTTATCTGTAATATTTAAGCTGCTTTTTATTTTTCTACCCCTGCAGAAAATTTCCAAAGACCTCAAGAAGATAGGAAAATTATCAGAAAGGCAATAGCGCCATTACACTGTAAGTATTGCTTTGAAAAACAAATGTAAGTTAAGAATATCTTAAGTATCCAGTTCTAGGGGAAAATATGTTAGGCAAAGATATTATATGTAAAATATAGAGCAGGATATATTATAATCGTATTAATAATTCATAGGAACTAATCCAATGCAGTCTTTTAAAAATTGAAAATGTATTCCTATGTATTGAGATGAGGATTTTACCAATAGCATTGAAAAATATTTCTAATTCTAATAAGGATTGATCTAGTTTATGTACATTTGCTTATTTAAAACTATCAGAATCCAGAAAATCATTGTAATTTTGTGGGCTTGTGATTTGTTTGTGTGACTTATTGTTTAGGTTATTTTGCAGAATTATTTATTTGCTGATTTATTTATGTATTTCATTATTTATTTATTTGATTATTTAGTAAATTATTTATCTGATGAATTATTAATACATCTTCATGACATGCTTTAAATTATTTATAACTTAATTTTGAGTTTATTGCTTTTAGAGGCTGCATTGTTACTGACTAGTTTTGATTTTTTTCTTTGTGGTTCTTTAAAATTAAAGTATTAGCTCTAAGGCAAAAGTGTATTCATTGCAATGGCCATGGGTTTTTCTTTCCTTTTTTTTTTTTAATGTAATTTATGGTAGAGGTGAAATTTCAGTTAGGCTTTGTTTAGCTCTGAATTTACCTGTTTGGGGTTACTGATGATAGAATGTTTATGTGTTATGTACATACTCATTGTAGAGTCACTAACACATTAATGTTATAGCCTATAGTATGTAAACTGAGATTGAACTTGTCAACCTCAGTCCACATTATCCTTTGTATCTCTAAAGCACAGGTCTGCGTTTCTCACTTGCTTCAGAATAATGAATAGAGTCTCATTTTATTTTAGTGGCAGATCTATTTTACTACTAGGATATTTTTAGGAAAGTTCAAAGAAATAAAGTCCAACTTAGATTTGCATCCCTGAGATATAAATTTGACTGATGTAGCCTTTGTTTTTAAAACTTACCATTGTATGTGTATTTGGCAAACAAGATGATGTTGGTATAGATTTTTATATCAGTCATAGTGACATATTTATTCCATATTCATATCTCATGATGGAAAGTTTTATACTACTTTATTTTAATGAACTAAAATGGACAAGGGCCTTTGTAAATACAGGCTATAATTTCTCTGATTTTAGCTAATAATTTTTTTGTAAAGTTTCTATTTTTAACCAAATAAGGTATTTCTTCTTTCTGATTCTATTTCATAAGGTAGTACAGTTATTAGGGCTCTCTTCTTAAACGGGTTTAATGAATAGGTTAAGTAGTTGTTTGGGTAAAAGAATGTCATGTGCACAACTAAGTCTTCTTTATTTGCTTGTAGTGAATTACTGTGTACTTTACAGTTTCTCTTTTTTATTTTTTTAATGTTTATTTCTGAGAGAGAGAGAGAGAGAGAGAGAGAGAGAATAGGAGAGGGTCAGAGAGAGAGGGAGACACGATCTGAAGCAGGCTCCAGGCTCTGAGCTAGCTGTCAGCACAGAGCCCGACACGGGGCTCGAACCCATGAACAGGGAGATCATGACCTGAGCCGAAGTCGGAGGCTTAACTGACTGAGCCACCCAGGTGCCCCGTACTTTACAGTTTCAGCATTTCAGAGAGAAGCAGCATTGTACAGTTCAAGTTAGAATTTTATTTTGAGATACTGAATACATGAATGTTTAATTGGAATATTGCTTTAGTATCTTCATATACTTGTCTTAAAGGAAATGGTTTCATTTTATTGATACACATGGATTTAAAATGTGTATTATATGTATCTGATTTCTGTTTTGGAGATGAGCAATTACAAATATTGTCAGATACGGAATTTTATTTCAAAATGCACTTTAGTATGCCACTGTGGACTTTTTGAAGAAAAAAGCCACCTTCTCCAATGTTGAATAAGATCTACTATGTTAATTGTCATGATAATATACATAACTACACTATTAATACATATTTGTGGAGTATTAGCTGTGTTTCTAAGTGGTCTTTGTTGGAAAGTAAACGTGTGTGTACACACATGCACACACATGGGAAGTTTTCTCCTGACATCTACATAATGTTTTAGAACTTGTTTTTGGAAGGAGACATTAATGGAGATTGTCATAATAACAGCCAGCATTTATTTTTATTTTTTTATTTTTTATAGTTTATTGTCAAGTTGGTTTCCATATAACACCCAGTGCTCATCCCACAAGTCCCCTCCTCCATGCCCGTCACCCCCCTCAGCCCTCAGTTCTCACTCAGAATTCAAGAGTCTCTGATGGTTTGCCTCCCTCCCACTCCCCAACTATTTTTCCCCATCTCCTGCTTCATCCTCTGTTAACTTCCTCCTAATCTACCTATATGTGCAAACATACGGCATTTGTCCTCCTCTGCCTGACTTATTTCGCTCCGCATAACACCCTCAAGGTCCATCCATGCTGCTACACATGGCCAGATTTCATTCTTTCTCATTGCCATGTAGTATTCCATTGTATAAATATACCACATCTTCTTGATCCATTCATCAGTTGATGAACACTTCAGTTCTTTCCGTGTTTTGGCTATTGTTGAAAGTAACAGCATTTATTGAGCACTCATGTGCAGGTACAGAGATGTATAAGAGATCACATGGATTCTTTGTTATTCTTCACAGTGAGATAAGTACAGTTACTGTCTTCATTTTCTGAATGAGGAAACAGAGACTTGGAGATGTTAAGTAACTTGCTCATTGCCACACACCTGGCAGTAAATTTTGGTCGTAGGATTCTGACTCCCTGAGTCTGGCTCTTCAGGGTCTTTCTTAGCCCATTACAGTTTTGCTTGTATAGTTTATATTAAGCAGGTTGTTTTTTTTTTTTTTAATTTTCCATTTTTTTTAAGAGAATGTAGTTATTTAGCTCAGATAGGTTTAACTTGCTAAGTATATTGTTCTTTGTGTTACACTTGGACATCTTTTTTAAACAGGAGACAGAACTTGAGCTTCTTGAATTTTCTGATTTGATTCATCTTGTAATCCTGTATAGTGGGCCAGAGTTATGTAAAGAAGATTTTGTGCCTCAGGGAAATTGTATGGTTTACCTTGTAGATGTCGAACACTCCGATCTTTTTGACTTTATAAGCCCAAGGTCATTTCCAGGGCTCTTAGGTCAAATCTGATTTCCTTATTTAAAATGGTATTGTCAGGGTTAGATACATATATATTGTTGAAAGACTGATTAAGAGTCTTATGTGTAAGCTTTTATAGGAATGACCACAAACATACTATTAAATTAACTCTAAATATGGTGTTTAATATACAGTTAAGCATTTTAACATGCGCATGCAAAGAATGAGAAAATAACCAATGGCAGTTTTAAACATTTAAATGTAATTATTTAAAAGATTCTACAGAGCCTCTGAGAGAAAGGAAAAATGTTGTCAATTTGATGTGAGGCTAAGAGAATGGGGTCTTTCTATTTGCTACCTGAAGACAAGGGGAAGCCTTTCTCACCTTGGGTCTGAAGCACACAAAGGACATCAGAAAGCTGAGCTAGAGTTAGACAACGGCAGAGTTGGGGTGATGTTGGTATGCGTGCCCTGAGGGGCTGCGTTCGAATGAACAGCAGGGTACTGTGTGAGTCACTCAAAGTTTTAAGTTCGGGTTTTCAGATAAGTAATTACTATTACATCATAAAATCTCCCAAACCCATGATTTAGTTAATATGAAATACTGTAATAGCTAGGATGACCATATAATTTATCTTCCAATTCAGGACACGCCATTACTAGTGCTGTAGTAATCTCACATGCCTGTTGAGTAATTCCTAATAGCCTTACATAACATATATTTAAGAGGAATCTTAATTCACATCTAGTATCTTGAAAAATGTTTGATTTGATGATAAAACTAACTTCTTTTGCCAGTATTTGTGTTTTCATTAGCCAACCACAGCAGTGTGTGGCTATGACTTTTATAAAGTCTGACTGATGATGTTTCACAGCTCCTGGAGCCTGTTTTCAAGGTGAAAGTAAAGAGGTGTTGCTATTGGGAACAGAAAGATGAGGATAGCAAAATTGCTCACGGGTTAGTAGAGAGTTCTAAAGTTTCTCTTGATATGCATTACAGGGTATTCAGTGATCATTTTGCCTTGTAAGTCTTTTAATTGGAGGCATATTTAATGTACTGAAAATGAATCCTATTTGATATACCTACAGAATTTATGATTTTATGTTGGATGATCCAGTAGTTCCCCTCCGGCCAAAAAAAACCCCAACACCATATTACATGTCCTGTATATTGATGGGTTGACAGTTTGGTCAGAATGTTTTTGAAAATCACTATTTTCCCTTGGTGAAATTTTGTATAGGAAAATAGGAATCTCTAGAAAAGGGTTGTTTTTTTGTAGTTTTCTTTTTAATTCCCACTTGACATTATTTATCTAAAATGGCATATTACATTATTAAAGTCCTATAATTAGATTATTAAAAGTTGCAGTTTATTTGTGTTAATAGATGGTTTAAGTTGAACCAGGTAACCACACTGGCATATTTTTTTTTTCTTCACACTGGCATATTTATGTTTGAATGTAAAGTAAAAAAGAAACATTCGTGTGCAATAATTTTTTTTCTTTTTAAATATTTTATTTTATTTTTAATATTTTTTATTTATTTCTAGGAGGGAGAGAGAGAGACAGCGTGAGCAGGGGAGGGTCGGAGAGAGAGGGAGTGACAGACTCTGAAACAGGCTCCAGGCTCTGAGCCGGCTGTCAGCACAGAGCCCGACGCGGGGCTCGAACCCACGAACCGCGAGATCATGACCTAAGCGAAAGTCGGACGCTTAACCGACTAAGCCACCCAGGCGCCCTCTTTTTAAATATTTTAATTTATTTCTAGAGAGAGAGACAGCGTGAGCAGGGGAGGGTCAGAGAGAGAGGGAGTCACAGACTGAAACAGGCTCCAGGCTCTGAGCTGGAGTCAGCACAGAGCCCGACGCTGGGCTCGAACCCATGAACCATGAGATCATGACCTAAGCGAAAGTCGGACGCTTAACCGACTAAGCCACCCAGGCGCCCCTCTTGTGCAATAATTCTTATTCATTCATATTAATAATATCAGAACTCTTTTTGCTCAGAAAGGCCTATTATACCTGATAACAAAAGAAGAACTTCCTTATATTCTTCCTTGAGTTTGTCACAGTATACAGTACTTTGTAAAATACTACTGTGGTTGTAAGAGTAATAATATAACCTATGTGTTGGCTCTGAGAGTGGCTCCTTTGTAATTGTGACAAGTGAAAGTACAGCCAAAGGTCATGTTAAACACAAAATTTCTTTCACACCTTGTGCGTTTTGTGGATAGCATGTGAAGAAGTGTGGGTCCCTGCACTGATGCTTTAAGAGAGCAACCCAAGGTTGTTCCTGTGGAAATGATTCAAATACCTTCTCCCTAACCTCCCATGCAGTTGCTAAATTTGGCATGAATGTATATTTGAATCCTGGACTAATTAAATGGAACCTTATTAAATTTAAAGTTTGTGAAATAGAAAACGGGACTCTTAGTAAGGATTTCTTGGAGCCACTAAGTAATACTGACATGTGGGTCTTTAATGGTGAATATTATAAATGCAGTGTCTTAGTGTTGATATTGCTCAGTGAAACTGTGAACACCAAACAACATAGCAACAACAAGAACAAAGTAAGATCTACCCAAATGTAATTATGGAAGCATGGCATGCCTCTGCATATACGGTTTATTGATTATATCATATTTGTGACTTTAATTTGGTTAAGTAAAAAGTTGGGATATTAAAATGATGATAAGAAAGCTTTCCATTAAACATATAAAGAGGATATATAGATATGATCTAGAGTGGTTATCAAATCTCTTTAAGTCATTCTTTTTACACAGCATCAAAAACTATAGACCACAGAGAGGATATTTGGAAGAGGATAAAATCGGCAGGTTACAGTTTTTAGTATAATTGATAAAAACATTTCTTTTTGTTTTCTGAAACACTTTTTTAAAGTTGTTTTTCCCACTATAGTATGCTCTTTGCTATAAGACTTCCAGAATAATGATTTAGAAGCAAGAGTGGTGCTCCCTAAGGGGAATTTCAGAAATGAGTAGTGATATTTGTTTGTCACAATGATTGTGGGAGTGTTTCTGGCATTTAATGGCTGTGGATCAAGGCTGCTATGTATCCTGTAGTGCATGGGACAGTTTCAGACTGCAGAAGAGTGTCCTGAGTACCACATAACTTTTGAATGTCTGCTTGCTTAAATTCTCTTTAAAGATAAAGCAATAATGCTTTCGTGTATAGTAATACTGACAACTTTTTATAAGATGTTACATGAAAGATCTGATACTTCGGGGGAAGTTTATGTGGGGAGGCTTAAGTAGAAAGAATAAAGAAATCCTTTTAAAATTCTGTCATTTACTTCACACATTCTTTCCATATCTTGATTTATATATAGCATTAAAAATATATATACAGCATTTCTTTTTTTTTGATTTCTTAAATTTATTTTTGAGAGAGAGACAGAGACAGAGAATCCGAAGCAGTTTCTAGGCTCTGAGCTGTCAGCACAGAGCCCGACGTGGGTCTTAAACTCACAGACTGCAAGATCATGACCTGAGCTGAAGTCAGATGCTCAACCAACTGAGCCACCCAGGCGCCCTTATATATAGCATTTCTAACAAGAAATTAAATTGTAAAGTTTTCAGTTCAGTAATGCAGTTTACTGGGGAGGCTCAAGAATACTGATCGCAAATATGTAAGAAGATATTTAAGAATTTTTAAATAACAAACTAAATTTTAAATTAATGGATCTCATTGAATTTTATTAGTTAATATGGATCATATAACGATATTTCATGATTGCCATCCTAAATATTAAGATTTCATTTTTAGAATAATAATAAATGTGTTGTTAAAATTGTATTTAAAAATTGTTTATGTTTTCTAGCCTTCAGCAGTGCTCGGATATCCTCTCTAGTGGTTTATTATATAACTTCCCAGTAACTTCTTATGTTATATTTCCTTAATTTACTATTTTCTGTTTTAGGAAGATACAGTCTCTATTGTATTTTTTTTAACTATTTTTTTATGTTTATATATCTGGGGGGAGAGAGAGCACGCGAGCAGGGGAGGGGCAGAGAGAGGGAGAGAGAATCCCAACCAGGCTCCATGCAGTCAGTGTAGAGCCTAGAGTAGGGCTTGGTATCACAAAACATGACATCATGACCTGAGCCAAAATCCAGAGTTGTACACTTAACTTACTGAGCCACCCAAGCACCCCATCTATTGTATTTTTAAGTACTAGAGACTTACTGCATATATGCCTTGACAGTGTGGTAGCATTCCTGGGATATATTGTAACCACACGGTACCACATCCTAGCATAGGTGATTGTTTGACACTGCACTTAAAAGTAAAATCCAAGTCAGTTTCACTAACAACTGTGTTTCATAATTTTTTCC
The DNA here is from genome assembly GCA_017311185.1 of Proteles cristata cristata. Lineage (NCBI taxonomy): Eukaryota > Metazoa > Chordata > Mammalia > Carnivora > Hyaenidae > Proteles > Proteles cristata. Next base: position 20,726 of record JAESUZ010003188.1, read on the forward strand.
ATTTCAACAGTAGATAACTTGTCTTGGCATTTTAGTCATTACTTCATTTGAGCTTCACATTAGATTAATTTTGTCTGCAATCACTTATCTCAACGCTGATTTTCACTCTGGAGTTTTCTTATACTAGTCCTTTGCATTTTTCCTATAGTTTTTGTAGAGAACGACTTGTGATGTTCTCTTATTTCTTAGATCCAAACTTATTTATTATATATAGATGCAAATATGTGACTTTTATTCTGTTTTTAAATAACTATGCGTAAGCATTTATTTAATGAAATAGGTATTTTGATATAAATTATTTTTATTTTTCATTAATATTATGATTGGGGAATTAGTATTGATTAAAAAACATTCTGTATATAGTTACATTTTATTATCTCTGTACTTTATTTCAGGATAGTACAGGGAATGAAAGGGGTATTGGATCTGGTGGGATTGAGACCTACTGTTAGAAATGTGTGCTTATTCCTTGTAGCTCTTTCACCTCATTTGCTTAAAGTATATTTCCAGAATAAATTGGAGCTTCTATCAAAACCAACAATTTGGAGCACCTGGGTGGCTCTAGTGGTTGACGGTCCAACTTGATTTTGGCTTAGCTCAGGTCATGATCCCAGGGTCTTGGGGCTGGCCCTACATTGGGCTTTATGCTGAGCATGGAGCCTGCTTCAGATTCTCTCTCTCCCTCTGCCCCTTCTCCTCCTACCTCTCAAATTAAAAACGGGGGGGTGGGGGGACCTGTGTGGCTCAGTTAGTTAAGCATCTGACTTTGGCTCAGGTCATGACCTCATGGTTTATGAACTTGGGCCCTACATCAGGTGAACTCGAGTTCCTCACTTTCTCTCTCTCTCTCTCTCTCAAAAATAACAATAAAAAACCCCAACACTTCATGTAGAAATATTTCAGCATAAACACTCTTCTAGTTAGGAATATAGGGACTTATTCTGATTTTTTGGGTGCTTTATAAATGAAAATTAGTTGCAAATGATGTATGTGTAATGGGTGAAAGATGAGATTTTATTTTGTCTAGAAGATACCCAAACAGAGGGGGCACAGTTTTTCACATAAAATTTGAAAAATAACTAATGCTAATTAATCCATTTTAAGGGGGCATTCTGAAATTAATGAGTGTTATACTGATTTGATAACCATTTTAAACTGTTGTTTATATCTCTAAATCATTCTCTTGCTTCATAGAAGCTATACTGTTACATTTTGTCATTAGTTTCGTAAATGAAACCTAATTATAAAATATTCTAGTTAAACTCTATCATGAGTGAAAATGTGTATGTATGCATTTCAGTATAGATATATGATTTTGTTTATCTTCAAAGATATACTATTTATAATGCATATGAGCATGACATTAGTGTTGAATGTGTAGCAGTTTGCCAGTCATTTGATACTGGTTTAATGTAGACACTCATCAGAAGACTAATAGCCATTGTCGTGGGGTTTCCCTCCAATCTTACAGGCCTCTTTGCCTGGGCAAAGAATACTTGCTTCTAATTGCTTCCTCTAGTATTTGCTCTCAGTACCGTTTAGCTGCTACTTCCACTTTCATTCATGCTGAGGTATTGAGGCGATCTAGAAGGTCAAGAATTTTTTTAAATTTGGGGCGCCTGGGTGGCTTAGTCGGTTAAGCGTCCGACTTTCGCTTAGGTCATGATCTCGCAGTTCTTGGGTTCGATCCCAGCGTCGGGCTCTGTGCTGACTGCCAGCTCAGAGCCTGGAGCCTGTTTCAGTCTGTGACTCCCTCTCTCTCTGACCCTCCCCTGCTCACGCTGTCTCTCTCTCTCTCTCTCTCCTAGAAATAAATTTTGAAAAAAAAATTTTTTTTTTAAGTTTATTTTGAGAGAGTGCGCCTGTGCATGCACGTGTAAGTGCATGAGCGGGGAAGGTCAGGGAGCATCACAAACAAGCTCCACACCCAACACGGAGCCTGACACAAGACTCCATCCCATAACCATGAGATCATGACCCGAGTCGGATGCTTAACTGACTAAGCCACCCAGGTGCCCCTAGAAGGTCAAGGATTTGATATCCTTTGAGGTTGGATAGCTTTGCTTTGGTCCTTCTCTGCAGATGGCAACTCATTGTCTTTTTTTCTGGCTTAACTTCCTTATTATATGGATGTAGATCTTAGGAAAGGTTAAAATGACTTCATTTTATTCTCAGACTTGATTAATAGTTTGGTTGGGTATAGAATTTTAGGTTGTAGATAGTTTATAGAATTTTGAAGGCTTTGTTTTACAGCATTCAGTGTTGCTGCCAAAAAGTCTATTGTCTTTTGTCCCCTTCTACATTGTTTTCTGCTGTGCATGACCTGTTATTATTCTGAAAGCTTTTAGCATCTTTATCTCTGAATTTTATGATGATGTGTCTTGGAATGGTTTTATTCATTGCTTATACTGGGACTTCAGAGGACCTTTTCATTATGGAAGCAAGTGTTTTTTAGTTTGGGGAGGTTATCTTGGATTAAGTTATTCCTGTTTTTTTTTTTTCCTAGTTCTCTTATTTGCACATTTATCGCTGGGGTAATAGAGTCTCAGATATGTGAGACTGGATTTTATTGGACTGTGGACAACATAGTTTGCTTCTCCTTGCTATCTTTTATGAAAAGTTCTCTTACAAGTTACTTCCTTTAATTACTTCCTTTAACATGTTACTTCTCTAGTTTGCAAAAATTTGAGATCTTTTTGGGGTTTTGGGAGGGAAAGAAAATAAGCCTATGTGTTAATCTTTGTTGAATCAATCTTTCTATATGCTGTTCACTCCTTACCTCTTTCCTGGTTAACTTATCCTGCAAGATGCAGCTCTAAAAAGTTTTTTCTGATCTTTCAGTGTTATCACCTCACTTTCTACAAACCTTTGTAGAGAACTTATTGTATCATGCTGTAGTTATTAGCTTATTGGTTATCTTTGTAATAAAAACAGAAGTCCTATCTTTACCAATCTTTCTGTGCAAAAACAGTATTTTCCAAATGAATGAAAACATGAATAAAATATAGAAATGAAATAACGGTGCCTGAGTGGCTCAGTCAGTTGAGTGACTAACTCTTGATTTGGGCTCAGGTCATGATCACAGGATCTTGTGATTGAAACCTGCATTGACCTCTGTGCTAAGTATGGAGCTTGCTTTTGATTCTCTTTTCCTCTGCCCCTCTTCCCTACTCGTTCTCTCTCTCCCTCTGTCTCTCAAAAAATAAAAAAAAAATGGAGTGCCTGGGTGGCTCAGTCAGTTAATCTTCTGAACGCTTGGTCAGGATCTCACCCTTTTGTGAGCTTGAGCCTCATGTCGGACTCTGAGCTAACAGCACAGAGCCTGCTTGGGATTTTCTCTTCCTTTCTCTGTGCCCCTCACCTGCTTGCATGCATGCTTGCTCGCTCTCTTTCTCTCAAAAAAAAAAAAAAAATGGGATGCTGAAATGGCTCAGTCAGTTAAACATCTGACGCTTGGTTTCAGCCCAGGTCATGATCTCACCTGTTTGTGAGATAGAGCCCCATGTTGGGTTCAGAGCTAATAGCATGGAGCCAATTAGGATTCTCTCTCCGTCTTTCTCTCTTTCCCTCTCCCACTTGCATGCATGTATATGCTCTCTCTCTCTCTCTCTCTCTTTCTCTGTCTCAAGCTTAAAAAAATGAGATAGATAATAGGTAGCAACAGTACAGTTTTGTCAGAAGAATTGTAGTTTTTTCTTATTTTAATCCTATTGAAATAACATTTGAATAAAAAATAAAACAATGGAGATTTACTTTTAGTAAAATACTTAATACTGTTTGTGTCCTATAGTACTCAGTACTCAAAGCAATGTCTTTATATTGAAGCTGAAGTACAAAGTAGTCATGAGAGCTTCAATGTAAGAGAGCATCCTTCTTAATGTGTTTAATTAGGAATTAAGCTATAAGATATTAAAAACAACTAGCGAAGAGTTATATATTAAGGAGAGTACAATGAAATCACAGGAAAGAGACAAGAATGGAGAAAAACTTGTCTTTTTGGTTAACATAGCAGTCTAATAATTCCAAATAATAAAACTGAAAATTCTAAGAAAACAAAATATATTTGTTTTGTGAAAATTTTCCATACCCACAGACAAAAGGAAAACCTCTGAATTAGCACAAGATTTTGTTAAGGGATCTTTGTCACTCTCTTGAATTTAAATTTCATCATCAGAATTCTCTGTTGTCTCTTTCTGGGACATTTTCCTTTGATCATAATTTTGTTTTATTAATTTCAACTTTAATGATAGGAAATAAAGTTTTAAATATTTGACTCATGACTTCCATTTCCATATAAGCTAAAATAAATCAATCAGGAAATATGAATTGAGTACATAGATGCTTGGTGTGAAGGCAGGTTCAAGAGGTATTCACTTTTGAGAAGGTGTGCTCTATTAAGATGTATACACATAAAGAGTGGCAGGTACAAAGTTCAGTGGGATGACAAATGTCTCAATTTGTATATGGTTAGTTACGAAAGAATGGCACAGATGGGATTTATAGTAAATTTAGCTATCTTTAGTAGAATGTTGATATGTTCTTAAAATTTTTTTTGAATATTTTTAAAATTTTTTAAAATGTTTTTTATTTTAGAGAGGGGAGAGGGAAGGGGGAGGGGGAAGGAGGGAGGGAAAGAGACACATGGCATGAGCAGGGGAGGGTCAGAGAGAGGAGGAGACACAGAATTTAAAGACAGGCTATAGGTTCTGCACTAGCTGTTAGCACAGAGCCCGACCTGGGGCTTGAACCCACGAACTGTGAGATCATGGCCTGAGCTGAAGTTGGCTTAACCGACTGAGCCACCCAGGTGCCCCTGAATGTTGACATATTCTTAAGTTATGTCTTTCATGGTAGACGTAAGAGCAGTAAAGATTAATAACTTGATGAAATTAATGTGTTCTGAATTTTATTTTTAATATTTATCTCTTATTTTAACCCATAGATCCAGTATCTTCAGGGCTTAGTCATTGTTCTCTTTGAGTTTGTTTACTACTTAGGAATGTTTTTAGAATTACATAGAATTACTCTTGGGATATTACATTTTCAGCTGTTGATTCATATATGTGCTGTTATTATTGCATATGTGATATATATTATACTATTATAATACTCCTGTACTATTATAATATTTTTATAAAATTAATCAAGTTTCAGAAATTAGGATTATACCAGAAAAGGTAGGTGGTGATTTTTTTGCTGTATGGTGATGTTTTGCTCCATAAGGCATGGTTTGACTTCTTTGTTTTATGTCCATGTATTTGTATTTAAATTCTATATTCATATTTTCAACAATCATCTCAGGATAAAGTTAGATATATTTTTTCATTCAAACACACTATCTTTTTTTGTATCTTGTAATTCATTTGCAATTTGATGAAAATATTTTCTTAGGTGGGCCAGTTTCACATGTGCATTGTCTTTACCATCCATCTCCAACAACTTCTCCATCTCCCTTCCTTGTCTTCTATTTTGTATCCCATTTCATATGGTAGATGAAAACAGAACCCAGTACACACACAAAAAAACTATGAAAAACTCAAATCACGTGCAGAAAGGTTTATGGAGAAAAAATGTAATTACGTTGTTGTGTAAACTTTTACAATGTTGTTTAGTAAGCTAGAACTGCCTAACAGATGTGATTACTTCATTGTTTCAAATTTATGCCAATCAGAGTTGATAGGATTTGATCACACTCTAGTAGATTTATGAGATAAATTACAATATTGCATGACATACTTCAGATAGAAAACATCAATAGAAGTTGAATATGATTTCTTGTGTAAGATAACAAGCCAGTAATTTAAATAAGATGGTTTCTCCTTTAAGAGAATATTTATCAGTTTTTGTGAAAATTAACACTGTCTTTGGTATTCATGGTGACAAAAAAGTATATTAAACTTTTGTTTTAGTGTACAAATGTGATTGTAAATGAGTGGCATCTTGTTTCTATTTAGTTATAGATGACCTGTCAAATTCCCAAAGGTCTGTAAAGAAATGAGGCTGAACTTAAAAGAAATTAGACTGCAGAAGGTTTTAAGACCAGGCTTGTCATTGTGGTACTTACCTCTTTGTTTATTTTAAGAGAGCGAGTTAGCACAAGCAGGGGAAGGAAGGGCAGAAAGAGGAGAGAGAGAACCCAGGTAGGCTCTGCACTGTCAGTGCTAAACCTGCCCAATGTGGAGCTCAAACCCCATGAAACTGGAGGTCATGACCTGAGCCGAAATCAATAGTAAGAGACTTAACAGACTGAGCCACCCAGGAGCCCCAGATACTGACTTTTTTAGAGTAAGGTTTCATGAGCTAAGTCTAAAGCCTTACTAGGAATTTTCTTTGTTTTTTATTTATTTTTTTTAAACAAGTAGAAGTTTAAATTTCACATAAACAAAGAAAATGAAAAAGAACATATTTGCTAATGAAGTGACAGGTTTCCTCAAGGAAGTTAGAGCCAAGAAATGGGAGTGAGGTTCTCAGTCAGACTTGTTTGTTCTAACAATGAATGATGGAAACAGTTAGTAAAAGTCCCTGCTAAGATTTTTAACTTCACTTAGAATGTTTACGTGGCAGAATCCTTCAGTTCAAGTTTGAGATAAAAACATGGAGTCTTTTGAGAACTTGATTTGAAAATGTTACTAAGTCAAATTATTTATGAAAAGAGGGTAGAGGGGCACCTGGGTGGCTCAGTCGGTTAAGCGCTGACTTCAGCTCAGGTCATGATCTTGCAGCTTGTGTGTTCAAGCCCCACGTCCGGCTCTGTGCTGACAGCTAGCTCAGAGTCTAGAGCCTGCTTCAGATTCTGTGTCTCTTTTTCTCTCTGGCCCTCCCTTACTGTCTGTCTCTGTCTCTCTCTCAAAAATAAATAAAACACTAAAAAAAAGGTAGAATGTTTAGTTTCTTAAATTGAAATTAAAAATTTTTAGAATATGGAGAAGCCAAACTAATTTTTTGTTTTGTTTTGTTTTAGGATAGATAGACCCCTTGTGTTTCAGGGAAGGATATTGTAACATCTTTCTAATTTTTTTTTCAGGAGAAATTTATTTACATCATGGTTTAGATTTAAAATATTTAAAAAATATTCCAAATATTTACAGAAATATAGAGGATAAGTAGAACAGGAAACGTATTTAACATGCAGAATTAACATGTTGACATTCGCTGTATGTGTATTTTAAAAACCTTTTAAAGTCTGTCCTTTTACAAAGATTACTACATCTTGAAATTGGTTTATATCCTTCTGTCCATGTTTTTAGACTGTTGTACATTTATGTGTTCATCAACATTGAGAATTCTTACAAACTGAAATTAGAATTTATGTACTTTGCTTTTTTTTTTTTCTGAGCTGTTCCTTCTATTTTTACATTTGGTGTATTAATTTTAACTGTTCTCTTATCTAATATTTTGTGATAGGACATCAGTACCACAGTTGCTGTATCTGTTCCCATTTCAGTAGACATTTAAGGGTCAGGATATTTTGCAGACTTTTCTCACAGATACCTGTATGGCTCTGCAGTGCCCAGCATGCTCCGTACACGGGTCAGGCTGCCATCAGCTCGTCCAGTGTTGCATCTGGGCTCTGGTACTCAGCATTCTCAGGCACTTTTGTGCCGTCATCTTTTCTTGCTGAGGTCCCTCTGCTGTTAAAAGCCAATCGCAAAGAAGCCTGCATAAAATCTTGTTATGCTGCTCTTTAAAAAAAAAAAACAAAAAAAACCCCCAAAAAACAAAAAGCATTCTTCTATCCTTTCCTCACTCTTTATATAAGAACATAAAATCTGTATCTTTTATAGTATCTGTTTGAAAAAGATGCCTCGTGTTATATTTTCCAGTTATTACATTTTTGTTTGATTTTTAACCTGTGGGAGGGTGGGGCCTTTGGTATTTGGGGGCTTATTTTTCCATAGCAACAGGTGCACTGGGGTCTGTGCATAAATAAGACATGATTTTCCTTAATATGAACAATGTGATTTTGTGCCTACGTACTTGTATAACTGTTTCAGTTACTGTGAAATATTGAAAACGATACTCTTATTTGTGAACATTTTGGAATTTTTTAAAAGATTGTTTGAAAATTTTATAATCTAAATTACAGTCTTTTGGCTCAAATTTATATTATAATTTTCATGAGTCAGGCTTATTTTGATACATTTTATATTTTGGTGGAAGTCCTATATTTAAAAGTATACTTAAGATTTGTAGGTGATGCACTCTAACCATTGAAGCTGTTAGTTTATGAAAATCTTTGACTTTGTGCTCAGCAGCTTGAAGCGGCCTCATATCATGCCAAATATTAGAATATTAATGTTATTAACCCTTTCACCGAAAGTATTTCTTCTTGAAATAAACATGGAATACATTATTAGGTTTGTATTATTTCTTGCATATCAGTATTTGCAGAAAGCTGAAAAATGTTTGTGCTGTGTAATAAACAGATGCTGCTCTAACAATGCAATACATCACGAACCAAAAATGATCTGTTTTAATCATATATGCTGATTTAATGAGACAAGACTAGCTTACATCAAAAATGGATTTAGGATAGTTTTTTTTTTTCCTCTGTGTTTTTTCTACATAGTTAATAGACACACCTTTTAATGTCATTGTCAAAATTTTTTGGAGTATTTATTTCTTTGATTTTTGCATGCATTTTTTTTTTAAATTCCTAGGAGAATGTAATTGTATCATAAACCCATTTAAAATAGTAACAAATTTTTAAAGAAGATCTGTTTTGCCCTGTGTTAAATCTGTTTTGCATGAAAATAATTCTTATGTGTTGTTGTTTTATAAAGTTTCTACCTTTTTTTGAGGGAGGACTTTTTTTTTTTTTTTTTAAATAACTTATGGGGGAGTTTTAGGGGAGATCATCAATTAGTCAATGAACTGACTGTTGGCAGATGGTGACACTTGAGGTTTAAAGTCTCCTTGATGCAGTGTGCTTAGGTTACTGCCCTCAGAGTCACTGGAACTGTTCCTATTCTATGAGAGAGCTCTTCAATGGGCTCTACTTTCATTTCCTCTTCACTTGATTTTATTTCCTCAAACTCAACTGCAGTTGCTGACTTTGAGCTCTTAAATTCTCCTACATCTGGATTGTACATCTCAATTGACAAATCTGCCTTTGCATATGGTCAGATAATTCTGTATTTGGAAGAATATTCCTATTGTGTGTTTTATTCCATTGAACCTAGTAGAGTTAAATGTAGTTTGATGCATAGGGAAGAATTAATGATTGGAAGATACAGAGTTGGTAAATTATTTATTCTGGCCCCGAGGAAGCTGAAAAGCTGAGTGAAAGACTAATAAATCATTTGTGGTAGTGCTGGTTGTCACTTCCAATTATTTTAGACGGTTTTGTGATAAACTGCAGCACCTGCTAGATATCCGCACACCCTCCCTTGATGCTGGTGGTGCAGCTTGTTTAGTCGATTATCAGAGGCAAGTTTGTGTAAAGTTTATTTAGGTTGGAAAGGAAATTGCTCTTTTTAAGTCAATTCTGTTTCCTTTTTTCATCGTCTTGATTGCTGAAAGGATTTTTGTGACCTGGCAGGAAATCTAGAATGTACCTACCACTTCAGCCAGGAAAGACTGTCTTTATCTTTTGTTAAATTAAATACTTGAAGGATTGAGTTTGTTATTCCCAGACTAATTAAAAACTACTTCTACTGAGATGATTAGTATGCTAAAGATCCAATCATCTTTTTGATACCACACCATTTAATAGACAAGCACTGCTGCTGTTTGACCAGACCATTCTTCATCATTCAAAGCCGAGGCTTTGAAATCAGTAGCTCCAAAAGGTAGTGAGGTCTCTCTTTGCATTGGTCCTAAACTCAGCTACGGAGATCCTTGCAGGAATAAAAACAACTTGAAACAAAGCTCAGCTAAGACTGGTCTGGTGGTAGCAGTGATGAAATAGAGTTCTCTAAAACTCCTTTGGAAATAAATTGTGAATGTCATCTAAAGCGCATGCTTGAAATTATAGTCCTTTTGTTTCCAAGTTTAATAATTGTTGATTATTCCCAGAGCACAAAAAAATTTTGTTTAATACATCAGAATAACTTTGTTTTCATTGAGATTTTTAGCTTTATTGTAAAAATATGGGGTATTTGAGAGTACTTCTAAGTATATATAAAGAAAGATATAAGTATATATAAAGAAATACATATTTCTCAAATATATATGTATTTTTAGATATAAGTATATGTAAAGATATAAGTATATATAAAGAAATCTTGATAACTGTCTTGTATTCATTCAGTCACACTTTTACTTATTTCTCCTCATAAACGTTTACTAAGGTCATGTATACCTGGTCTCTGGGAACAACAACTACTATCACTTATAACCGATTCTTTTTTAGAGTTTACAGTTGCTATGTACTACTCTAAGCATTTTGCATATATTAACTCATCTCAATATGACAACCTTATAAGGCTTTTACATATGATGGAGTGATAAGGCCATAGTGATCTCATTTTTCCTTTGAAGTCTGTACAAAGAGGGAAGTGTTTATGATAAATCTTAATTATTTAGGTTTGGAATTTCAATCATGATAGCATTTGAATTTCCTATTATATACATCATTTCACTTTTATTCTCAACATAATTAATCATTCTTATGATGAAGAAATTGAAGGTTAAAGAGAGTAAACCTCTCGTCCTGGGTTAACCAGCAGTTTAGAGGTTGAGGAGCTGGGATCTGAATCAAGATCTAACTGCCTCTACACTCTATTTAGGAGCTAAACTCTAGTCTTGGTAGTATCTTGTTTGGTAAGAAGTGGAAAGTGGCTAATAAGAACTCAGGCTACTGAAGAGCTTTTCCAGAAGTGGGCTCAGTGTCCCTAGATCTCTTGGGTTTTTGTTTTGTTTCTGAGAGAAGTTAAAAATCTAGATCTTTTTATGTGAAATGTTCACAATTTTAAGTCTTGGCAGTTTATTCAGGATAAATTGTTTGCCTACTGGATGTAATGCCACTTTGTGAATTTGTTTTAAATGTAATTTAAAACGAATTTGGTAGAATTTGTTTTAAATGTAAGTTTCCTTTCTAACTTTATCCAATTGAAAACTAGTAAGAGTCCATGAAAGAGTATTAATAGGATAATACCAGTAGAATTTCATGCTTTAGGGAGATTAACAATAATTATTCATTATTTTAGTAATTTTATTTGGTTTATGATCTACCTCAGATGAGTTTCAGTTGAACGTGGGTTTCAAATTATCATGGGATGCTACTAATTTAAATATGCTCTAGCATAGAATATAAAATCAAAGAATAAAAAAGTCAAATTAGAATCTTGAAAATATAAGCAGGTATTGAAATATGTAAATGTTAATTGAAACTCTCTCAATGATGTGCCTTTGGTAACCAATTCTATTCTCTCCTTTCCCTACTTATATTCATTTATTTGCCTATGGTATGAGTCATGTGGAGATTTAAGATACATGTAGTTTTTCATTGAAATGCCTTTATCACATTTATAGGTAGAATAACATAATATGTACAATGTTGTGACTTTTACTTTGTAAAACTTTGTGAAATGGGATTTCACATAATTAGAGGCCTTTATTTATATGGAGTATTACCACAATAACAACACTTTTTGGTGAATGGGAAACAAATAAAAATCAGTGGTTGGTTGTTTGGTTTTGTGAGTGCTTTTCTGTTAAAGTACAAATAAAGTATCCTTGGAGACAACTTCGGTGCCATGTCATCAGTGATTGGAAAAAAAATTCATACTAAATTCAGTTGTTAGTGTAGAGACTTCTTCACAAACCCAGGTTAAAGACCTAACCTATTGTTGCAAACTTTAATGCTTCAGAATAACTTTTCTTCATTAATTCTTAAAATCTATGGTATAAGAAGGGTGCCTGGGTGGCTTAGTTGGTTAAGCGTCCAACTTTCGCTTAGGTCATGATCTCGCGGTTCGTGGGTTCGTGGGTTCAAGCCCCGTGTCGGGCTCTGTGCTGACTGCCAGCTCAGAGCCTGGAGCCTGTTTCAGTCTGTGACTCCCTCTCTCTCTGACCCTCCCCTGCTCACACTGTCTCTCTTTCTCTCTCTTAGAAATAATAATAATAATAAAAAAATATGGTATAAGAAAAGTTATTCCATCCAAAATCACTAGTTCTTTCAAAAAGAGCTTAATCAATAAGAATTCTTTAGTTTGTCTTTCAAATTCTTTAATATATAAATGAATACTGTTACTGACTTAATTTTTCTAAATTAGAGTTTTGGACTTAGAGCATTTTATTTAATAGTATTCAACAATTGGTCACAGTATGGCTTTAAAATTTTAATAGAAAAATATTTTATGGTGTCCTTTTTATTTTAAGAACAGTATATACTCATTAAAGAAAAATTGAAAAAATGAAAACCACACATGATCCCACTACCCAGAAATGACTAGCAAAACCCATTCTTGGAGGTTTTTTTCTTCCTTTTTCACCTTGTCTGGTTAGTATTTTATGTTTACCTTTTCTGTGACATTACTCATAGTTTATTGATTGGTTTTTATTTTTTTATAAAAAAGTTCACAGAACTTCTCATCCAGTACCTGGAAGTAAATTCTCCTTCCTAACTTCCATGTGACTATACTTCTATTATGATATCTTGTAGCTATATATACTTGACCCCAGACATCTGGAGGGTAACCACTATTTTATAACAGTTACTGACTGTTGAATGAATACATGAAAATCAATCTTCCAAATCTTCTAAAAAATGTTTATCGATTTTTGAAAGAGCAAGAGAGCGCGAGTGCTCAAGTGGAGGGACAGAGACTGAGGGTGACAGAGGATCCTAAGCAAGCTCTGGCTGACAGCAGCGAGCCCGATGTTAGGGCTCAAGCTCATGAACTGTGAGATCATGACCTGAGCTGAAGTTGGACACTCAACGGAATGAGCCACCCAGGTGCCCTGAAAGTTGATCTTTAATTTGTCTCCTGCATTGCCAATTGAAACAGCAAAATGGCAGCAAATATATCAGTGCAATTCTTATACATTTTAATGGATTGTAGAAGTAAGGCTTTTGTGGAAATGTGATTATACTGAGAAATCAGTGAAGTTTATGGAGCTAATGATTCTTCCTAGATCTAAAGATCTGCCTGGTCATCTGTGTCATAATTAACGAAGATTTACTATGTTCAGATTTGCCAAGGTAAATCTAATCTGAAGAGGGAATTTTGCTAAATAAGTGTCTGTTTAAAATATTACAGTATTAAAAAACTGCCAAAGAAATACTGACTTAGTAGAAGGTTTGTAATTAAAGTGGAGCATGAGAAATTTGAAACAAACATTTAGATATGGTGGATCTACTATGGTATTCTTTAGATAAAGGGTAAATCACAGTGCTAGAAGTGATTAGGCTTTTAGAAGTTCTCTTCTTATTAGTAGGACACTTAAGTTTTGGGACATAAATAATTGAATCAGGATCATAAGACTGCATTGTACTAATGCTTATTACTCCTGTGTGCTCAAATAATTTTTGAATATGAGTAAATCAAATGCCTTCTATGTAAGAAGGTGATGAAAACTTTGCCCTGTGTCCTTTAGGAAATTTATAACTGAAAACCATTACTTTCAATGTATATATTAGAAAACAGAATGTTTGTATTCCTTAAAAATATTTATGCTTTGAAGAGAAGAACTTAGAAGACATAAAGACATAATACTTTTTAAAGTATTATGGCAATGTAAAGGAAGATTTAAGAAAAAAAGTGGGTTCTAGTTAGCTTTTTTTCTAGCAGCGCTTTGACTATATTATTGGAAGGTATCCCTGGATAAGCTTTGTGGAAACTTTTCAAGTTGGAAGATTTCAGCTGGAGTGTCTAAAGGGTCACTTAAAAAAAACCCTCTATATTAAAATAAAATGTGTCCAAGCTTTAAAGAAAAGATCTCAGAGTTTGCAGATGATCCTAAAATTGGAGCTAGAGGAAATAATGAGGAACAATGCAATCAGATTCAAAAAGATTTGGATTGTTTAGGTGATTGGGCCAGCAGATGGCAAATGCAGTTCAGTGTAGACAAATGTAAAATAATTATCTTAGGAACAAAGAACCAATCATACAGCACACTGATCAGGAAAAAATTTGTGGGTTATTGTAGGAAAACCATTGAAACAGTTAACCCGGTGCACAGCTGCAGCAAAAAAGGCAAGCAAGAAACCAAATTAGCAGACGGATAGAATATAAAGCAAGAGGCAATACTTATAGTGTATTAAGAAACTTGCTAGACCCCATCTAAATTACTCAGTCTAGTATCGGTTGCTAGAACCACTTTAGAAAAAGTAAATTTTTGCTTTGGAAATAGACAAGAAATTGTAACAAGCAAGTCTAATAATGTTCAAGAGATTTGAACTAATTTTTCTGAGCTTTGAATTTTGAACTTTTACAGATTTGAACAAGATCCTGAGAATAAAGACACTTCATTCAGGTTTGTCCAGTATCAGAGCTTGATCTTAGTAGAGAATGCATATGGTTTCAGCTGCCTAGGGCTTTACCTAATCCCCCTTCTGGTTTAGGTAGGAGGCTTCTCACATCTCTCAAAAAAGCCTAAAAGCTGGCATGATGAGGTCCTCCTATAGCTTGAGAGATACACCTGGGCACCGAGAGAGATCATGGGCGTGAGAGCTAAGAGCTGCTGGTGAGATGCTCCTTTCTGCCTGGTGATCCTTGATGCAGTAACATGTTGCAGGCTTCATTCTAAGCTGTGGAGGCAGGACTTTGGTTCCTCATTCTCCAACCTTGTCTCAATTTTTTTGAACTATCCAACACTCAGCCAATAGATTTCTTTTTGACTTAGATTAAACAGAATGTGTGTGTTGTTTATAATAAAGAGCCCTAACTGGTAGAGTGGTAATGCTTTGCTATTTTAGCCTTGCCATTGCCTTTTTTGTTCTTCAATGTGTTTGCTTAACATTTGGAGGGGTGTTTTACTATAAATCATATTTTGGATGAGGAGAAGAAAGCTAAAATGCAAAATCGGTCTTTTTTTCTCTTTTTCATAGTTGAAAAGATGCAAGAAAGATCCTATTCTCATCAATAATTCTCTTGTAAAATTTAACTTTATCTGTGCAACTGAATAGTGTCACTTTGTTAAAAATAGTGTTTGGCGCTCAGCCTGTTTGTAAAAATAGTGTATATACATTTATATATTTGTGGGATCTTTAAAAAGCATTTTCATATTTTATTTTGGAGGAAACAATGCATGATTTTCTTAGTGTCACATGAGTAATAAGTTGTAGATCAGGATATATTGTCCATTGTTTTTTTGTTTTATATTACTGTTGATTACTGAATATTCAGTGAAATATTTTGAAGAGTAATAACACTTGTGAACTAAGAACTGTGGATTATATTTTAAGTTTGTAGTGAGTTGATTGGTTAATATTTAGAATTTGATCTTTTCAGACAAGCAGTGTTTTAAATAGTGGTTAGATATTCTATTTATCAAATGTCATATTGACTTGTATTTAAATTGTTAGTCCAGTGTATGGATGCTTGAGGCATAGCCACGTGTAAAGTGAGAAAAAAGTAATAGAAGGTTTTTTTTTGAGGGATGGTGTGCAGGGCTATTACCTGGAAAAATTTTGGCATAATTAATTGTCTTTGAGACTTTCATCATTCTTAAAGGTTCAATGGGCCACTTCCAGTAGAAGGATTGTCCTTGAGTCTACTACTCATAAACCTGTAGATTGCTAGAACTCTTATCCTGACCTAAGACCTTTATGCATCATGGCATCCATGGCCTGCCCTGCCTTTCAAAAAGTAAGGATGCTAGGATTCAAATTTGACTCCCCCTGCAACTCTGCCCTATAGTATAGATTAGGGATGGTGTTAGGAGAGAAAGCTGTATGACTGAACTAGTTCAGATGTCTTACGTGAACTCTACTTTCTTAGAGATTATTCTTTTATGAAAAAGATACATAGTTCTTTGACATTTTGGTTAGTATATCTCAGTGAAGGAAAGACATTTGTTTAGGGTTCAGGGAAATGTCTTTGGTTTTGTTGTGCCATTAGGGACTGCTTATATTTTATGTATGTCTGTATAATAAAGAATATCTGTATATTTGGAAAATGACTTTGCATATGTGAATGTTAAGGGTAGCTGAGGTTTTCCATTCTAACTTTTAAAATTATTTGAGATCTTCAGTTTTTTTTTTTTTTTTTTTCTTCCTGATCCTGTACATGTATAGAAATCACTGCCTGGGACATGGGGCTGAAATACTTAGCAGATGATTACTTACTGTGGTTGGTATGCCAGACTGCTGAAGACTGATCTGCGTATCTACAAAGTAGCATAATGGGCCTTTTAGGAATAGAATTGAGACCCTGTGCCTCACTACTTGCCCTCCTAAGAGAAGTTTATCTGCCTTGCCTGCATCGAAGGTTTCTCTCTGGCCCGAGATCTGCAGCTAGAGTTTTCAGTTGACACTTTCAGTTGAGCTCCACTGACTGCTGGTAATGCTCTTACTACCTCACGTGGGGCCCTGGTAACTCTTGGCTGTTTCTGGTCAGTTTCTGGATAAAATGACAGGCCTTTTATTAATCATGCCTTCTAGGAGTGTACATAGGGTAGAGATGAGGTCTGTGACTCAGGCCTACTTTGTATACTACTGTTGGATGCTAGGGGCTAATTTTCCTTACCCAAAATCTTTTCTTTACTGAACTGTTAGGTTTGGAGTCCTTTCAGAAGACCGGTTGTAGACAGCTTAACTGTGTAGTGGGATTTTTCTACATTTAGTTCTGGTTGTCTGCCTGTCTGCCTACCTCTTTCCTTCCTTTATTCCATCCCTCCCTTAATTCCTCCCTCCCTCCTTCCATTCCTTCTTTTTTCTTTGGTAATAATTTTGGTTATTTCTTATTCAAAGAGAATGGTCATGTTAGAAAATTCTGTGTAAAAATGTAACTGTCAGTTTATTCTAAAAATATTGGGTTATTTATCAGGAATGAGGGATTAAATGTGTTTAAACATTTTTACACATAAAAATGGGATCTTACATATCCACTGCTATTTTTCATTTAATAGTATATTATGGACAGGAAATCTACATCATCTCTTGTATATCTATATCATCTCTTAATAGTTGCATGATATTCTGTTGTATTGATGTACCATAATTTATTTCACCAGTTCCCATTGATGACTCTTGGAGTCATTAGAATTTTTCACTGTTATGTATGATACTGCATTCAAAATACTTTTGATAATGTTCATATATATATACACACACACACACATATATATATATATACACACACACACATATATATATATCCCTCATTATTTCCATAGGATACACTCCAGAAGTGGAATTACTGAATTAAAGGGTAATTACATTTTTAAGGCTTCTGATACTTATTGCCAAAATTCATGTGTTTTACTCTCATTAGTGATTTTTTTTTTAAAGTTTAATTATATATTTTGAATGTGAGTGAGAGGGGCAGAGAGAGGGGCAGAGATAGGGGGAAGAGAATCCCAAGCGGGCTTCATGCTCAGTGCAGAGCCAGGACATGAGCCTCAATCTCATGACTGTGAGATCACGACCTGAGCCAGGATCAAGAGTTGGATGCTTAACCGACTGAGCCACCCAGGCACCCCTCTCACAAGTGATTTTTTTTTTTTTAATGTTTTATTTATTTCTGGGAGAGAGAGAGACAGCGTGAGCAGGGAGGGTCAGAGAGAGAGGGAGTCACAGACTGAAACAGGCTCCAGGCTCTGAGCTGGCAGTCAGCACAGAGCCCGACGCGGCTCGAACCCACGAACCGCGAGATCATGACCTGAGCGAAAGTCGGACGCTTAACTGACTAAGCCACCCAGGCGTCCCTCACAAGTGATTTTTGAGAATCCTTTTTTTTTTTTTTGTCAACAATAGTATTATTAAAAAGAAAACAGTTTTTGCTAATAGGTGAAAAGTGTATGTTATCTTAATGTGTATTTTAAATATTATTGACCATTTGTTTTTATTTTATAATAATCTCCTTAATATCACCTGCCTGTTGAGGTGTTTTGCTCCTATTTAAGTACTAAATTGTATATTAAGAAGATTGACTCTCTTCTCTTTTTTTTTTCCTAAATATTTTTTAAATTATTTATTGCTAGGAGAGAGAGAGAGAGACAGTGTGAGCAGGAGAGGGTCAGAGAGAGAGGGAGTCACAGACTGAAATAGGCTCCAGGCTCTGAGCTGGCAGTCAGCACAGAGCCCGACGTGGGGCTCGAACCCACGAACCGTGAGATCATAACCTAAGCGAAAGTTGGACGCTTAACCGACTAAGCCACCCAGGCGCCCCAGAAGATTGACTCTCTTCTGACATGTTGGTATTCTTTTCTGTATTCTATATTTTTTTAAATGACTGAGTGGAGGTATTGTTTTGGTGTTTTTTTTCTTTTTTGTTCTTGGGCCACTTAAAAGTTTTATTAATCAAATATGTCTTGTTTTATATAATTTCATTTTTAGTATTCTAAATTTTCCTATCAATATGAATTTTTAATCCATTTAGGATTTTTAAATGTTAGTTTTGGAACATATATTCTGTATTTTCTGTTTACTGGTTTTGCAGACATTGATGTGCATATAATAAACTCCTAATAAAGATAAAAGAGAACTGAACTACTGCCAGCTGACTGTGACCTTGAGTCTCAGCTTCTGTATCTGTAAGAAGAAGATACTGGTCTGGTACAGTGCTGTCATTCAGTCATTTTGCCCATGAACCACAGTAAGAAATTTAAATCCTAACCTAGTATTAACATACACCTCCACCTATACAGATATATATATTTGTGTGTGTATACACACATACTACATGCATTATCCCTTTTGTATGTCATGCCATATCATGTCATGCAATGCCAGACTATTAAAAAAAAAAAAAAGAAACAAAATTGCTGTATGCAACTTACTAAATTGCTTTCATTACACACAAAGGAGTATTTCTCACAGTTTGTGAAATACTGATGTAGTGAATTGGACACTCAAATGCCTTCTATGGCAGACCAGCCAACAGATGCAAGTATCTTGCCAATAAAGCAAATCAGATGACCTGGGTCCTATCTTAAAGGCATTCAGATTAACATAAAACTTGCTAGGTCAGCAAAGGTATTTTCAGGTGGAACTCAAGGCTGCTAATTTGAGCCCCTAACCTAGACCAAAGCTGGGGGGTGGGGGGGGGAGTGGGGAGGGAACCCAAAGACCGAAAAATACAAGCTCATTACTCTGTTAGATTGCTATAAAATGTTTTAAACCGAGCTTGTTCAGGCAGTGGATCACAGACCATATTTTGAGTGGCATGGGTCTAGGTGGTGATTTTGGGGTACTTTCTGGTACCTTCCTAATCTAGAATTCTATAGCTCTGCGATACCTTTCAGACGTAGAAATTAGGAGACCAAGTGCCCTCACTGAGTTTTTCTGATATGATAATCCTATGATAGCATCATCTGATAAAGGGAAACACTAAAGAGATTATACTAGGTATCTGAGTTACTCTGGGGGCTGATTAAAGGGGCAGGTGAACTTTGTCCTTTCCATGACACAGTATCTCAGCAACTGTGTCTAAAAATGAAAGATGCCATTGAATAACCAATGAAAAATTATATTGCCAAGTTCAGTGTCACTGAAAAAATACGGCAGCATTTGATACCTACGGAACCTTTATGTGTGTGTATATGCACACAAGATTATTTTTATGACCTGATTTTCTAGTTTTAGGGGCAAGATGTATACCTACCAGAGAGATTCTGTGATGTACAACCATTAAGGCTCACTTTGGTGACTTGGGTAATTGTAATGGAACCATGGAGCCATTAGGCTCCAGATGGAACTTTAATCTGGCTTCTGATTGAGCCAAGTGTCCTTGTAGAGTCTCTAAGCATCTGTTTTGGAAATATATCTGACATTATTCAAAATTTGTACAAATTAAGCCACCCTTGGGTTATAATTCAATTTTTCTTTATTGAGAAATGTATTGTAAACAGTTTTATGCAATCAAGTAAAACTAGTTTATACCCATTACTTATTTGCCTATTAACTGGTCATTTATATTTTGTGATTAGACTCTTAATGGATTTCAGAAAGCTTACATTATACTTCTAAAACTAATTTGTTTATAAAATGTGAAGAGTTGTTTTGTTGTTTCCTAGTTTCAAATAGCTTTCACATAGATATTTATTTTTGAGAGACTATTTAAAAATACGTAAAATTGTGGTGATTTCACCTCTGGATAACAGAACCCCCAGAATAATCTGCTTTATAGCAGAATGAAGTTTATTGTCTTCCATAATGGACAGTAGAGATACAGAAGATTCTAGGATTTGGTCTTCAGACACTATATGGAAAAGGTACTGGCTTGGTTTATCTGTCTCTCTCGCTTAGTCTTTGGACCAGTTTCCTTTGTGCTCACTGGGTGGATGCCATTCAGCGGCTGGATCAACAGACCTCCTTTTGTCCAGCAGAGAGAGAAAGCAAGAATTTGTTCTGTTTTGTTTTCATGTTTGTTTTTTGGTCATTGCAGACCGAAAGTTTTTTCTTTCAATTTTATCAGTCCAGTTTAGACCACCTGTCCATACAGTTGTTAATTATTCTCCTGTTTACAGAAAGAAGCACAGAAATTAAAATTATTGTGGGAAGAAATACCGATTGGCCTTTGGCTTTTCTTGTTAGGTAGAGACCAGACAAGTTACTTTTCATATTGAGGATAGTATATAGTACTTGGTCTAGGTGAACTGTAAGGAGATCGCATCATTAAATAAATGCTAGTGACATTTTCTCAGGAAACTCCTGTGTTATCACTATTTGTCCCTTCCTCCAAAAGAAGAGAATATCGCTCTTTGGCCTGACAGTCCTCAGCAGCTTGCCTTGCCATATGTAGCTAAATTTTATTTTCTTATATTGTAGTATAAGTTACAGTGAAATGGTTCAGTTAGGTTTTAACAATTGAGGATGAGTATCCTCAATTGGAAATGAGGAGTAAAAATTCATGATGGAAAGATCTTATTCTGGATTTGCTAGGAAAATACTGGTAGGTAAGAGAAGAGGCCCTACAGAAATATTAGAGCAGATGCTGATGTCAGATTTGGATGGTCTTTCCCTAGTTGGTACTGTTTGTTTGCAGATTTTCGTAAAGGGTGAAAAGCTGAGTTTTTCTGCTAGTTTGTCCACTGTTTTAAATTTCTTTTGCTCCTTCATGTGTAAAAAATGTATTATTGCAAATGATACTAATTTGGATTTTGTGACAAATTAACCAGCGATAGTTTTAACTATAATTAAACAATTTGATAAGCAACTAATAGAATTAATAAGGAACCTGTCTACCTCTTTAAGGGTCAGACAGTTAAAAAACAGTCAAGCATGCTAGATGTCTTCCTCACCTTTATCCCTGTGCCTCGTAGGTCTTGTTGATTTTCCCTGATGTTTATCTCTGGAATCAGTTCTCCATATTCCAGTTTGGACCCTGTTTATCTCTCATTTAGACTCTTTAATCTCTGTGCCAGAATATTCATATAATCTATATCATTCTTCACTTTGCTTTTTTTAAATTTAATAGGATATCCTACCACCTTTTTATGTGAGCACATAGATCCTCTCATTTTTAGAGCTTTACAGTATTCCAAAGTAGGGATGCATAGTATATTATTTCTTTTTTAAAAATATTTAAGTAATGTCTGTACTCATCATGGGGTTTGAACTCACAACCTTGAGATCAAGAGTTGCACGCTCTTCCAGCTGAGTCAGCCAGGCACCACACATTTGAAAATAGTCTTTCTTGATGCTGACTTTTGTTAGAAGTTGCCATCCTTGGGTGAGGGGATGGTGGAAATGGGTGACAGGGATTAAAGAGTATATTTGTTGTGATGAGCACAGGGTGACGTATAGAAGTGTTGCTTGACTGTAGTGTACACACAAAACTAATTTAACACTGTAAAAAAAGTTATACTCCCTTCTCCTACAATGGCTGTTCTTAGCACAGGGAACATTCATGTCCCAAGGATGGGTGACTCAATTATGCATGGGCATTTTAAGACTGCAAAATTTTGATATACTTTTTTGGTTGAGGATTTCTCTTTTAAGAACAGCGACCACTTTAGAGGTAACAAAAGTTTGTAAAATCCGTCATGGTCTGACCTTGTTGCCCTCTGTCCTAATAATTTTGAACAATTTTCCTTATCCTTCTATTTTCTCCTCTCTGTTCTTTGCTTTGATGTGTGGTTTTTACTGTTTTTATTCTGTACCCTTTTTGTCTTATCCTCTTCTTCCTGAAGTTTTATCTGATATTTTTCCCTCCTCAGGATTATTACATGGCTAGTGAGCTCTTTAGTAAGAGTGCTTATAATTTTCTTTAAACTTTCCTTTACTAGATTTTGAACTACTTGAGGACAAAGTGGTATTTCGATACATATTTTTAGCATATTGGCAGTATACATAGTAGTACACATAGTAAGAAATGAAATATCTGAATACACAAATAAACTTTAGTGGAGTAACTGTAGAAATGTGTGCTAAGTATAGTTATGTTTTTGCTCAAAGTAGCTGAACTTTGAGTAGTGACAGTTGCTGAATATGTTTTTTGTTGTTAATAACTTGGACTCAGGCATCTGGTAATTGGGGAAACAAGATAAGCTTTGAGAGTTAAACTTTCACATTTTCTCAGGGAGGAATAGAGCAGAGAGGCAAAGTCTCTGAAGAGGCAGAACGATGATGGGCTTGCCAGCCTTGGTGCTACCTGGTTGACTATATTGATGCAGCTGAAGGCAGAATATGCCCATTAAGGATACGGAGTGAATTTGTCTGCCATCACTGTAAAAGCAGAGGCCTGAAGGTTGAAACTGGTCGTATTCATCCCAGCATTAGCTGGAAGATTTTTAATAATCAGATTTCTGCTTCTCTATACGGACACAAATGTAGCGGGGTGTGGATGGATACTCCAGCTTTTCTCTGCAGGTGAAATAGTGATTGAGAGAGAGAGTTCTGCAGATAGGGTTGAAATTACGGCTGTGTTACTTGCTAGCTGAGCATCCTTGGTAAGTTTTCAACCTCTTTGTGCCACAAGTTAATAGAGCTGTAAAACGGTGATAATAGTAGTAGCTACATCATAGGGGTGTGATTACATGTAAAACTCTTACAACTGTTCCTGTTGTAAGTACTGTGTATTAGGTGGTGTTGTGCCCTTTATACTTGGGTCTTCTGTCTCTTCTTGTTCTAAAAGACCTGTACTTGTTGAGGTTATATGACTTCCTATAGAAGTTTGCCTGCAAGGAGAGAATGTGCTAGATATGGCATTACAAGGATGACAGTCCTGTGACAAATATTCTTTGTTTGTGTCTCAGAGTCATAATTCCATTTTTGAATGTTTTATCAGAGTCTACTTTCTTAGCCAGTGTGGCTGAAGGCCAGACCTGGAGCCTATTAAATCCTTAGTGTCACGACTGCCCACTCTAGGCATCTTTGAGAGCCAGATGTCCTGTTGTCCTCTGACAAGTTCACACCTCATCCCAGCAGTGCTGTGGGCCCAGCTGCTCAAACTGTCCCCCCTGTTTCACGATGTATTTCTATATGTATGTACTGTATGATTGACAGCTAAGGAAATATCCAGTTCATCCTTTTCTAGTCAAGAAATACATGAAAGCATATGAAATGCACTCAGCGTACAAAGTATGCTTGTATTTTTTAAAAATTTGACTCTCAAGGAATGCACTCCTTGAGAGTAGGATCTGGGTGTGGGTCTTTTTATTTCTGTTTTTCTTTGTATTGTGTTTGCAAGGCATGCCTGAAATTAGTTCAGGTTTAAAAGATATTGTGCAGCAAGAGAGGAGGAGGGGCTCTCATGGAAATCAGAGAACAGGGCTTGATTTTAAGATTATAGGAAGTGGGTTTTGGTTTTAAGGCTATGCAATAACACAAACCTTCAGCTTTACTCTGTATGCCATTTTTCTCTGGGTACCAACAGGGGTTTCTCTTTTCATATTATTTTAGCTTACGTTAGTTTCGTGCTGTAGCAGCAAAGGCAGGAGGCGTGTTTCTTAGATTTTTAGATCAAATTTTTTGAGAGGCACAGAGAAGCAGGCCATCCTTTGAAACCAGGTGGTGAAGATCTTACTTTACCGATGAGCTTGAAGCTGATCCCCAACTAAGGTCCAGCCTGTTGTTGCTGGGGTGGCATAGAATTGGACCACCATGCCCCGGAGGCAGGATTCAAGGCAGCTCCTTGTAGAGAGTGATTGTGACAGACTTACTCAGTAAAGTACACTAGTCCAGAGGAGCTGAGAAAAGGGCTACCTTGAATTTGAATGTTCTTCCAGGGAAAGACTGTTGTGGGAGTACAGGAGGACACTGTCTTATTTTTGCATGGTAATTGTATTTGTTTTCTGGGACTGGTGTAACAAAGTATCACAAACTGGGGGGCGTAAGTAATAGAAATTTATTATCTCTGGTTTTTGGAGGCTGGGAGTCTAAAATCAAACGGTCAGAAGGATTGGTTCCTTCTGAGAGCTATGAGGGTGTGTGGTTCTTAAGTCTTGATGGTTTATTTAAAGGTCTCTTTGGTGATTAGATTTACTGAAGACGATTGTGTTGTATTAGTAAAATAGTTATACACAGTATTTGGTTGTGGGGATGTTAAATATGATTAATGAAATTGGAAATGTTTGCAGAATTTATGTTGGTGGTTTGATTTAAAAAATTGGTCTTTTTGGTCACTGTATTCATTTCCAGGGGAATTATTTTTAACAGGAAGTTACCTCCTACATCATAGTATGGCAACCAGGAGTTTTATGTCCAGGCACAAGCTGATTGAAGTTAAGTATATATCAAAATCTTCTTAATCTTTTGCATTATAATGTTTTTAAAGAGAAGGTTACAGATTTAAAGTAAAATTAAATCTGATTAAATTATCAAACTGATTTAAGTCCTTGTTCTAATCATTCTGCTACAATAAACATGTTTTCCTCCTTTCCGTATTAAATTTACAATGTAGTTATAACCTATAGGAATTACAACAGTGTTTTGTTTTAATTTTTCCCTTTGACTTTGGGTGTTTTCATTTTGAATTTTTCTGTTGAAAATGTCAGTACAGTTTAATTTTACTTGTCCTGGTTTCTAATATTTAATTATTGTGACTTGACTGAAGAATCTACTCCCTCCCTCCAAAATGAGTGTATGTGTGTTAAGCAGATACAAACCTGTGAATTAAGTTGTGCCATTAGAAAAACCCTACTACTTCTCCTTCAATTAATTTATTTTAACATATTACATATATATATATTTCTGGAGTAAAGTTGGCGAGTGGGCCTCTTTTTCCCTTCTCTCCCTTCATTTCTTTTTTTCCTTTTCCCTTTTTATTTTGAAATGTGTTAGACTTGCAGCAGAGTTACAAAACTAGTACTCTTCACCCACCTTCCCCTTCAGTTAATTAACATCTTATATACCCATAGTATATTTTCCAGTACTAAGAAATTAACATTGGTATAGCACTGTTGACTAACTGATTTATGCAGGTTTCACCAATTTTTCCACTAATTCCTTTTTCTGTTTCAGGATCCAGTCTTGGAATCCTAATTGCATTTAGTTGTCATGTCTTGTTTCCCCACAACGTGTGATAGTTCTTCACTCTTGTCTTTAATGACCTTGAGACTTGTGAAGGCTACTGGTCAGTTATGTTGTAGAGTATCCCTCGATTTGGGTTTGTCTGATGCTTTCTTATGGTCAGATTGAAGGTATGCATTATTGGAAAGGATACTACAGAGGTGATATCTTCCGATATGCTCAATATGTCATATCAGTGGTATATGAGGTCTTATTACTAATAATGCAGCTCTTCATTATTAATTTTTAAATTCAAGCAAGAGTCACAGAACCTAAAATTAACCATATTAAAGTAAATAATTCAGTGGCATTTGGTTGTGCTGCCATCACCTATATCTAGTTCCAGAATGTTTTGATCACTCCAAAAGGAAACCTATACCCCCATTAATCATTTACTCCCAATTTACTCCATCCCCAAGCCCTTCCCAGCCCAAATTTGTCTCTATGGATTTACTTAGTCTGTATATTTTGTATAAACGGAATCATTCAACGAGTATTCTTTTGTTTCTGGCTTCCTTCACTTAGCATAATGTTTTCAGGGTTCATCTACATCAAAGCATTAATCAGTACTTCATTTATTTTTTATGGCTAAATAATATTTCATTGTATGTATATACCACAATATGTTTATCTGTTCATCTGTTGATGGACCTTTGGGCTGTTTCTGTTTTCTTGGTTGTTGTACATAGTGCTGCTGTGAATATGCAGCGTACATGTATTTGTTGAATTGCTGGATCATGTAATTCTAAAAGACTTCTTGGTTCAGTTTTTTTTTAATTCTTTGGTATCATTTGCTTGGATAAATCTCATTTGTTATAGAAGAATATGACACCACAAAATTCAGAGCAAAAATACTTTTACATGTCAGAGTGAGTTTTATTTTAAAACCTGAAAGTATTTGTTATTCTGATTAAACAATTTTTCCTGGATTTGATTGCTGACAGAATTTACCAGATATTCCCATTTAAAATGATAACAAGATACAGTGCTGGAGTCCATGAATTTGTTTTGTGTTCTGTATTATCAGTTGGTATTGTATTGATTTGTCCTTATTTTGGACAGTTTATCTCCCAGTGTAGAGGATATTTACTAGTTTAAGGAAACATCTATAATAAATACCTTGAAGAACAGCTTAAGGAAGCTTTTTATACCTTTCAGTAATTTTTTCAGTGTAGATTTGGGATTTTTTCAATATAGTTTTGAACCTTACTTTGCAGTTTATTTTCATTTTCACATGAAAGAGAAACATAACATAGCTGTTTTTAAAAATGCTTTATACTTTTCCGTATAGCAGATCGAGAATGAAGGGTTGATAACTCTATTACAAACCTGTGATAAAATGGCAAGTGAGAAAGAAAGCCCTTTATTTAATAAGAATAGATCAGATCTATAAAGGCTGTTCTTTTTGTTCAGTTTTCTTCAATCTTGAGTGAGAACTTTGTGTGTGGTCTCTGAACATATTTCCACCAAATAGAAGTATAAGTTGGTTCTTCAGTGGCTTAAGATAAAATCTTTGGTCTTTAGGTCATCTTGTTCCAAAAAAACCAATCTTTTATTCTAACCCTCTGTTGACCCAGGGAATCTCCCTTTACCCTTGCAATAAGCTCTGTCAGACTTGAGGCTTTTAGGCAGAGTTAGGGGACCTTGAACTTTCAGTTCTGGTAAGAGTTTTACCTCTTGAATTTTCAGCCTGTTTGGGGTTTAAAATCCTCTGGAATAAAACTCCAGGCCTCTTCCTGCTCTAACAATAGACATCTGATGTTGACACTAATCCCGTAGCCTACCAGTGTTCATTGGAGTGAAGAGGAAAATTTTGGAATTTTTATGTAAAAGGAGTAAATTAATAGACAAAGTATTTGAAAACAATTTGAGGCCACGTAATTTTTTTGTTTCTACTAATAATTCTCAAAAATCAGGCATTACTCTGAGGGCATAGTTTTACAGGTCTGGTGGTATCACTTATTTGAAGAATAAGTGTTACCATGTATCTCTTAGACTAATGTCACAACATCTACAGTATGTAGACTAGGAGAGCAGATTATTTGACTTCTTCAACTCTTTTTCCTTGCGGTTCAGTTTTTTTCTCTCCTCTCCCTCACTTCTAGCGCTTCTGGTAGTTAATTGTCTAATGGTTTGTGGTGTCATTTGGTTGTGGAACTGCCTCAAGCTATCGCTGAGATTTGGGCAGCTGGGTGATGGCAGTTAAAGACTGGGCTCCATGTTCAGGACTTGGTGGAATGCATTTATTCTCAGATGATTGATGATAAAGCCAGATATTTACGTTGTAAATACCCTCTTTTCTGTTTTTGGAAACTCATTCTTTTAAGAGTTGGAAATAGGCTAATTTTTTGAATGTTTAATTTTTAAATAAAAAATTTTTTTGAATATTAGAAATGTAAAAACATTTAAGTGGTAAAGATTTTTTAGGTATAGCAACATAACTATGGTTAACTATACTGTATTGTATATTTGAAAGTTGCTAAGAGTAGATCT
Organism: Proteles cristata cristata; assembly: GCA_017311185.1. Classification (NCBI taxonomy): domain Eukaryota; kingdom Metazoa; phylum Chordata; class Mammalia; order Carnivora; family Hyaenidae; genus Proteles; species Proteles cristata. The sequence continues at coordinate 48,780 of JAESUZ010003188.1, forward strand.
TAAAAGTTGTCCCAAGAAAAAATTGTAACTGTATGGTAATGGATATTATCTAGACATTTTGTCATATATGCAAATATCATATCATTATGTTGTACACCTGAAAGTAATATAATGTTATATGTCAACTGTATCTCAGTAAAAAGACTAAAAAGTATTTTTTGATTCAAATCAATCAGAGAACTCACTTTTAAGAATAATAATTGGAGGGGCGCCTGACTGGCTAAGTCAGAAGAGTATGCGAGTCTTGATCTCAGGATCCTGGGTTTGAGCCCCACACACGTTGCAGAGATCACTAAAAAAAAAAAAAGAAAAGAAAAAAAAGAAAAAATTACATGCAGGTGATTGACATTGCCATGTTGTTGTTGCCATGTTATTTGTTAGTGAGCAATTGAATTGATAGTATTGGGAGTATCCTAACAAAATGAATTAATCTTTATGTGTGAACACAGTATAAAATATGAATGCTTGTTACCTTAGTCGAAAGATGGATTACCTTGTATAATGAAGTTTAAATAATCAGAGATGCCATACCCAAAATCATTGTTTTAATTCATTCACTTCTTACAACATTAAGCTATCACCTAAGACTTCAGACTTACATCCGTGTGTAGCATGCATTAAACATGATCCTTCTGTAAAAAGAGAATAAAATTCCTTTAGCAGCTTTAAACCAGGTATGAAGAGGGGAGTGCTTTCATAAATACAGAGCTACTTTGTGAAAACCCTTTTTTGGAGTCATGGTACTAACTCCATAAGTGTAACTTACTGCTTTTCCTACCTTTAAGGAAATCTGTTTGGCCTGTTTATAGGGTTCTTTCCTGCTCCTTTTCCTTGTGTATTTTTTCTTATGAGTAGGAGAGAAGTAAAAATAATTTTTACCCCTTTGAAACTCTAGCTTTGTTCTATTCTGAAATTAAGCTGATAAATTAAAAAGATGGCTTATTTAATCAAGTGCATATCCATATACATACATTCATCATGATTACCAGAGTCCTTTCTACCATCTCTACTCCATTCCAAGCCACCATTATGTCCTTATGTCTCACCTGGAACTCCTAGTAGCCTCTTAACTGATTTCTTTTTGTACTATACTCCCTTACCAACAAGTTTGATCTCCTATGTAGCACCAAAGTGATTATTTTATAATGAATGTCAGATCTGGCCACTCAAAAATTTCACTTTGTTACTGATTAATTTCTAAAATCTTACAATGAGTTTCAAGGCCGTATGTCATTTGACTTTCCTAAAACCTCACCTGTACTCATTCTCTTCCTTTCCCCTATTGCAGTCACAGTGGCCTCAGTGATGGTCTCCAAACACTGTTTGCTGTTGCTCTTCTTTTTGTTTGGAAATTCTTCCCTTAGGTACCCACAGAGCTTGTTTCCTCACTTTCTTCAGATCTCTTCTCTCACCTTATCAGAGAGGTCCTGTCTGAGCACATGATCTAAAATCATAACCTTACTCCTTTCTCTAGTCCCAACCTCCCTTACTGCTTGTACCTTGCTTTACTTTTCTCTGAAGCACTAAATACCACCTGAGGTAGTGCATATTTATTTACTGACCTACTTTTGTTTATGATCTGTTTACCACCATCTTTAGAACGTAGACTTCATGAGGTCAGGAATGTTGCTTTATTTTCAATGGAATATCTAGTTCTTAGAACAATGCTTTGTTGAGTAAATGAATGAGTGGTTAAATAAAAGGAAGAGAATTCTAGACAGGTGTGAAAAGCTTTGGTATGTTAGAGGAACTAAAAGTACTTCTCTGTGGATTTGAGGTGGGTGTGGTAACTAAGGCTCTTTCTCTTTAGTCTCAGAGGCCATTACATGTAGTTTTGACAGCCAGGCTAAAGACATTTGTCCTGAGGTATCAAGGATGCCACTCATTAAGTATTCCATCCTGATTTACTAAAAATGTGATGAGATTAGCATATTAGAAAGTCTGGTTGCTGAAGATGAATGAATTAGGGAGGGGAAGATCGTAGGCATGGTGTCCATTTGGTGGACAGTTGTCTAGGAGCATGATGATGGTGGCCTGAACTAGAGTAGTGACATAGAGATAGAAAAAATGGACAAATTAAAGAGAGATACAATATTTAGGAAGCAGGCCTCAGTAATTGATTGGATGTTGAGCAAGAATGGTACATAATAATTGCCACAGCTAGATACTTGTGTGGGATGCTATTCAGAGATAGGCACAGGTTTGGCATTATAGAGTTTCTAGATCTTTGAATCCAAATAGTTTTTGGGGTGTTGTGTTGGTTGCCTAGGGCTGTAGTAACGAAGTCCTAAACAGGTGGCTTAAAACAGTAGAAATTTATTGTCTCAGTTCTAGAAGCTAGCAGTCCAAACTTAAATTGTTGGCAGACAGTGTTCTCTCTGTGACTATTCTAAGGGGGAGTGAAAGCTCTCTTTCAGCTTCTGATGTTTGCCAGCTTTCCTTGGTGGTCTTTGGCTGATGGGTGCATCAGTCGCATTAGATGGCTTATTTCCCTGTGTCTTCAGATCATCTTCCCTTATTGAGTGTCTCCGTGTCCAGATCTCCCCTTTTTATAAACACACCAGTGATATTGGATTAGGGCCCACCTTAATAATCTCATTTTAACTTGATTACCTCTGTAAAGACCGTGTTTGCAAATAAGGTCACATTTGGTGCTATGGGGGTTAGGACTTCAACATCTTTCATTGATGAATGATAGAATTTCACTGAAAATTAATAGGATTTAATAATTAATATAGGGTAGGAGGTCAGGAAGGAGAAAGCAAAGGTAAATCTTGAGTTTTCATGCTTAGCTGAGAGAATGCTGGTACCATTGGAAGGGATAGGAAAGTGGCAGATGTGGGGGTGGGTGGGGAGAAGGGAGAGTTTCTAGGCAAGGTGAGGATGGAGGGAGATGAATTTTGTTGTAATCCTGTTGAATTTGGGATTGTATGAGATAGATTGGTTCGTGATCTAGTGAGAATTCAGGGAAGAGATTTGCATCTGGATAATTTGCTATGGGAATGCTTTGATTCTCTGAGGGAGAGAAGATGGAGGAGAGCTAAGTCTGAAAAGGAAGCTAAAGAGAGAGGGTTACTTTGTTGAAATGGATGCCTTCATCCATTATATAGAAAAAGTGTCTCATGAGGGGATCTATCCCTTTACTCTAAATGTCAGTTTTAGTAACGTCTGGATAGTGGATTTACCAGCTGAAGTGGTCGCTGCATGAACAGAAGTAGAGTTACCAGTTCCTGACAGCTGCGAGTCAGCCTCTGGGCATCTTGCTAAATTTTCAAATATAATTATACAGTAGACTTCCTTTAACAAATTCCGTGTTCCCAGCTATAATTATAACTGCTTTTCTTGCCTGTAGCCTGTTCTTTGTCTTACTACTCTCCTCCTTATCTCCCCCTGCTGGTTAGAATTGTCCTCTGGTCATTTGGGATCTGAGAAGAAATGAAATGGTTACTGCAGTTTTCTTTCCTAAACCTAGATTTACCAGTGCATACCAATTTCTTCTTCCCACTCTAGTCTAAAATGCATTTCTAGGAATACAGCGTAATGTTTTAAAGCACAGACCAGCAATATTCTGTATTATAGTAATGTTTATTTTGAAATAATACAAAAATACAAATTAGGTACATTTGTAACTCTATGCAACTGTTATAAAACGACCACAACTTACCCAGTACTCTGTGTAATGGATAAGAGAGTCTTAAATAAAATTTTGCTCATGGCCATGCTTTAGACCCAAGGTTTTATTTTTGTTTTGTTTTTAGAAATTAAATTTTGCAACCAGAAATGAAGTCATCATAAATCCTACAACTATAATCCTGCAGTAGTTTCCAGGACTCATCATGGCAGTAATTTATAATATCAGAAATATGAGTGGGATTTCCTGTTTTCTCATCTATTTTTATCACCTAGATATCCATTGTGAAAATAAATCACTTTAAAAATGACTTGATATCCTTCACAAATATATTGTAGTTTTAGGGTGATAAACTTCAACAATGTTATTTCCATGTCATTTAGATTGTATCCTAAGTCATTTTAATGTCTTTGTTCAGAAATAGCTAAAATGTATGGATTTCTGAATGTGCAGAAGAAGAGGTATGCTTAACCTCTTAGCCTGCAAGGGATGTAGTCGAGAAGGAGTTATGGACCATTGTATATTATTGTTCATCACTAACTTATTCACTAAAGAATACTTAGGTGTATTTGTTATGTGCCAGATACCATGTTAGTTGTTAGTTTACTGGGGCTTTAGTTTGAAGAATTAGATTAAAGAGGCATGGTTGAATATACTTGGGAAGAGACAGTGGTGTATTCAGTCACCTAATAGCATAATTCTGTGTATTCTGGGTAGCTTTAGAGATTAAAAAGTAGAACTTCTTTTACACAGTAATTGGTTGACAGTCTTTGACCTTAATGTAAGACTTCAGTATTTAATGAACAAACAAGAATAAAGTTTTGATAAATAAGGCACTTTCTTGAAATGTTTAGAAATAAGCTTGAAGCCTTTTAGCATTAGATTGACGGGTTTTCCTTTTGTGAAAGAGTAAGTGAATAAGGTTATATTTCATGTTTGCAGATCCTTATCCTGTCATGGGAATAATAGAGTTTTGAAAAGCAGAACTTTGGAATTCACCATTCTAAAAAATCTCTCCTTACCAGTAAAATTTTATACTCCTGCTGTGAGGTTTCTGGTTGAGGAATGAAATTAGATTTGCAGGAGCAGAATATTTGCTGTCCTTGTTGTTTTGGTTCCTAAGGAATGCTTACCCCTTAGCCTCAAATGTGCTGTGGTATTAGCTACTTTAAAATAGATTGCTCAAGACTCTTTATTTGGAAAACCTTAAATATGCATCGTGATGCATTACTTGCAATAAAAAATGAGGCTACAATTATATAAAACAAAACACTACAGCTGTTGACAGATGTCATTAACAACTTACTGAAACACACATCCTTCCAAAAGGAACTGCTTAGACATATGATTTGGGGAGTTAAGGTCATTATAGCTCAAGATGAAGTACCGTTGTCCATTATATTTATGATTGTGGGGCTTTTTTTGTTGTTGTTTTGTGTTCTTGGTAATTTATTGAGACCTTGGTATTTGATATGGTTAAAAATTATTCTTCTGAATTAGTTAATGAATGTAGAAAGACTGCAGGGAATAGCTAATCACCAGGAAGCAGATACCACAGTGGTAGCAAGATCTATCAATGGATGCCAAAAATAGAGTACAAGATTGAGGAGAAACAATATTTACATAAATTCAAGTATTTCTCTAAAATGTTTAATAATTAGAAACAGAGGAGAAAGCTGGCAGACACCAAATGATCTAGATTGGCATCACCAATAAGAAAACATGTTAACATCTGATGATAAGGGCACACAATATCACTGATGTGATGATATTGCCAAAAATGTATATAACCTCAGCCTAATTATGGAAGAACATTAGACAACCCCACATTGAGGCATGTTTTACAAAATAATCAATACTTTTCCAAAGTATCCTGGTCATGATGGATAAGGAATTGTCGCAGATTAGAGAAGACTGTGGAGACATGACATCTAAAGGCAGGGTGGGATCCTGGGTAGGATTCTGGAATAGAAAAAAGTAGGAAAAATAGAAAAAAAAATTAGAGCATTAGTGGATATCTGGAAAACGGAGTAATTTAGTTAGTATAGAAAATGTTAATTTTATGTTTTCATAACTGTACTGCAGTTACATATGATAACATTAGGGAAACCTATGTGAACAATATGTGGGAACTCTCTACTATTTTTACAACTCTTACGTAAGCATAAAATTATTTCAAAGGAAAACATTTTAAAAAGTCCATTCTTCTGGAAATCTGCTGTAGTGCTCTTAGCATGCTCTTAGAGATTGTAAAGGTGCTCCCCTAATAGAAATCACGTGTCTTTGGTTTTAAAAATAAGTGTCTTGGACAAAAATCAGGGTAGAATCCTATTATGAGCTCAGCACTATGTTGCTGAATACCGTTTGTCATCTCATTTCCCCTAATCACCTCTTAATAACAATTGTAGAGATACTCAGGTTGTATAAATTGTCTGGAGATGTTACCTGGCCTCTGCTATGGTCAGCAGACTAGTATATGGGGGAGAATATGAAGATTAGAAAGAGAGGATTTCCAAAAGTGACATCAAAAGCGAATGAAAAGGAGGTATCTGGGGGGATGTGTTCATCATGATTTTACCAAACACCGAGTACAAAGTGGCCATCTTTCCAAGATGTAAACTAAGTGTCCATGTTCCAAAAGTTTGTCCTTTTTTTATACAGCGTATACTTAGAAGGGTTTTAGCTATGAAGGAAGAAATCTGTGGAAGGAAGTGGACCATGGATTGAACTTTCTATTTTATTTTGATAAATATATAGCAGGTCACCTGTCATCCATTTGACATTAGGGCCACATAACAGAATAAACATTTACTAATTTTTTTGAAGTTTATTTGAGAGAGAGAATGTGCATGTGCACGTGTAGGAGGGAGGGTCAGAGAGAGAGGGAGACAGAATTCTAGCATGTAGCTGACTTGGGGCTCGATCTCCTGAACCTGTGAGATCATGACTTGAGCCAGAATCAAGAGTCGGATGCTTAACTGACTGAGCCACCCACGTGCCCCACTAAATGAAAATTTATAAGGCCCCTATGAATATATGGAAAACCATTAGTTATACAAAAAAGTTTTATGCCTACTGTTGGAAATATCACTACCAAACTAAACTTAGCTAAGTAACTGTTGCTTTTAAAAAGTTTTTTCCAATCTAGAATAGTGCCTAGAATAGAATACCGAATGAATGAATGAACGAATGAATAAATACTGGGGACTGTGTAAGTTAGATTTTCATATTAAATGTAAAATTCGTATGTCTACATAATTTGCAATGTTAGGATTGAACATTTAGAATCCAAACCACCAAAGATTCGGTTTTCTGGAGAATTAAGTCCTTTCTACAAATCTACACTTGTTTAGAGCATTTCAAATTTTGTATTTGGTAATTTACTGATACTCAGAACATTTCCACATCTGGGTTTGTTTCTTTGTTTCTTCAGCGGTGTGGATTTTGGTGATGGCAGGGCATGCATAGCCCCAGAAAGTTCCTTGGAGAGTTGACAACTGTGTTTTGCCTGAAAAGTTGAAATTAGGGAGTAGAGAGAGTGAATGAAAAATTTTCCTGTGTCTGGGATAGGATAGGATTCTTTTTTTTTTCTTTAATGTTTAAGACTTATTTTGAGAGAGTAAGAGCATGCGTGAGAGAGCACATGTGAGAGAGTTGGGGAGGGCCAGAGAGAAGGGGAGAGAATCCCAAGCAGGCTGCATGCTGTCAGTGCGGAGCCTGATGCAGGGGCTCCATCTCACAAACTGAGATCATGACCTGAGCCAAAGTGAAGAGTCAGATGTTTGACTGAGCCACCCAGGCAGCCATCTGGGACATAATTCTTAGCAGTCTTGTTAAACTTATTCTAGTCAGAGAATATTTGCAACATATTCTTATTAGTATTATGTACATCACAAGGGGAATTTAATGACATAGCCAATTTGTTGTCATTAGCCAGCTTAAAACATACTCTTTGGAGTATGCATATGAATATATGTACTGAAATATGCATACTGAAATTACTAGCTTCTACTTTGTTAAAAAAAAACACCTAATTTTACTGTGTTACAATTATTTGTTTTTACAGACTTCATCAGCTCTTTTTGACATAAAGTTATACTTTAAATATGTAATCTTTTGCTGGTTTAATTGATTCCTCTTCATCATGGCACATTATGTTTATCCTAGTCAGTGCTTCTTTTCAAGGTCATTATTTATATTTCTAAACGGTAATTAATCTCCTTAAAAAGTAGGTTTGGTTAGTTAAACTCTTTGGAGAAGTAGCCATGCATATTTGGGTGGGGAGGGGAGATGAGGGAAAGTTAATTTGTCCCACACTTCAGTATTACAGAATGTCCATAGGAAACTAAAATTACTTAGTCTCATTTAATCTTTTGCATTTTTTATTGTGTCTAAAGTAACCTGGTTAGAAGAAAGTGTTGGCAATTTTTATTTATTTTCAGTGAGGAATATAGGCTTTATATTAAAAATATGTGGTTTTAATGTTATAATTCATTTTGGCTTAAAACTTAGGGCAGATTAGAAAGTTGATGGTTGGAGGTTTGGGTCCTATGTCTGCCAGATACTTTCTCTGTGATCTTGAGCAAGTTGTGGGACTTTCTGAATAGCTTGTTTTTTCATATCTATAAAATGTTGAAATTAAGAATAATTATCTTCAGGGGCGCCTGGGTGGCTCAGTTGGTTAAGCGTCCGACTTTGGCTCAGGTCATGATCTTGCGGTTTGTGAGTTCGAGCCCCGTGTCAGGCTCTGGGCTGACAGCTCAGAGCCTGGAGCCTGCTTCGAATTCTGTCTCCCCCCTCTCTCTGTCCCTCCCCCGCTCATGTTCTGTCTCTCAGTAATAAATAAATGTTAAAAAAAAAAAAAAAGAATAATCAGTGACTTGTGAGGATTACATCAACTAAACATGATGCTGTATATCTCTGTATATGGGCTGCCTGACTCCACATCAGGTCTGCTGTGAACGGTGGCCTCCTAGGGACCTGCTGAACGCTGTGCCTAGAATGCAGTGCTCACACCCCATTAGTTGGCTCTGATTTTCTATTGAGAAGACACCAGTGAAAGGGTGCTGGGAATTTGTAGTATTGGAAAAATAGGAATATAAAACATATTGAGATTTTTAAAGCATGGTTAACTAAATTAATGTAGTTTTATAGTATTTTTATAAAGTGTTTTTTAATGTTTATTTTTGAGAGAGACAGAGACAGAATGTGAGCAAGGGAGGGGCAGAGAGATGGAGACACAGAATCTAAAGCAGGCTCCAGGCTCTGAGCTGTCTGCACAAAGCTTGATGTGGGTGTGAACTCTTGAACCGCAAGATCATGACCTGAGCCAAAGTCGGACGCAACCAACTGAGCCACCCAGGCACCCCTAGAATTTTTATATCACAGACTTAAAACCTATACGAACTAATTCACTGAGGTCTTACAAAATAATTAATAATACCTAAGTTTGAACCAATAAAAGCAATACTGTGTAATACTATTTACAAGCAACAGATTTTGGGCTATTTCAAATCATTTCTTTTTATTCTTTTGCTGGGGAAAAAGTCATTAGTCTGCATTTATAATCAGGACTAGCTTCCTGTAAAATTATTTATTTTAACTTTTTATTTATAGATTTTGAAATTTACAATTCTAAATACAGCAATAGTAAGGCACTGCATTTTTGCAGGAAACAAAAGCACAATTAACATAAAGTCAGAGCCAGCCAAATAAAATATTCCAGCAAACTGTGTAAGGAAAAAAATGCTCTGGGAAGCAGATGCCAAGAAATGTTGCAAAGGTGGCCTTATTACATTGGAAAGAAAATATATGGAAAGATTGGTAGTAATAGTAGGAAGAAGAGGAGTGAGTGGAGGAAGGGTAGCAAATACTATTGAATGAGCTTTAAGTACTAGGTGTAATTCTAAGCACTTTATACAGATTAGCTCATTTAATCCTCCCAACTACTTTATGAGTTAGGTCCCTACTTTACAAGTGAAATAGCTGATGCTCAGATAATGTTAAGTAAATTTTCCTATATAGCCAGGATTCAAACCTAGGCTTTTGACTCTAGAAGTAATGTTCTTAACTACTATGTAAATATATACACTGTATATAGATATATATATACTGCATAGCCACTGTCTACGCAGAATGTAGATGATGTACAGAATGTAGTTTGTATGTTCTCATGGATAATTTTTTTAATGATATCATTGGATTCCTTAGACCAAATGGATTGATTTGGCCTGTTAAAAAGGTAATTGGTTAAAGGTGCCTGGGTGGTTCGGTCAGTTGAGTGTCTGACTCTTGATTGCTGCTCAGGTCATGATCCTAGGGTTGTGGGGTATAACCCAAGTCAAGCCCTGCCTCAAGCCACATATGGGGCTCCACACTCAGCATGGAGCCTGCTTTGAGACTCTCCTTCCCTCCTTTCTCTCTCTCTCTCTCTCTCTCTCTCCTTCTCTCTCTCCCCCCCCTCCCTTCCCCTCTCTCTCCCTCTCAGTATCCCTCCCCCTCACTTCTGTCCCTCTCCCTAACTTCTGCTCTCTCTCTAAAAGAATAAAAAAAACCCCTAATTGGTAATGTTAGTTGTTCTCAGTAATAATAACCCACCTGAAAATACCTCAGTGGTAAGACCTTAACTGTCTTTCTCAATGGATTTTTTGTTAACATTCCTTCCATGGCAGCATAAGGTCTATTAATACATATGGTATAGTTTCATTTACATAGTTCTTATAATTGTCAAGACAGGTGCATAGATGATGAAAGCATAGGGGTGGTGAAGTGTGGTGTGGGATTATATCATTTACCTTTTAGGCAGGGATTGTTTTTGGATTTTTGTACTTCCTGGAAGAGTACCCTGCAACTAGTGTGAGTGTTTCATTTCTTTAAAGAATACCCTGTAGTAGAAGCTTTATATATAATTGATCATATTATTCTAGGAATAGGAATAATGAAACTCCCATAGTCCTTTCTTTAAGAGAATACTTTATATATCAAAATATTTCCTTTCTGTTTGACAAAAGCATTGGATTTTGCTTTAAAGAGAAATATCATTTTTTGTTTTGTCTTTTTCTAACTTGGACAGTGGCAGAATCAAGTGAGCAGTAGTTTTTGCTAGCTAGCACCTGTTCTTTTTTTTTTTTTGATTGTAAAAATTCTTAAAAAGATGTAGTGACTAAATTGTTTTATTCTTAGACATTAAGTGTTTTTCCCTTTGTCTTTAAAGTTTTACTGTTTTCTTTTTCACAGCATTGTCCTGCTCAGCCCGAAGACCTGACTTTCACATTAGCCAAATTTTAAGAGCAGTTCATAGATTAAGAGAAAATTTATTTTCGGTACAGGGTTTTGGCCAGATCTGAGATTCCCTTTCACAATTTGAAAAGGTCTTTGGGTTCCTGGGTGGCTCAGTTGGTTAAGCAGCCAACTCTTGATTTCACCTCAGGTCACGTTCTCATGGCTCAAGAGGATTGAGCCCCCTGTCAGGCTCTGCACTGATGGTGCGGAGCCTGCTTGGGATTCTCTCTCCCTCGCTTGCTCGCGCTCTCTCTCTCTCTGTCTCTCTCCCCCACTCACACATGCTCTCTTTCTTGCAAAATAAAAAAACATTAAAAAAAATCTTTGAGGCAATTTTTATTTGCCTTAATTCAGAAAAGTAATTCTGGCTTATTTTCTCTTAAATCAATTTTTAAAAATGATAGATTATCTACCTTAACCGTACCGAATGGCATGTGATTTAATAGAAAAGTTCTAACTGTATAAAGTCCCAGAGAATCAGGAGATATACTTGTGGAAGTGTGGAATTTGGCATTTATGTTCTTGTATGGACTCAACAATCCCCTGTACCCCTCAGCCTTACGTCACCTATATTGTACTCCTCTGTAGCTACCACACCTTGGTCAAGAAGAGGACTGTTTGTGTACTTTGTCCTCGGTAGAGGGTAGAATTGACTGGAGCAGGTTTGGCAAATACATGGTTTATGTGTATGCTCTTTCCTATGCTTCTTGCAGACATCAGGTCATGGTGTGCTTTCTTGCTTAGCCATGAAGTGGCTTTATAATTTTCTCCGCCTCTGTGAGCTGTTCTTTCTCACAGTTTCCATGTGAGAAAACTTACCTCCTGTTGTTGGTATAGAGTTTGGGATGATTATCAAAAGTTCTGTACCTTTTCTTTGAGGTAGCCCAGGATTAAGAGATCTTCCTGTCTTAGGTTGGTAAGTGTGCTAGCAGTTTAGTAACCTCTCAGGTGTACTTAAAAACTTGGCTTTCACACAACAAAATTGATCCCCTCTCTCCCTGAAATACCTTTTTAATGTATCAGGAAACCTTTTTAAGGTATTACTGCAGTTCATTTTTGGACAATTCTTCCCTGATATGTTTGTACTGAAAAAATTTTCCTTGGTTAGGGATGAGGAATAAGTTGTATCTTGCGATCTAAATCCATTTCATTGATACAAATTGATGAATCCTGCTAATGTTAGGATTCACTAGAGAAACATAACTAATATGGGGTGTGTGGGTTGGGGGGCAGGAGATTTTAAGGAATGGGCCCCTGTGATTGTGGTGGCTGACAGGTCTAAAATCTGCAAGGTAGGCCAGTAGGCAAGAGCTGGTGTTGCAGTTTAAATCGAGAGGCTCTCTCTCCAGAATTGCCTCTTCTTCAGGGTCAAGCAGTACTTTTTTTTTTTTTTTTTAAGACTTTCAGCCAGTTTGATGAAGCCTACCCATACATTAAGGAGGGTAGGGTAGTCTATTTCACCTTCACTCAAAATATGTTGTTTTAAATGTTAATCTCATCTAAAAAATACCTTCACAGAAACATCTAGAATGATGATTGATTTTTTTTTTTTTTTCCAAATTTGAGAGTGGGAGTGGGAGTGAGAGAGCACAAGCAGGGGAGAGGGACGGGGGTGGCGGAGAGAATCTCAAGGAGGCTCCACGCTCAGTGTGGAGCCCTATGTTGGGCTCAATCCTATGGCCCTGGGATTATGACTGGAGTCTAAATCAAGAGTTGGACCCTCAACCAAGTGAGCCACCCAGGTGCCCCTGAAAATATTGCTTCAAAATATATTGTGAGAGAGATATAGTCAGTGTTCACTTAGCCAGTAATTGAGGATCAGGTTAAGAATTCTGGAATGGAGCACTAGTTTTCATCCTGGCTACATATTTGAAACATACTCATGATAAGATTCTACTCCAGACTGATTTCATCAAGATCTCTGGGGCTGAAGTCTGGCCATCAATGTTTCCTTAAGGATCTCTAGGTGATTCTTAGGTATAGCTAGGGCAGAGAAACAGAGTATATTATGCAGTTAACTGTTTTAATGTTTTTCTCTACATGGAAAGAATATGGTTCTCTGCGTTTCAAAAACTAGATGAATCACAGTGTTAGATATCTGGTCACTGATAGAAAAGAACTTGTTCTAAAGACCTGGAATTTTGCCTCTGTAGTTCTGAGCTCTTCTTCATTTACATGTGGCTAATTTTTGCCTATCTTTTAAAGACATTTCCTCTTCTTTAAATCTTTTCCTGAATACTCCTTTTCATAATAATGTATTCTTTTTATCTATTGTTTGCCACTAAATAAATTTAGTTTTACAGTGATTTTATACCTTGTAATAATCTTTTAGTAGTGGTTTGACACTTTCTCTAGTGTAGTTTACTGTAGATCTCAGTTAATTTACACAACAGTCCTGTGAATAGGAAGGAATTAACGTCTATTGATATTTCCTACACATTCCAGACATTAAAGCATTAAGCTTTATTGTCTATATAATACTCAACAACAATCTTACAATATAATCATTATCATTGTACTTTACACGTGAGGAAACTAAAGTTTGGAGGAAATGAAAGTTTAGTGACTTTCCCAAGTTTCATAGCCCTGTCTTTTATAAACTTCAGAACTGGACCTCAAAACCAAGTCCTCTGCCTCATAGTCCTGGGCTTTTTCTGCTCTATCTGTAGACTTATTTCCCAAGCTTTCATGATAGAGGCCTTGTTTTATGCATTGCTGACCTCTTCATTTATATGGACTTATGCATAGAAGTTGCTTAATAACTATTGATTTATTATTTAACTTTTTAACATTTATTTATTTTCAGAGAAAAGGGAGAATGTGTGCAGGGGAGGGGCACAGAGAGAATCCCAAGTAAGTTCTGCTCTGTCCGTATGGAGCCTGAGGTGTAGTGGTCCATCTCACAAACGGTGAGATCATGACCTGAGCTGAAATCAAGAGTTAGACACTTAACTGACTGAGCTACCCAGGTGCCCCTATTATGTAACTTTATAGAGCTGATTTTGACTGTATTTTCCATTTTAAAGGTACATTTAGCTCCATTAACTTTATTTATGAATGTTTGCTTCCATATTCTTTATCTTCTCTTGGATACTTTAATGTGTTAATGTAAAAGTTATTGTGAAACATTTCAAACTTAGTGAAAGTTCAGAAAATAATAGGCATGTATATACCCACCTTGCTTTGATCTCTCACTCTCTCTCTCTCTTTTAAAAAGAATTAAAGTTGTAATAGATACTGCTTAAGTTCCATCCTCTTCCTTTGTCCTCCCTCTTCCCCAAGAAGCAAATACTTTTCTGAGTGTATGTGCCTGTATACTTCCATTACACTATAAATAACATTGTTTTGTTTATTAAATTTTAGATAAATGGAATTGTAGCCTTTAAAAAAATAAATGAGCCACAGTTTACATATCATATAAGTCACCTTATCAAATGTACAGTTCATTGAGATTTTAGTAAACTTACCAGGTTGCTCAGTCATCATCATGAATCATTTATAGAACATTTTCATCACTTAAATATCATCTCTCTTGCACATTAACTGTTAATCCTCATTCCCTCTGCTGTAGGCAACCATTAATCTATTTTCTGTCTCAATAGCTTTGCCTTTTCTGGATATTTCAGGTAAATGAAATAATATATTTGGTCTCTTATACCTGACTTTTTTCATTGAGCATGTTTTTGAGGTTTACCTACTTTGTAGCATGTATCTATAGTTCATTTCTTTTTATTGGTGAATATTATTACATTATTAGTTTTGACAGTATATTCACTGTCAATCCATTCCATGAATACTTAACTTTTTTTCAGTTTTTGACTATTACAAATAAGTCTTCTAAGAACATTTGCATTTAAGTCTTTCTGTGGATAGGTGTTTTCATTTACCTTGGGTAGATATCTGAGAGGAGAATTACTGAATCATTTGATATATTTATTTTTTAACTTTTTAAGAAACTGATAAACTATTTTCCAAAGTGGCTGCGTCATTATATACTCTCATCATTAATATATGAAAGTTCCCATTTCTCTGCACTTTTACCAACATTTGTTATTATTTTTTATTATACTTCCCTTTATAACTTAAATTTTTCTGTTTTGTTCTTGAGATCTATTCTTGTTGATACATGTAGCTATCATGTATTCCTTTGCACTGCTTTAGTCATTGACATTATGACTAAATTTATGTCATTTATGTCATTGAATGAATATGTAGTAAGGTTTCAACCATGGTAATGAAAAAATGGCTGTCCATAATTCAATTGTGTATAATGTAGGATTGTGTTATTGTGAGGTTATTGAAAATATGTGTTTTTAGTTAATCTATATTGTCAGAAAAGTTAACAACAGTAAGGATGTTGAAATTTATACTCAACACCACTGACTGGATATTGATCTGAGAAATTTCCAAATGGTCACAACGCAATCATTTCCTGAATCCATCCCACCTGCTTCCACAGAAAATAAGAATTTTAGCTTTATTTGGGAGATGGACAGAAAATGGCCTCTGTTATTAATGGGAAAGTACTGTCATTGAGTTTCATCATGGGAAATATTACTATGGATTTTTACTGACATAATTTGTTCAAGCACCGGTATGTTCACCAAAAGAATGAAGTTTTCACTGTTAAACTTTTACCAGAATACATTAATATGCTGGTTGTCTTATACATGTGTACACTACCTCTAGGGGTAGACAAACTTCTTTTTTACTCAGAAAGGCAGCATGATATAGGGATTAAAACCCAGGTCCTAATATCTTATTTCATTGTATGATCTTGGGCAAGTTATTTAACCTTTTTTGTGCCTCCCTCAGTTCAGTGAGGACAATAAAAGTATCACATAGTGGTTTGACAGGATTAAAGCAGTTTTTTCTCCTGCTTCATTAATTTCCCCCTCATTACTAGTTCTTTCCCATCAATATGCAGTCATGCTGTTATTTCTCTCATCTTAAATACTTTTATCCCACTTTTTTGGCTGCCTTTTGTCCCAGCTTTCTCTTCCTTTGTCAGTAAAATTGTCTGTATTTGCTATTTCCAAGTCGTCTCCTACCATCTCTCTCTTAAAGCCAATACGGTTAGGGCAAAAGTCTTCACCACTATTCTGCATACACCGTTATAATGATTGCCAGAAAGTTCCATATTGATAAATCCTGTGGTCAATTTTTGTCCCTTTTTTAAAAGTTTATTTATTTTGAGAAAGAGAGAGAGAGAATGAGAGAAGAATGAGTATTCCTACACGCGCATGTGGGAGGCGTGGGTAGAGAGAGAATCCCAAGCTGGCTTTGTGCTGTCAGCGTGGAGTCCAATACGGGGGCTCAGACTGAGGAACCGGGAAATTATGACCTGAGCCAAATTGGGAGTCAGACACTTAACCTACTGAGCAACCCAGACGCCCCAGTTCTTGTCCTTACTTGTAACCCGTTCTTAGCATTTGATGAGAGTCTCTTCTCCTTGGTATACTTTCTTCATTGTTTTTCCAGAATATCATGCCACCTTGGTTCTTTCTGCCCCATTGGTTGCTTCTCACTTTTTTTTTTTAACTGGGTGGCTCAGTTGGTTAATTGTCCAACTCCTTTTTTTTTTCCTACAAATAGTTTATTGTCAAGTTGGTTTCCATATAACACCCAGTGCTCATCCCCAAAAGTGCCCTTCTCCCCCCCCTCCCCCACACCCATCAGTCCTCAGTTCTCAGCATTCAGGAGTCTCTCATGGTTTGCCTCCCCCCCCCACCATTTCCGCCCTTCTTCTCCCCCTTGGTCCTCTGTTAAGTTCCTCCTAATCCTCCTATACGTGCAAACATATGATATTTGTCCTTCTCTGCCTGACTTATTTCACTCCTTCTCACTTTTCTTTATTGGTTTCTCATATTCTTTCTTACCTCTTAATTTGGAGTGCATCAAAGCTCATTTATTTGACCTTATATCTTTTCTATCTACATTCACTGCATAGGTAATTTTTATCTAATCTCATGTCTTTAAATACCAAAGTATTCAACTCCACAGTTGAAGGTGGAGTTTTATCTCAACTCCCAGGTTTATATATCTAATATGTTTGGCATCTGCATAGAACTAATTACCATCTCAAAGTCAGTATGTAAAAAGTGACTTCCTGGGGCGCCTGGGTGGCTTAGTCGGTTGAGCGTCCGACTTTCGCTTAGGTCATGATCTCGCGGTTCGTGGGTTCGAGCCCCGCGTCGGGCTCTGTGCTGACTGCCAGCTGAGAGCCTGGAGCCTGCTTCAGTCTGTGACTCCCTCTCTCTCTGACCCTCCCCTGCTCATGCTGTCTCTCTCTCTCTCCTAGAAATAAATAAAACATTAAAAAAAAATTTATATATAAAAAAAAAAGTGACTTCCTGTTCTTCTTTTCCAAACCTATTTTACTTGTAGTCTTCCCTATCTCTTTTGATGGCATTTCTACCTTTCTGACAGTTCAGATAGAGACAGTCATTTTTCTCTTACATTTTCTAGTTGCTTTTGTTGATATGTAAGAAAGCTGTTGAAAGTTATATATTTAATTTATAGCAGCGAACTCATTATTTTGATAATCATTTGTTTTTGGTTTTGTATGTATTTCCACATATAAAAGCACTAACCTACAAGAATCATTTTGCTGTCTTCCAAACTTTTAACTATTATTTCATTATCTTGTCTAATTGCATTGGTTAGCAGATTCATTTCTTGACATTAAACTTCAACTAATTTTGACTCAGATGCTAAGAATTAGGGTTCGGTGACTCTTGAATTGTTTTAAATAATATTCTTCTCAGGGGTAGTAGAACATGAAATTTGTCATTTCTAGGAGAGCCACGCTACCTCTTACTGTTTGATGCCAACTTCTATAGTACCTACAATTTTATATTTAATTTTAAATGAAATTCAGTGAGAATTACAGTGAATTAAAAGAAGCATTTATATTTAGTTTAGAATGACTTTATTCTTAAGTGTATTGTTCTAGAAAGTTACAATCTTTCAGGCTTAATAAATTTCAGATCTCTTTAGAAGTAGCGTGGGTTGAAAGATGAAATGCTGTTTCAGGCAGACTGCTAGCTCGATTTTCTCAAAGATAATACTCCCCCCCCCCCATCTTAATGCAGAACCCAAGTTTAAGCTTAAGTAGAACATTTGTGTCTTCTATTGAAACACATTCTCTGGCCTTCTCCCCCCTAAATTAGACTGAACAGTTTTTAATGTGCCTAGGAGAGGGACATTTCAGGAGAGCTTGTCAAACCTTTTCCTATTTTATTTCCTTTTGAGTTGTTATCAGAGGCAGTGAAAATTTTATTAGGTAAAAATGAGAAGTAAGGATATAATACAGAATGTAAGAAATCAGTATGTATTAATATGTGGAATGAAATTTTAATTGTTACTAGGGGGAAAAAAAGGTACGTGTTGACTTTTTGCAGCTTCTTGTGGAGTTTGTGTCTTTTTTGGAAGTTACTTAACAAATGTTAACTTAAAATGGTTACAGTTAAAACTTTCCATTGTTAAGGGAAGAGTTTGAATTCTGTGTTGGATACAATGATTCTGTGTCACAAACAAGTAATAGTTTGTTGTGCGTGTGGGCGTTAGTTCCAAGTAGGGTGATCATAAGCCCGGTTTGTTTGGGAAAGTGCTTTTATATGCCTGTTATCCTGTCTTAATTATTTCTAGCACCCCTGTGTTTTTCTTGTTCCCTTGCATGTTATTGTCAACTTAGTGGTTTAATAGAAAACAAAATTTTATAAATTTTTTTTATATTTTTATTTATTTCTAGGAGAGAGAGAGAGAGAGAGAGAGTGTGTGAGCAGGGGAGGGTCAGAGAGAGAGGGAGACACAGAATCTGAAACAGGCTCCAGGCTCTGAGCTGGCTGTCAGCACAGAGCCCGACGCGGGGCTCGAACCCACGAACTGCAAGATCATGACCTAAGCGAAAGTCGGATGCTTAACCAACTAAGCCACCCAGGCACCCCTAGAAAACAAGATTTTAAATTTGGCTATGTAGGTCAGAAGTCCAACATGGGTCTCATGAAGCTTTAATCAAGGGTTCAGAGAATCTGTTCCTCATTCATTCATCTTTTTGACAAAATTCAGTTCTTTGTTGTAGAACTGAGGTCTCCATTTTCTTGGGGCCATTTCCAGCTTGTATAGGGAACTATAATCTTGGCTCATGACCATTTCCTCTATTTTCAGAGCCAGGAATAGCAAGTTGTATCCTCCTCGTTTGCTCCTCTCTGACCCTTCTTTTGTAGCATCTTCCTTTCTGACTCTCATAATTAGATCACGCCTGCAATGATAATTTCTCCATTTTGAGGTCCATGGCTGTAACCACATCTTGAAAGTCCCTTTTTCCATGTAAGGTAACACATTCACAGGATCTAGGGATTCAGACATGACATCTTTGAGGGAGTTGGTAGATTATTCTGCCTTCCACAGCAGTTTTTCACTCTTGGGAGTGACCCTGTTTGGACACAATTATATGGACATTCACTTTCTAAGTAGCCAGTTTAAATATTTCAAATATGAATAAAATTCCAAACTCAAATTTCTGCTTCCTTGTCTTAAAATTTTTAGTTCTTTCCTTTTCTACTTTCTCTCCTGCTTCTTTCTTCTTGGCATCTTTGCAAAGGTCATAAATAGTTTTCCTGGCTCACTTGCTAGAAGTCAGCTAGAGAGTAGATGTGATTTCTTTTATGCCCGTATTTATGGATAAAAGAGCCACCTGTTGTATAGTATGATGGCTTACATCGTTCTTTCAGTCTTTTGCCATTGGAGCCTGCTGTTGTCATGTCCTTAGTGTTTAGTAACAAGGGAATAGGTGAATTCTGAGGTTCTCCTGTTGCTTGTGCTAGACATTGTCTTTAGACTGTTATGTGGCAAAGAAGAGAAATTAAGGCAGGCTTGTTTTTCTCCTTCTTCCTTTAGATTTTATTTAATGCCAGAGAAATACTTGGGCATTCCATTCATTTAAACAGCTGCTGACTTTTTTTGTTTTTGGAGGGGCAGGTTGTTATGTTTGAGAAACAGTTTTACTAGCACAGCTGTCTTTTAAATAAAATAGATATTTGAATGCTTTTATTCAACGTTTTTGAGATTATTTATTAAACTACATTAATTGAAGAAAACAATTATGTATTTTCTGTGTATCTAAAGACCAAATTGCCACTTACATCTACCTTAAATTTGTAGCCTGGAATATTTTTCCAAAGTACAAAATATAATTTGTATTCAAATGGATTAATTTTTTTCCTTGGACAATCTAAATAAACAAAGACCAATTTATGATTTTTAATCCTATATCTTATTTCAGTAAGTTAAGTAGATATTTGATACTTGCTAATTTATATATGCTTGTGTCCTTAATTTAATAGTGAATCCATCAGAGTTTAAATTTAGCAGTTCATGCATAAGATGAAACCAGTGCTATATACCTCTGAGGTTAATTTCTTTCTTTTCAGTTTACAATGCCAGTTTTACACTCCATTTGCTGTTAGTGAAAACGTAGGCGGCAGACACACCACATATTTATCATCACTAAGTTCACTATATCATACAGGAAAAGTACATTAATATGCCATACAGAAAATCTAACACACATAAACAACCACTTAGCATTTTTAAGAACATATCTGACTTATTGATTAGCTTAAATATCTTTTAGTAGAGTGAGACACCCACATAGAGCGCATACATTCCCTTATCTGAACAAGTGCTTCTTGTGCTGATGAATGAGCAGATCTCCTCTTTATGTATCATGATGAAGATCAAACGTTCGAAAGCTTTCCCCTTTCCATTGGAATCCCTAAATCTTGACACAATTAGATTATTCCCTGGGTTCTTCAGATAAAGTGCACTCTGGAAAACAACTTTTTAAAACCTTACTTTACATTTATGGTAGGTGTTCTAAGTCTGTTTTCCTAAAGTCTGTGTTGTTATTCTGTTTTAGGCTCGATAGTGAGTGGGGTATGGTTTGAGAACTTAATTTCTGTTTTCCTTGTGAACACTGTGTTCTTATATAGGCTGTACCCTTCAACTAGTCTCAAATTGGGTTGTGTGTATGTTTTAAAAAAATATATACATTCATGTTAGATTTTTTTCTCACTGGAATATTTTATTGAAATTAGGAAATACCAAAACAGAATAATCTAGTTTATGTAGATATGGTCCTACACCTGAGAAAACAGTAATAAGACACAATGCAGTTATGAAAAATGGAGAGAGAAATGTAATTAATATAAAGCATAAGGAGCAAATGAAAATGTTTTTCTTCTAGTCTTTTGTGAACATTTACATTGCATGTATTCCAGAATTAGAGATTTTTAAAAGAAAAATGTCTTAGCTCTTTGTTTTGTTTTAGGGAAATAATACAGTAGGAAGTTCTATGTTTTATATGCTTTATAGTTTTTTCAGATACTTAGCTTTTCCCTCTGGTTTATATCCTAATATTTTTTCTCTAAAAACAAAAATAGTATTTAAAATTCATGCTTCCTGTCGTACTTTCTAAGACCCTGAATGTTTTAATAACTTTGGGTAAGGTTTTGGTTCGTGCCCTCTCTGTGGCTATCGTGTCTTTATTTCTTCAGTCATTCCTTCTGGACTGGGACTATCTAATAAAGCTAGTCATTCCATTTTTCTTTAAGTTAATTTCCACAGATATATTTATAGACATTGTTAACAGTGTAGAATAATCTTAAGTCTCTGCTCTTTACTCCGTTTCCCTTCCTTTTGAAGATTTAAAACTGCTGTATTTTCACTGAGAAGTCCAAAATCTGAAGTTGACCTCATTCTCATGCTTTTCTCTCTCTTATTTTCTACTGTTTTGACTGCTTTGTTTCCCACCACAGTGAATATCTGGAACTGAAAGCATCATTTTGCCCCGAACCTCTTGTTTCCAGTCAAATCCAGAACCACTACTGGTCCTTGGCTTCCCTCTCATTACCCTTTCCGTTCTTTTTCTTAGACCTAGGAATTCACTGTTCGCCTCCCTTACAGCATCATCTCTAATTAGTCACTGTGTGGTTTTAGTAGCTTTTGCTCCTGCCAGTTCCATACCGCCCCCCAAACCAGCCTTAATCTGTTCCTCTACACTCTTATTCCTGGAATACTTCAGAGGACTTTGCTGTGCCAAATCTGTGTCGTGTACTGTTGTCAGGTTAATCGTCGTAAAGCATTGCTTTCACTCTGTCCCTCCCCTGCTTCGGACCTTCAAGTGATCCCACTTTGTAGACTCAAATTTGAAGTCTCTAGTCCCTGTACCCCAAGTTCTTTCATAAAGTTGTCCTAATTTACCATTTAGCCATCTCCTCTGCTAGTCAGTGACAGAAATTCTCCTATTTCTGTCAAGATGGTTCCAGCATACTGAGAATTCTTACATTTGCACATCTTTCCTCATTTCACAGTATTTTCATTCTCTCTTTTGTGCGGGTCATCTCTTTCCTGCTTTTCTTTTTGCTCATCCAAAGCTTACAGTTTCTGAACTTGGAGCTCATGTCTGTCTTTCTCTATGAAATCTTCCCGAACAGTATGGCCTACTGTGATCTCACCCTCTTCTGAACTCGTGTTTTGCTTTGTTGCTTCTCACGAAAACACTTTGCTGTTTTGTACTTATTTTTAGTTGGGTCTAGGCCTTATGTGGGTAATTGGATTTTAAGTGTCAAGAGAGCAGGGACCATGTTCTATTTCTTTGCATCTCCCTTATGGGCTAAGTACAATGTATTACAAATCTCAGACGATAAATTGATCTTTTTCTCACTTATTAGTTCCACAAATATTAACTGATTACTTAGCTCAAGCACTGTTGATAAAGAGTTAAACATAAGAGGTATGGAAACTGTTTTCACAGACTCTACATTCGAGAAGGGAAAGAGAAATAGTCTATAGCTAACTTAACAGTTCCTGTTTGCCGCTTTTTGGACAAGTGGAAAAAAACACAACACACAGAATTGCCTTTCCCCTCCCCCATTATTTGTATATATAATTTTTCTTTAAAAATAAATTTTAATAGCGTTAATTACTCTTGATGTCACTGGTTTTCAAATGGTAAAGCTTGTTTTCTTTTAAATGTACATAATACTAATACACTCTTTAGCTAAATTCAGTAGACAAAATAATAGGAAGAATAATTCATTTTTTATATTAAAACATTTATAGGAAATTTGTATGTCATTTGTGTGATATGTAAACTCATGTAAAATTAAGATAATGAAAATATTTTAAAAGGAAGATTTCGTAAACTCAAAACTATCAGAACTTCTTGGTTATTATTTCTAAAGCTGTCTTTGTAGGAAAATAAGTTTAAAGCTGAATACATTATTGGACACATTATTTAGCTTTAAGTGTTTCTTCCAGTGGCTTGACAACATCATGTATTTCATAGGTCCGATTTTTTGAGATTCTAGTAACTATAGAAAGTTACTGTTAAAAGAATGGCAAAGTATGCACTGAAACGAAAAATTATTGTATTTGCAAATGTAAAATCATAATTGACATAAATGTTATAGTTAGAAGCATTATGAATGTAAATATGCGTTCTCTGTTCTCCGTCCTGTAATGCCATTCTTTGTCCAGCGGGAGATGAAGAGTGATGTTGAGACTGCTGTTTAACCTATTATAACAGCTTTAAAAAAATTAAATAGCGTTGATGTAAATATGAGGAGGGAAAAGAGTATTTATCTCCATTAAGTGACATAAAAAGCCATGGTAAGAACAACAGGCGGATGGGTGTGCATTAAGCAGTGAAATTCCTAAATTCAGATGCTAATTGTAAGCACAAGGACAATTGCCTCCCACATACTTAACTGTTGTATATTTTCTTGAGTCGAAGTGTAATTCAGAGTTTGTGATGTGCTGAATAGGGCTTTTAGTTTCTCATTCCCCTTAAACATGCATGTTAAAAACAACACTAGGACACTTCTGCTGGCCTGTGGTTTTGACAGATACAGATAGAATATTAAACCAAGTGCTACCAAGACAATTCACATGATTGCTCTTGGACGGGCTTTGTTGAGCGCCTTACCTACTTACCACTGTTAAAAAGCAAATATTTAGTAGTAAGGTTAAAATGATTTAAGTATATTTGAGCACAGTTTGCTTGCTGTGGTGTACCAAGGACTAATGGAAGTCTTAGTACTGGCATTAAGAGTATATTTGTTTAGATATTATCATCTTATAAATTGATTTTGGTTATGGTCTCTGGCTTCATGTTTTTAAAGTGCAATACTGTTTTTTTCCATTACCTGAGAAAAAGAAACTTCCTTTACATTTTCTATAGTCCCTTTCATGGTGGTTTTGTAATGTGTTCATCAGTTGTTGAAAGGGTACATAGTACGGAAACCCTGTTCTTAGAAGGTAGATTGCTTTTAAGTGTAGAATAGCAGGGAAAATGTTAAGAGTCTTCAATTATTTTTAAAACTTTGTTTTTAGAAATAGAAGTACAAAAAACCTTTTTGTAATTTTGCCACTTTTTTTATTCTTAGGTATGCTTTTTATTTAGCTTTTAGTAACTTGTAATTTAAGATCACAGTTATTAGGTGTATTTCTGCATTTTATATATCGCTCCCAGATGCTACAGTATTAGTTTTTATCACTGCATATTTTATGAAATGTCAGCCTTCTGTTGGCTGTTCACGCAGCATTGTTAGTGATCAAAGACACAACATAAAGAAGAAGAATCTAAACAGTTGGCTTATCTTTGTCCTTCATTGTGACAAAAATACTATAAAATCACTTTATTATAAAAAGTAAAATAAAGGCATCATCTAACATTCAGTGAAAGGATAAATGTCGTTGCTTTTGAGGTAAATAAAATCTTAAATATTTAATATCAAGAAAACCAGTTATAAAGAGAAATAGTTTCTAATTTCACAAAGTTTTCTTTGGTAAGGAATGAGGGTAATATGTTGTATGTAATATTATAATACTTTGCTAATTGACGGTGTTATGCCTCGAAAAAGCCACGTAGGTTTTTGACAACATAAGATGTTATTCGGTTTAAACTCTTAATTTTGTTACTCAAAATGCATTTTAGAAAAGTGGTTATTATAGTTTTAGTATGTGCGTTGTCTAAGTTATATGTAATCTGATTTATTATTTTCTTGAGTTGACTTACTTCGTAGCTCAAAACTTTATTCCACAGATTTAAAAATCCTTTTTTCTCTAGGTCAGTGATTTCAATACCAAGATAAAAGTATAGAATGGGAAAATATTCCCAAAGCCTGAAAGAAAATCTGTAAGAATAAAAATCTTGAATGATTTTGATCAGCTGTTGTGTATGCCCACCACAGCAGTTGGTTCAATCAATTTTATGTTTTGGGATGGTTTTATTAAAATGAGCTGCTGCTTTCAGTAAATCATTGAGAAAGATGCTGGCTTTATACATGTCTTTTTTTTTTTTTTTTTTGGTGGAGGCAGGGCAATAATAGTTTCTCCTTGCAGCCTTGTAAGACAGTAAAGTTGGAAACCATTCTTGACCGCCTTAGAAGGCAGCATGTTTCTGTGTCATTGGTGTGGCCCTTTGGAAGTAGAAGTAGAATGAGGATTTAGACCAAAACGTGATTTTTTTTTTTTTTACATGCACTTACATGACTTTTGGTAGGAAGCTGCCATTTCTAAAGAAAAATAATTGCCAGCAGGTAATAATGATTTTAGTATTTTCTTTTTATTGCACACAATTTCTCTGTTTGTAAATGAATGAAAGCTTATTTTCATATGGGAGAATTAGACCTTTGAAAAGCAGTTTGAAAGACATAGCTATTGGATACTTGCAATTTAGGGGCCTCCACTTTTTGTCCTGAGGTGCCTGAAACCCTCACCCAAAGTGTGGTCCATAGTTCATGACATTGGTGTTACCTGAGAGCTTACTGGAAATGCAGAATATTGGGCTCAGTCCCAGGCCTACTAAATCAATATCTGCTTTTTTATTTAAAGTTTTTTTTTTTTTTGAGGGGGGGAGGGGCAGAAAGAGAAAGAGTCTCAAGCAGGCTCCACGCTCAGCACAGAGTCCAACGGGCTCAATCTCAGGAATCATGGGCTTGTGACCTGAGCTGAAATAAGAGTTGGATGTTTAACCAACTGAGCCACCTGGGGGCCCCTCAACATCTGCATTTTTATCAAATTTCCATTTGTATGCCCATTAAAATTTAAGAAGCACCACTATAATGCTTCTCAGGCAAAACCTCTCATTTGCTCGGTGTGTGTATTTTAATTGTGGGATATTGATAATGGAGTTAGTCATCTGCAGTTGGAGAGTTGGAGGAGGCAGTGTTAAGCTCACACCAGAACTGTAGTTGGATCTTGAAGACAAGTATTTAATCTAAATCTTACAGGGATTTGATCTATAAGTAATTGCAATTAGAATCAGTTGCTCCTTTGTATCTCCTTTGTATCATATATGGGATGTTTCACGTTACCCTACTAATGTTAAGCTGGTGGTTTCTTTTTGCTTTTAAGTGTCTTTATCACATTCCAGATATTCTGATGTTTTCTCCCACTAACAGTTGATGTTTCCAAAGTGTATTTTGTGGTGTATTTACCACAGGAGATTCTTTAAATAAAAAGAGCCTTTGGTCAAATTTTGGAAAGCATTGTACACTTTGTTCCTCTCTAGGAAAATCACAGTATACATTGATTTATATTAAAATATCTGAGAACTTGGTATAGCTTAATTCAATTTGGCATTTTTCTGAATTAACTTGACCATAGCATTCTTCCCTGTCCCTTATTTTATTTTATTTTTTATTTTATTTTATTTTATTATTTTATTATTTTTCTTAGTTTATTGTTAAGTTGGTTTACATATAACATCCAGTGCTCATCCCCACAAGTGCCCTCCCTCATGCCCATCACCCCCCCTTCCCCTCCCACCCCACCCCCATCAGCCCTCAGTTTGTTCTCAGCATTCAAGAGTCTCTCATGGTTTGCCTCCCTCCCTCTCCCCCACTATTTTCCCCCTTCTTCTCCTGCATGGTCTTCCGTTAGCTTCCTCTTCATCCACCTATATGTGCAAACATATGGTATCTGTCCTTCTCTTCCTGACTTATTTTGTTCAGCATAACACTGTCAAGTTCTATCCATGTTGCTACACATGGCCAGCTTTCATTCTTTCTCATTGCCATGTAGTATTCCATGGTATAGATAAACCACATCTTCTTGATCCATTCATCAGCTGATGGACACTTAGGCTCTTTCCATGTTTTGGCTGTTGTTGAGAGTGCTGCTATGAACATTGGGGTACAAGTGCCCCCTGTCCCTCCTTTTAAAAAGACTGCCATTAAAAAATAAATAAAAGACTACCATTATTGTCTTTCCTTTAGCAAATGCAAACTGGCTTCTTTCCAGTATTTATTTTCCTTGATCAAAATAAAAGATGAGGACAACTTTTGAAATTGTCATGGTATTATGTCACTTAAAACAGACTTTCCAATATTGTTATTTAAGTGCTAAAGGTATTGGTATAGCCCTTGTGTGCTGACGGGGTTGAACATGGCAGACTTTTTTAGGGCTTGAGTAACTGAGAAAGCATCTTTTAAAAGGAAATGTTAAGTAGATCCCAGTCAGATTTGGAGTAAATGGAAGGGAGGAAACAGAACATTCCTAACATTTGCTAGAATGAGGAAAACTGTGAGCAATGGAAGAAGTTAAAACATTTCAGTTTAACAAATGTTAACTGAAATCCTTTATATAGAATAGGTTATGTACTTGGCCTGGACATTCTTTAGTGAGAAAGATACAGTGCTGTCCTCTGGTTGCTTATTGGGGTGGGTTTAGTACATCTTGTTAAGTTAGCTAGAATCCAGAACGTGGGATGTTTTTCTGGAAATGTGTAAAAAATAAAGTTGGCCAGAATACTATATACTAGAGAGCTAGAGACAGAATGCAACTGTAGTAACTGGCCTGTAATTGTGGAAAACAGGAAAGATTGTGAGAAAAGAGAATTTCAAAAGATAAGATAGGGAAGACCTGACTAACAACCTTGGAAAAGGTAAAGGTGAGGGTAAATCTAACACCCAAAATGCAGTATATCTGATAGTTAAAACGAGTGCGAGAATCTGGACTAAGACAGACTGGGCTCACCATTACTTCACATCATGAAGTCACATTCTCTTTAATGGTCGTGTGGAAGTAAAATGGTAAGAAAAAGTAAATGACTGGCTAAAACAGTACTTCTAGGAATAAATCCAAACTTAGAGAAGAGTTGTAGAAATAGAAATAGTATATTCTTTCCCCAGATTCACCTCCTGTTAAGATTTTACTGCATTGGCTTTATCATTTGGCTTTATCTCTTTTCTCCCTTAAATGCCTCCCTCTCCCTCCCACATGTCCACTCCCTTCCCCCACCCCCCAGCAAAAAAAATGTCTTTGAACAGAGACTGTAGAGATTGATGCACCATCCTAAAAGTTTATCAGTGTGTATTTCCTAAGAGTAGGGATATTTTCTTCCATAACTATGGTATAATGAACAGTTTAAATTTAACATGGGTGTAATACTTTAACCTATCATCCATATTCCAAATTTGTCAGATGACCCAATAATATTTTTATTGCATTTTCCCTCTTCAGTAAGAATCCTGCCTAGGAACACTTGTGACACTTGGTTGTCATGTCTCTTTAGCCTTCATGAAATGATTCCATGGCCATGGTCTTTTATGGCGCTGACATTTTTGAGAAATACAGTCCTTCATTTGTCTCTCACTGTCTTTATTTAGGATTGTCTCCTGTTTCCTCATGATTAGATTCAGGTTATACATTCCACCCAGAATACCATGTAGATGATGTTATGTCCTTCTCAGGATATCACATCTGGAGGCACATTGGTGATGTTAATTTTTATCATTTGGTCAGACTGTTTTGAGATTACTCTAGAGTTACAATTTTTTCTCATGCAACTAATAAGCAGTCTGTGGGGAAACACTTGAAGATCATACAAATGTCCTCCTGGTCCTCATCAAAATTTCTGCCTAGATTTAGCATCTATTGATGGTTCTTCCCTGGTACAGTTCTTTCTATAATGGTTGCAAACTGCTGATTTGCCAGTTCCAGCCCTCCTTCCAGTCAACGTCAGCATTCTGATGTACGCAGAAACTGTGCTGAGGGACGGGATGATTTACACTTGACCCTTGAACAGTGCGGGTTTAAACTCTGTGGGTCCACTTATATGTGGATTTTCCCCCTGTAAATACATGCAGTACCATAAGTGTATTCTTCTTGATTTTCTTAATTTCTTTTTTCTAGCCTAATTTTAAGAATACAGTATTTAATACATATAACATACAGAATATGTGTTAATCGACTCTTTATGTTATCAGTAAGCCTCTGGTCAACAGTAGGCTATTGGTAATTAAGTTTTTGTGGAGTCAAAGTTAATATGTGGACTTCTGACTCTGTGGGATGTTGGTGCCCTTGACCCTCACATTGTTCAAGGGTCAACTATGTTTATTCATCCAATCGTTTATCATTAATATGAGCTTATATATATCTATTCAATGAATTATAAACTGTTCAGGTTTGGTTGGTGAAAGTGCAGAATTGTTGACTGAGAAAAGAGGCTGAACTAAAATAAAACAAAAGCATTTATATGGGGTCTCAGAATTGCAATTAAGGGAACACAGATTGGGGCAGCAGCCCAAACGGTGTCTGTCCCTGCACCCTCCCACCCCCACCCTGGAACAAAAGTCAAGGATTTTTAAAGATCAAATGGAATGCTTGTGGGTTTTTTTTTTTCACACAAAAATTTTTGATTAATGTTGGCAGCAGAAAATTAATCTTGGCTGATTATAATTGGTTAAGGCTATCACCAAGCAAAGTCTCTTACTTTAGCAAATTGCAGTCTGAGTCCTTGGAATATTTGCAGTTGGCCCACTAAGTTCATGGTTCTACCTGGCGAGGACATGCATAAAATCTATCTCTTTAATAGGTACTTGGCTCCATTAAAAAAACCCCTGATATAAGTGACTCCATTTTATTTAACTTTTCTTTTTTCTTTTTTAAAATATTTATTTACTTATTTTGAGAGGGAGAGAGGGAGACAGAGAGAGAGAAAGAGAAAATCTTAAGCAGGCTCAATGCTCAGTGCAGAGCCGGGTGTGGGGTTGGATCCCACAACCCTGGCATTATGACCTGAGCAAAAATCAAGAATTGATGCTTGGGGCACCTGAGTGGCTCACTTGGGTTAAGTGTTCGATGCTTGGTTTCAGCTCAGGTCATGATCTCATAGTTGGGGAGTCTGATCTCCATGTCAGGCTCTGTGCTGATAGTGTGGAGCCTGCTTTTGATTCTCTTTCTCTCCCTCTTTCTCTGCCCCTTCCTGCCCTCCTATAAACATATAAACATAAAGAAAAAAAGTTGATGCTCAACTGACTAAGCCACCTGGGTACCTCTCCCCAATCACAATTTTGAGTGCTTTCTTAATTTCTGGCAAACAGATTGTCACAGACTTATCTTTGATCTTTTCTGTCCCAGTTTTGGGCAGCCATTTTCTCTGATGAGTTCTGGTTTCAGTGAGGGAATGTTACTAGCGATCAAGATCTGAGCAGTATTGTGCTCATGGTTACTGGATTGTGCTCATCTCTATAGGGTCTTGTCTTTTAGACCAAGAGGACAGAGAGAGGACAGAGGACAGAGCTAGGAAATACAGGCATATGTGTGTGTGTGTGTGTGTGTGTGTGTGTGTGTGTGTGTGTGTGTGTATATGTACACTATGTACACACTTACACTGATGTGTAAATGTATACATACATTCATACTGATAAACATATTAGACATGTTAGAAATCATTAGGTCACACCAGTGTGTCTAATTTTAATCCATCTCCACAGGGTCCTTTTGTGTTTTCCATCTTTCCATATTTATATGTCTCGTCTTTCATAGTGAGAACATTGGCTTCCAACAGCATCAACACATTAACTTACTTGTTAAGCTCAATAATTTGAAATAGTTTCAGAATTGGTTCATTATACCACTACAATGAACAAATCTACCAAAAAGAATTCAAGATTTGTTTGAAGTACTCTCTCCTCATCCCACTGAATTCTGTGAGTATATTTAATCAAATTTTGTACTCATAATTACTTGCATTACTTCTTTCTTTTTTATCCCTTAAGGATGGATATAGTATTAATTTGCAGTGTAGTTAAATTCACTCATTTTACTTTGCTGTCAGCTTTTCCGTGTTTTCCATTTTGATGTCATTGTTAATTATTTTGAATCTGTAGAAAATGATCATTTACTTTTCCAAAAAGGAAACTTCTATGAAAAAGCATACTCAGAAAAGTGTCACTTTATTTCCCTAATTCTACCACATCCTTTATAGGTTTCCAGTGTTATTGTTTTTTAGTTCATCCTTTTTATAAAGATGAGCAGATAAATTTTCTTATATTTTTTCTTATTTCCTCTTTCTTATGAAACACAGAATAGTATATATGTCCTTTTTGCAATTTGCTTTTTTCATTTATCAGTATCTTTTGAAAGTCACTCCATAGCTCTTTATAGAGATCTTCCTCTTTAATTTTTACATACACTTACCACTTTATTGTGTGTATGTGTGTAATGTAGTTTATTCAACTGATCCCTTATGCTTGGGCACTTCAGTAGTTTCCAGTATTTTGAAATTGCAAATAATGCAATGAATAACCTCATGTGTATGTATTTTCATATTGTTTCAGGTTTATCTTCAGGGTAAATTCCTTGAAGTGGGATTGCATGTTCAAAGGGTAAATGCTTATGTATTTTTACTAGATATATGCCCAGTTCTCCTGTACCATTTTGCATTTCCACTACTAGAGTGTGGTTGTGCCTGTTTTCCCACAGCCTTGCCAACAGACTAAAGGTAAAACTTTTGAATTTTTCCTGATTTGAAAGATGAGAGATGGTATCTCAGTGTACATTTAATTTGCATTCATCTTAGGAGTGGAGTTGAATGTCTTTTCATATGTTTAAGAGCTGCTTTCTATGGGGTATTTTATCTTTTTTCCCCTCAGTTTTAAATGCTCTTTGTAGTGATATCAGCCATGTATATTTATCAGTGATCAGTCTTGCAAAAAATGTTTTCTCCCGGGGCGCCTGGGTGGCTCAGTCGGTTAGGCGTCCGACTTTTGCTTAGGTCATGATCTCGCGGTTTGTGGGTTCGAGCCCCGCATTGGGCTCTGTGCTGACTGCCAGCTCAGAGCCTGGAGCCTGGTTCAGAGACTGTGACTCCCTCTCTCTCTGACCCCCCCCTGCTCACGTTGTCTCTCTCTCTCTCTCTCTCTCTCTCTCCTAGAAATAAATAAAAAATCAGTAAAAAAAATGTTTTCTCCCTGTTTGTCATCTTTCTTTTCTTTTTCTTTTCTTTCTTTCTTTCTTTCTTTCTTTCTTTCTTTCTTGCTTGTGGTGCTTTTCTTGTAATATAAGAGTTTCATATTTGGATTTTAGTTCTAGTTAAGAAGGCTTTTCTTTTTCTTCTTTTTTTTTTTTTTAGCATTTAAGTCCTTTTATCATCTGTTTCAAGTGTGTATTCTTTTCTTTTTTTTCAAAGAGTTTATTGTCAGGTTGGTTTCCATATAACACCCAGTGCTCATCCCCACAAGTGCCCTCCTCCATGCCATCTCCCCCCCCACACCTATCAGTCCTCAGTTGTTCTCAGCATACAAGTGTCTCTCATGGTTTGCCTTTCTCTCTCATCCCCACTCTGCAGCCCCTCAGGACGGCTTTTTTTTTTTTTTTAAATAACTTCCCAGGTTATAGGATGAGTATAGTGATATTTTTTTACTTGCATAGCTTAATTTTTTTACATTTAAATCTCTGGTTTATTTGGAATTGGGTTCAGTGTGAGAAATACGTTAGATTTTTAGCTCCCCCAAAGGTCTATTTGTTAAAAAGACCATTCTTGTACCAGTGTTTTTCTGATATCACCTTTATGGTGGCTGTTTATTTCTGGACTTCCCCACTCTGTTTCATTGGTCTTTCTGACTATTCATGCAGCAAACCACACTGTTCTCATTGCAGAGGCTTTGCAGTGTATTTTAATGTCCAGTGTACTTTAAAAAAAAAAAGTATGTTTTTTTTAATTAAAATATTTTTTAATGTTTTTATATTTATTTTTGAGAGATGGAGTATGAGCTGGGAAGGGGTAGAGAAAGAGGGGGAGACACAGAATTTGAAGCTAGCTCCAGGCTCCTAGCTGTTAGCACAGAGCCCAGTGTAGGGCTTGAACTCATGAATGGTAAGATCATGACCTGAGCTGAAGTCACATACTTAATCAACTGAGCCACCCAGGTAGCCGAATGTATGTAGTATGTTTTAACAAGGTTCCCCATATATATATTTTCAGTATTTCCTAGCCTTTCTTGAAGGTTTCTTTTCTACTTGAACTTAAGTTGTCGAGCTCCACAAAAAGGTCAATCATATTTTGTTTTAAATATTTTATTTATTTCCAGGAGAGAGAGAGAGAAACAGCGTGAGCAGGGGAGGGTTAGAGAGAGAGGGAGTCACAGACTGAAACAGGCTCCAGGCTCTGAGCTGGCAGTCAGCAGAGAGCCCGATGCGGGGCTCGAACCCACGAACCGCGAGATCATGACCTAAGCGAAAGTCGGACGCTTAACCAACTAAGCCACCCAGGCGCCCCAGGTCAATCATATTTTTATTGGGCTCAAATTATATTTATAATTTTCTGGTGTATTGATGTTGAGATGTCCCAAAAACAAATTATTTATTTTCAGTTGTTCAGGACTACTATTGTCTCTTTTAAGAGTGTTTATTTTTCTTTATGTAGGTTTTGAACATTTCAATTTATTCCTGCATATTTATTCTTTTTTATTACCATTTTAAATGGGGCTTTCTCATCCATTATATTTTATCTGGTTTTATTTGTGTATGTGAGTGTTATTGATTTTTTTATGTTTATTTATATCCTGCTACTTTGGTAAATTCTTTTGTTCTTGAGTTTTGTCATTGATTTTTTAGGATTTTCCAGGTATTCATGCAAATAGTTTTATTTCTTCTTTTCCAGTCCTCCCTAAAATTTTTGTCTGGAATAGTTTTATTTCTTCTTTTCCAATACTTTTTACACTTCTAATGGCTTTCTCTAGTCTTATTTTATTGACTAAATATGTCTAGAAAAAATTTAGTAGTGGTCATAGTGGGCATCCTTGCCTTCTTCCTGACCTTGGTGGGCAGAGTAATGTTACATTGAGAGCTAGCAGTGGGAGAAAAGATAGATCTGCACAACATAATGTACGGTTTGAAATGTTTTATTGGCAGTACATGTATTGTCATATATAGTTCTCTATAGTATTTCTCTTCCCTTTCATGGCTAAATATTTTTAAGGCATAGTCTCTCCATTTCACCTTCATTTTTTTACCTTCCGCTCTCATCCTTTAAACAACTCCACTCTGGTTATTCCATTGTCAAAACTGAGGGCACCGCTGAGACCTCTTTGTTACTCAATCTAATGGATTTTTTTTTCATCTTATTTTTTTTCTCTTAGTAACATTGAACATTGCAGACTATGCCTTCTTCTGAATGTATTTTTCCCCTTGCCTTTTGTTAAATCACATTGTTCTGTTGGTTGTTTTTCTGTCTCCCAGTTCTTCTTTACTTGGCTTCTGACTGCCTCTTCTTTCTGACATCCTAGGCTGTTTCTTTCAAAATTCCATTCCGTCATCTTTTTGAACTATGTTAGTTTTCTAAGCAAACCTGTGGCCCATCATCTCTATTATAGCTATTCTGAGAGTAACATTCTGTTTTTTTTTTTTTTTTTTTTTAAAGTTTATTTATTTTCAGAGGGGGAGAGAGAGGGAAAGAGAGAGAATCCCAAGCAGGCTTGGCATCAGTGTGGAGCCCAATATGGGGTTTGGACTCCTGAACTGTGAGATCATTACCTGAGCCAAAGTCAGACACTTCCCCCAGGGAGCCACAAATGTGGCCCCTGAGAGTAAAATATCTACTCTACACCTGTCTTCTGAGATGGAGATCTATATGTCCACCTACCAGTCTGGTATCAGTGTCCACGCTGGGATGTCAAAGTCACTTCATGGTATAAGTTGTAACCCTCTTCTCTAATGCGCCCAGTTTTAAGTGACCAGTACCATGTGTCTTACTGTATAAAGTAGAAACCTCAGCATCATCCTGATTCTTGTCTGTTGCTCATCATCTTTATCCACTGCATTATCAGGTTTTGTTGAACTGATCTCTCTACTCCTTCCAGTTTTCTCTAGTGTAAAGAAAAGGTAGACCCTGTTAACCAGAAGAAATATCATGAGTAAAGAATAGAGATGTTATATTTGGTAGAATACCTAAAGTAAGATTAGAAGGTGAAGGATACCAGTTGCAGTCATAAGGAATTTGAGCTGTTATTGGGTGAGATGATTAGATTATGGTTGCGGCGCATAGTAAGTCTGAGAAAAGAAAGGGAAAGGACTGCAGGTGGGAGACTAGTTAGGAAGCTGACAGCTTTAGCAGCTTTGTTAAGAGGTATTAAGTGCTTGTAATTAAGGTATGACACTGGATAATAAAAAGAGACAGATTGGATACATACCACAGTGTTACTCAGTAAAATACAGCAACAACGTGAATCTGAAGGTACAAAACAAAATTATTGAAGACTCTCAAGATTTCCTTAGAAAATGATGACGGTGGAATAGTAGAAAGTTCTAGAGAAACATTATGAGTTCTGTGATAAAGTACACTTAAGGTGTTGGTATGGACTATCAATCAGGTGGACAAAGATGGGGAACAACTGGAGATGGTGAGTGGGTTTCTTCTTCAGTGCTAGCTTCATCTGGTAGATAGTGACTGTCCAGAGCAGGGTCGGGATGTTATTTGAAGGAGCATCTGACCTACTGGCAATGTATGTCTACTTTGGCTGATATGTACATGAGAGTGTGGTCTAGGTGCTGGGATCCAGGGCAGAACTAGAGACACAGGAACAGACAGGAAATTTGAATGAGATGTTAAGCTTAAAAAAAAAAAAACAAAAAAAAAAAAACTACAAAAAATAAAAGGAAAGAAAGAAAAAAAAATGAAACAAGAAGACAGCCAAAGAAAACATAGATCTTGGAGAACCCCTGTATGTTAAGTAGGTGGCAGCATCAGAAAATGGGTCAGAACCTGATGAGTTTGTTGTTGGAAGAAGCAATGAAACAAGGCAAAGAGAATTTTAGGAGGGAGATCCTGGTTATTATGGTTATAAAGAAATTAAGGTGTATAAAGACTTGGGAAAGGACATTACATTTGTACTATTGAGAGAACAGTTTCAGTAATTCAAAATGGCAAGAGTTATATAGAAAGGAATTTGTATTTTTATAAAGATAATGTTGAAGAAAAATGTCTCATTTGGAAAGTTAAATAGCCAAGTGTTGCTAGTACTGTATTTTGCTAGATTCTGAAAAAAATTGTAAAATTTGAACTGAGTGATAATTAAAAAAACACAAATCCATTATGGATTAGAAACTGAATTAGAGATAGGAAATGAGAAAAGTATGGCGAGTCAGGCCCACAGATGAAGTTAACATATGTAAACAGTGGGAATATTCTGGAAGCATGTGGTAAATAATATGTTCCAGATTTTTGCATGATACTCCAGTATAGGAAGCAAAATGCTGGTAAGGGAAATGGTAAGAAATAAATGTAAGAATACCACTGAAGGCTACATGGCTGAGCAGGGACCTGGCAAAGTCCTCTTAATTTTGGCGGCTGCAAAGTGATTCTTCAAGTAAATCGAGCTTTGTTTTGCTAAGAATAATGAGTTGTGACTGGTTTATTCTGATATAGGAAAGAATTAGGATATATTGGAGACATTTTAGGGTATACTTAGAGATACTGGCCCACTCTGATGATGTGGCCAAAGACTAGCAACTAAAAAGGATATTTTAATTACAGAAGTAATTTTGTCTAAGAATGGAAAGCAATGGAAATGTAAGAGATCTGAGAAGGGAGGTGTACTATCGCATTGGTAAGTCTTAACACTTAATATATTACGTGGTTTTGTTGGCCACTCCTTTAATGAAAACTGAGGCCAACATTAGAGCACACAAAAAGGGAAGAAGAGAATCATGGATTATGGAAAGTGGACTTATTAAATCAAAATCAGAAAACTTATTTTTGCATATATCCAGAAAACATTCTCTTATTAAATTCTCTTATTAAAATTTTGCAAAATGTCTATAGAGCCTTTTGGTTTTTTAAGTTGACTATTCTATCTGAAAAAAAATGACCACTTTTTTTTCTTCCTTTTGTACTCATTATGCCTTTTATTATTGATTTGTTTTATTATTGATTTTTTTACTGTTCAATCTTGAAGTTTTAGTACAGTCGAGTAAAAGTGGTAATAGTGGACATCTGTCCACTACTCTTCTAAGTAGCTTGCAAATAGTGAAAGTTTTAAAAAAACATACTACATTTTAAATAGTTTCCTGACTATTTAGATCACTTCTCTGAGATATTATCTGTACATTAAACTCTAAAAAGATATTTTGGAAAATACCTCATTTTAATCTAATATTAGTAGCTTTTGCGTGGTTAATCATTCTCTTCCAAAAAATTTTATCTGTTTTATCTGAAGCTGTTGGTGTGTATTGAGATCCCTCTTTGATTTGCTAGTTTTAGATTATTTTGTTATTGCTGTTTTTGTTTAGTATAAAAATGACCTGTTTGTTAAAGTGTCTTTTTGGATTTTCACAAAAAAATTTTTTAAATGTGTGAATTCTGAACCCTTATAAGAGTGTAACTACTCTAAAGTGCTGTGTTGAACTTTTCTCTTCTGAAGGACATTCTCTCATATTTAATTATATTAAACATTTCTTATGTGAATTTTTTTTTGATTTGTACATTCTAAAAATTATATAAAAATTTCCATACCAATTAATATTAATCATAATTTTCCTTATTAAATACCATACCGGTCCTTTATTTTACATTAATTATGATCTCATGTTTTATATACCATAGATAACCAGACTTGAAGTAAATAATAATAAAGTAAGACCATTTGAGGAAAATTAGACTGTGGTAAGCAGTTTATGACTGACTTCATAGTGAGAGAGGCGGAGCGGTGGGCAGCAGGGTAGTGATGGGAGAGGAGACCTATGTTTCTTGTGTCCGAGTCCCTCACAGTTTAGAAGAAAGAGACTCAAGATAAGTGTGCCCAGAACTACAGAACAGGCTCATCTGATTTATCATTTAATCAGAGTATAAACAGTAGTCACAATAATTTGGTGAATGATCTTCATCCTTTTGTGAAAAAGTCTATTCAGTATCCTGAACACATCTATTATTACACAAAGTGTAAATATAATTTCTGTATTGCATTATTGGAGGTTAACAAAGCCCTTTTTTTGTTGTTTTGCTTAACTTACAGGAACCTCACAAGATTTGTTTGTTACAGCTGAGCATGTTACTATATGTATTCAGTATTTACTCTTCTACCCTCCCCCCCACCCCCATTGAAGCACACTTTCCTGATCTTCAATCACAGAAATTGATAAAATGAACCCTCACATATGGTGAATTTTGTTTTCTTATGTGGTCAAATATTCTGGTTATTGAAAGACTATCTTTTTTCCTTTCTAAATATATTTGGTCCCATTTTCTTGTCCAAACAAATTCTTGGCATAATTTATGCCCTTTGGGATAATTAAAATGGTACTTTAAGTTCTAAAAATCAGAAGTGATATTGAGGAGAAACAGGTAAACTAAACATTTATATATCTAATTCAGTATACTACTCACAATTGAATCTTGCTGATACTTGAAGTCCTGAAAAATTACACGGTTTTCTGACATACATGGTCCTTAGAGTGTTAGAAGTTTGCTTGTTGTGTGTTTAGATTGTATGGTTTTATAAAAGTATTTAGTATTCTGTGTTTATTTGTTGTGGTTTAAGAGCTTGACTCCTTTAAGAAATCAAGTTAATCATTCATTCATGCAAAGATACACTGAGGTGATTGTTGTTTTTTATTGAAGAATAATTGACAATACAATATTATTAGTTTCAAGCATACAACATGGTGATTTGATATCTATATACATTATAAAATGGTCACCACAGTACGTGTAGTTACCATCTGTTACCATACAAAGTTCTTAAAATGTTGGTAACTATATTCTCTATGTTGTATATTATATCCCTATGTCTTTATTTTATAATTGGAAGATTGTACCTCCTAATCCTCTTATTTTGTTCATTTCCCCCCTACTCCGTTCCCTGCCCAGCAACCTTCAGTTTATTTTCTGTATCTGAGTCTGCTTCTGTTTTGTTTATTCGTTTAAAAAAAATTTCCACATACACGTGAAATCATAGGGTATTTGTCCTTCTCTGCCCAATTTATTTCACATAGCATAGTACCCTAGGTCCGTCCACATGGTTGCAAATGGAAAGATTTCATTCTTTTCATGGTTGAATAATATTATGTTGTGTGTCTGTGTGTCTCTGTGTGTGTTTGTACATGCCACATCTTCTTTATCCATTTATCTATCAGTGTACATTCACCTTGCTTTTGGATCTTGGCTACTGTAAATAATGCTCCTGTGAACATAGGGGGGGCGTATGTCTTTTTGAATTAGAATTTCCATTTTCTCTGAGTGGACACCCAGAAGTGGAATTGCTGGATTTTATGGTAGTCCTCTACTTTCAATTTTTAGGGACACCCTTACTCTTTTTAGGGACACCCTTACTCATTGTGGCAGCAACAGTTCACATTTCCACCAATGGTGCACAAAGTTTCTTTTTCCTCCACATCCTCACCAACGCTTGTTACTTCTTGTCTTTTTGATACTAGCCATTCTGACAGGTGTGAGGTGATGTCTCATTGTGGTTTTGATTAGCATTTCCCTGATGGTTAGTCATATTGAGCATCTTTTCATGTGCTTGTTGGCTATCTATGTGTGTTCTTTGAAAAAATGTGTATTCTGGTCCTCTGTCCATTTCTA
This sequence comes from Proteles cristata cristata, assembly GCA_017311185.1. Taxonomy (NCBI): domain Eukaryota; kingdom Metazoa; phylum Chordata; class Mammalia; order Carnivora; family Hyaenidae; genus Proteles; species Proteles cristata. The sequence goes on from JAESUZ010003188.1 coordinate 88,568, forward strand.
AATTGGATTGTTTCTTGATACTGGGTTTTATGACTTTATATATTTTGTGTGTTATCCCTTATTGGATATATTACTTGCAAATATGTTTTCCCATTGAGTATCAGGTTGCCTTTTCATTTTGTTGATGGTTTTCTTCACTATGCAAAAGCTTTTTAGTTTGGTGTAATCCCACATTTGTTTATTTTTGCTTCTGTTGTCCTTTCTTGAGGAGACAGATAAAACGTGTTGCTAAGAAGAATGTCAAAGAACTTATTGCTATGGTTTCAGGGCTTATGTTTTAAGTCTTTAATCCATTTTGAGTTGAATTTTGTATATTTTTGTATTTTTTTCCATTTTCATATTTTTCATGCAGCTGTCTAGTTTTTCCAGCACTATTTATTGAAGAGACTGTCTTTTCCCCACTGTATATTCTTGCCTCCTTTGTCATAGGCTAGTTGACCATATCCACATGAAGTTATACTGGGACTCTCTATTCTGTTACATCGAGCCTTGTTTCTGTTTTTATGCCAGTACCATACTGTTTTGATTACCAGAGCTTTGTAGTATAGTTTGAAATTTGGGAGCATATCCTAAATTTTGGCTGCTTGGAATCTTTGTTCCCAAGTTCCATACAGATTTTAGGATTATTTGTTTTTTCTGTGAAAAATACCATTGTAATTTTGATATAATTTGTATTGAATCTATAGATTTCTTTGAATAATGTGGACATTTTAAGAATATTCTTATCCATGAGCATGCTATATCTTTTCCAATTATTTGTGTTGTTTTTAAATTTTTTTTTTTATCATTGTCATAGTTTTTAACATACAGGTCTTTCACTTTCTTGGTTAAAGTTATTCCTGGGTATTTTGTTCTTTTTTGATGCAGTTGTAAATGGGATTGTTTTCTTAATTTCTCTTTCTCATAGTTTTTTAGTAGCATATAGAAATACAACAGGTCTCTGTTATGCTGATTTTGTATCTTGCAATGTTAGTGAATTTATTAATTCCAGTAGTAGTCTTTGGGTATGGGCTTTAGGGACTTCTATTTATTGTATCATGTCATCAGTGAACAGTGTTAGTTATTTCTTCCTTTCCAATTTGGATGGCTTTTAGTTTTTTGTTTTTTGTTTTTCCTTGCCTAATTGCCATGGCTAGGACCTCCAACACTATGTTAAAGAAAAGTAGTGAAATTGGGCATTCTAGTCTTGTTCCTGATCTTACAGGAAAAGCTTTCAGCTTTTCACCATTATATGTGGCCTTTATTATGTTGAGGTACATTCCCTGTTTCCACTTTGTTGAGAGATTTTATAAGTGGATGTTGAATTATGGGAAGTGCTTTTTCTGCATCTTTTGAGATGATTATATGATGTTTATTCTTCCTTTTGATAATATGGTGTAGCACCTTGATTTGTGGGTGTTGAACTATCATCAGATCCCTGGAATACATCCCATTTGATCATGGTGTATGATCCTTTAACTGTATTATTAGATTTGGCTTGCTAATAGTTTTTGAGGATTTTTGCATCTGTGTTCAACAGTGATATATTGTCCTGCAATTTTCTTTTTTGTAATGTCTTTGGGTGGTTTAGGTCATGGTAATGCTGGCCTTATAAAATGAGCCTGATAGCATTCCTTTCTCTTAAATTCTTTGGGATAGTTTGAGAAAGACAGGTATTAACTCTTCTTTAAATGTTTGATAAAATTCACCTATCAAGCCATCTTGTCCTGGACTTTTGTTTGTTGAGTGTTTTTTGATTATTGATCCAATCTCCTTACTAGTAACCAATTGTTTATATTCAGATTTTCAGTTTCTTTCTCATTCAGTGTCAGAAGATTGTGTTCCAGGAATTTATTCATTTCTTCTAGGTTGTTCAATTTTTTGTGTATAATTTTTCATAGTAATATATTTCTGTGATATTGGTTGTAAATTCTCATTCGTTACTGATTTTATTTGGGCCCTCTTTTTTTTTTTTTTTTTGTATGAGTCTTGCTAAAAGTTTAGAATTTTTTTCAAAGATTATCCTACCAAATTAAATTGTGCTCAGAAGAGTTTATCTTTGCTAGGAATCAGACCTTAGTTTTATTAATCTTTTTTACTTTTTTTTGGTTACTATTTTATTTCTCCTCTCATCTTTATTATTTCCTTCCTTCTACTAACTTTGGATTAATTCTTTTTCCTAGTTCCTTCAGATGTAAGGCCAGATTTCTATTGTAGGTTTTTCTTGTTTATGGAGGTGGGCTTGTATTGCTAGAAACTTTGTCTTAAAATTGTGTCTGTTGTTTCCTGTTGGTTTTGGAGCAGTGTGTTTCCGTTTTTGTTTCTCTTAAGAGATTAAAAAATTTTTTATGTTTGTTTATTTTTTGAGAGTGAGAGAGACAGAGCATGAGCCAGAGAGGGGCAGAGAGAGGGAGATACAGAATCTGAAGCAGGCTCCAGGCTCAGACTGTCAACACAGAGCCGGATGTGGGGGCTGGAACTCAGGAACAGTGAGGTCATGACCCAGGTGCCCCATCTTAAGATATTTTTTGATTTCCTCTTGGATTTCTTTCTTGACTCATTAGTTGTAGTAGTGTGTTGTGTAACCTCCATGTGTTGTTTGTGTTTTCTCCAGTTTTCTTCCTTTTTTCTCCATTTTTCTTGTAGTTATTTCCAGTATATACCATTGTGGTCAGAAAAGATGCTTCATAGGATATCAGTCTTCTTTTAAATTTAAATTGTTTGAGAGTTGTTTCATGGCTTAAGTTGGTAATATTCTGAAGAATGTTCCATGTGTACTTGAGAAGAATGTATATTCTGCTGGTTTCTGATGGAATGTTCTGTATATGTTTAGTATATCTCACCTAATGTTTGTTCAAGGCCAGTGTTTTCTTATTAATTTTCTTTCTGGATGAAATATTGATATAGGTGGACTGTTAAAGTCCCCTACTGTTACTATATTCCTGACAATTTCCCCCTTTTCGTCTGTTAATATTTGCTTTATATGTAGGTGCTCCTCTGACTGGTGCATAGTTACACATATTATATCTGTTTTCTTGTTGGATTGATCCCTTTATCATTATGTAATCCCTTCTTTGTCTCCTGTTACAGCCTTTGTTTTAAAGTTTATTTTGTCTGATATTAAGTATTGCTTCCCCAGCCTTCTTTTTGTTTCCAGGGAATATTTTTTTTTTCATCCCTTCACTTTCCGTCTGTGTGTATCTTTAGATACAAAATGAGTCTCTTGTAGGCAGTATATAGATAGGTCTTGTTTTTTAATCTGTTTGGGTCACCTTTGTCTTTTGATTGGAGCATTTATCCATTACATTGAAAATAATTATTGGTATGTATTTTTTCTCTTTCATTAATGGTTTTCTAGTTTCTTTTGTAATTTTTCTTTCTTTTTCTTTGTCTTTCTCTTTTTCTCTCTTCCCCTGTGATTTGATGATTTTTTTTTTTAGTGTTAGATTTGAATTCCTTTCTCTTTATTTTTTGTGCATCTATTATAGGTTTTTGGTTTGTAATTGCCGTGAGGTTCATATATAACAGCCTATGTATTCATCAGTCTCACTTTAACTCAGTAGTCATTTAAGTTCTAAGCATCCTGAAAGCACTACACTTTTACTCTTTTTTGCCACTGTGCTTTGTTTTGATGTCATATTTTACATCTTATTATTTAGTGTATCCATTATCTAATTTTGTGGATTTAGGTGATTTTACTACTTTTTCTTTTAATTCTCACACTAGCTTTATAAATGGTTGATCCACTGCTTTTTCTATGTGTCTGTACCAGTGAGATATTTTTCTTTCATGTGTTTTCTTATTTTTAGTTATGGCCTTTCCTTTTATATATAGTGAAGTCTTTTTAGTATTTCTTATAAAGCTAATTTAGTCGTGATGACATACTCTTTGTCTTGCCTGGGAAACTCTTTATATTCCCTTCAATTCTGAATGATAACCTTGCTGGATAGATTATCCTTGATCCTTGGCTGGAAGTTTTTTCCTTTTTAGAACTTTAAATATATCATTCTCACTCTCTTCTGACCTCCAAAGTTTCTGTTGAAGAATCAGCAGATAGTCTTGTGGGGATATGTAACTAACTGCCTTTTCCTACTGCTTTTAGAATTGTCTTTATCTCTAAATTTTGACATTTTAATTATGAGGTGTCTTGGTATGAATATCTTTTCTATCTCTTTATTGAAGTTCTTCCTGTGATTATCCTTTCATCTCGTGTGTTTTCTTATGTGGTCAAATATTCTGGTTATTGAAAGACTATCTTTTTTCCTTTCTAAATATATTTGGTCCCGTTTTCTTGTCCAAACAAATTCTTGGCATAATTTATGCGCTTTGGTTTTCAAAGCCAGACCTTTTGAGGGCTTGTATCTCATGCATAGGATATAAAGGTTGAGGTCCATGATGTGGAGCTTGAGTCTTCTACTCCTCAGGAAAAAATTCCATACCTCTGAGAATCCTCCTGTTTATGGAGCACCACACCTGGGGTGTGGTTTATTACTTAGGATGATTTTATCTCTGCCCCTTCTACCCATCCTGTTGTTTTCCCTTATTGTGGAGGCTCTTTTCATCCAGTATGTAGGTCCCCTTCATAGGAAATTATTTTAAATGTGGTTGTAAATTGTTGTGTCCTTGAATGGAAGTGAGTTCAGGATCTTACTACCTACCATCTTGAACCATGACCTTGATATTGTTAATTGTATGAAGCTGAGAAGGCCAGTCCATTAGGAGACGCAGTTCTTTGTGAAGAGTTTTTGCTCTGATGAGAGCTTTTTGTTTAAGAAGAAATATTAGTCTGGAAGAGAACTGTACCAGTCTAAAGATGGAATTTTTGGGTATGTAGAAATCTGAGACTAAATTGAACTGAAAATATGGCTCTTAGGAAATTAATAAACTTATGGTAAGTAGTTTCTAGGCACCACATCTTGGTTAAATACAGCTCTAAATGGACTAAGCTACTGAGGGTCAAATTAGAGTAATAACAATGAAAAGAAAATAAACTACAGTATTTTTTTAACTTAGTGTTTTTTTTTAAATTTATTTTATTTTGAGAGAGAGAGAGAGAGCATGAGTGAGCAGGGAGAAACAGAGAGAGAAAGAGGGAGACAGAATCCCAAGCCAGCTTTGCACTGTCAGTGCAAAGCCCAGTGTGGGGCTTCAACTCATGAACCAGGAGATCATGACTTGAGCTCAAAACAGGAGTCAGACACTCAACAGACTGAGTCACCCAGGCGCCCCAGAGCTTAGTGTTTTTTTAAGTTATCATACTTGAGAAAATGATTTACCAATCTATTTCCTAAAAGTATACGTAACATAATATACACATGGTCGAGTCTTATTGCCATGTGAGCTCTATTTTTTGGTCATCGTTATTCTTTTGTTGTAAGAGCCAGAAGAAGTGGCCAAATCTGAAACTTCTGTCTTGTTTTAAATGTGTTCTGACTGAGTAACTCTGTTAGGTGTCTAAAGAGGTCTAGCCCTGTCAAGAGTGATGACTTCTTCATAAGGAAATTCTGGAATTGCCTCTAGGAAGTATTTTAATAATTTCTTTGGAGCCCTTTTTAATTGGTTATGTCAACTCTAAATCTGAATTTTCTAGGATTTTTATTATCATTTATTCTGAGTATGATAATTTGTATTTGAAGACTTATTCTGGGATTTATCTATATTCATTGCATATTTATACTAATGAGGCTCAGGATGTATTTTGTCTTTGGCCAAGCTGCCAAAGGAATGCCTTTTAAAAAGTCCAATTTGCAACTATGTATGATGTATGTGGTCTACCAAGGTTACATAATGAAAGCTAAGAATTTGTTGTTTAGAAAGTTTAATCTTAAATTGGTGTCTAACACTGAAGCACAGAGTGTGAGATGTTTCTTTTTTTGTAGTATTAAATACATGAGATAATATATTTCAGAGTGAAAATAAAGTGAGAGAAACTGATGTCTGAGCTTCATGGTCCACCATCATAAGGGATACAAACTTCACTTTTGATGGTAGGTTTCTAAGGTACTTCAGTGAGGTAGAGATTAAGGAATCACTTCAGTTCACCCCATGATTTTGACTTACATTACTCCTAAGTGTACTTGAAGGCATTGTGATGTTGTGTAAAGGACGTGGCTTGTGGAGTGTTACAGACTTGAGTTTAAATACTAATTATTAACGATGTGATATTAAAAAAAAATCTGTTTAACTATGCCCACACTCTTCATCTGCAGAGGAAGTAGGAATAATAATAATAGGACTTTTTCATACAGCTTTTATGGGAATTAAACAAAATGACATTTTTACAACACAAAGAAGAATCTTTATTTTAGGATATCCTCCCCCCACCCCCACTCCCACCCCAAGTATTGGACTGAGAAATTAACATCAGGCGTTGCTCAGAAAGGCAGTTAAAAGTTTAAAAGTACATTTTACATATTAATAGTCTTTAGATAAGGTCATTTTGAAAGATACTATTTCAGTGAATTTGTAGGCCATCATATTTTAAAAGCATAAATAATTTTAGATCCGGGAACCTAGTCTTTAGGGTTTTTTTCCTTCCACAGATACTGCTCTGGAAGGTGGTCTGGTGTTCAGTCACTGTAGAGGGCTGGAGAGTGTGTCCTTCTTAATAGGACACACTTAATAGGGTTACTAGCTTTTTTGCAGGCTTCAACAGGCCTGTTTTTTTTTTTTTTCAAAGTTTATTTATTTTGACACAGAGAGCATGGGGCACACAGGGGCAGGGGAGGAGCAGGGAGAGAAGGAGAGAGAGAATTCCAAAGAGGCTTTGTGGTATCAGTACAGAGCCCCACGCTGGGCTCCATCTCATGAACCACTGGATCATGACCTGAGCTGAGATCAGGAACCAGATGCTTAACCGACTAAGCCACCCCGGTGCCTCGCAACAAGCCTTTTTTAATCTGTCCTTGTAGGAGTGTGGTAGTTAATCATGCATTTAATGTCACATCTCCTTTCTGTTACCTTGGATGAGATAAATTACTATAAAGATAAAAACAAAAAACTTTGAGCATCATTTCCTAGAAGATTGTCTTTGGGCATTTTTAAAAAAATGTCATGTAAGATTTGGGTGCCTTTCTTATTTGGTTGGGTTTCTGTCCTTGGAGAGTAATAGCCAGTTGCTTGCTGAATTTCCAGCATTCAAAATAGAAAACAACAATTTTTTGAAATAACTTCGTAATCCATCTGGTTATAAAACTAAAAGTTTTGGTATACTGCATTTATCATATTTATGATCTTCCTCTTTTCATTTCACCAACTTCTAATCTTTTAACTTCAGAGAGCTTTTTTCTTATGTGATTTTGAATAGTCTTAGTTTTATACATTTTATTGCAATATGAGACCATAGTAATCATTTTGCCTGGAATCTTTAAATATTTTTAAAGTGGTTTGAAGAATACATTTAAAAAGTTAACCTTCTGAGTAGGAAAAGTAAATTAATTTACTGCTGTTCTATTGAGTTAGGAGACTGAAAGCCTATTACAGGTATGATCTTGTTTTTATATTGTTGGAGTGTTATAGTAAACAAGTAACCTTATGCAAACTTTAAAATTCAGCTGGATTATTTATACCTGTTAGTTCTGCTCAAAGTGAGATATTAGATGAATCATAGAGACCACAAGTTGGCAACTGTTTAAAGAGAGTGCGTAATTGGAGATACTTCTAGACTTCCAGCAGTGCTGTTTTAGAATCAAGGAAACTTAAAAAACAAAAAAAAAGTCTCAAGTAGTTATGGAATTAGTTGTGAGTTTAGAACACTTCATATTAGTAAGCAAATCCAATTACTTGATGTTATAAAAGTTAACCAAAATAAAATTGAGATTGTTTTTTATTCTCATAGAAACATACATTTTTAGGGGTACAAGATACTGAGGTAGCCGTATATATATGAAGTGATGTAGTATGTGTTTTTCTCTTTTTTTCTTACCCCTTCTCGTACCTTTGTTTAGTCCTTTCATAGCATAAACATTTTGCCTAACTCAATTAGAAACCTTGGAAATTTACTAAGTTTATTTCTCTCCTTCCATTTTATGTCTGTGTACCACCATTTTTCCTCATATTCTTCGACTCTCAGTCCTTCATTCCTGAGGCTACTCTGCCAGTTTCACTGCAGTACTCTACACCACCACTGGAATTATCTTTCGAAAATACTAAGTGCCTGTAAATTGATTCAGCCAGTTTTCTGTGCTGCTAATGATCACCAACATTATCCAGTTTAGATTTCCTTTGTTTCTTTTTGAGAAGAAGCTAATAGGTAGTGAGATCAATAAAGGAGAAGTGGTAGTTTGGTAGTAGAGTAAGTGATGGGAAAGTCATGAGCCATACAGCAGAAAAAATATATCTTCAATAACTGAGTCCTTTGTAGAGCTAACTTATTATCTGTTCTCTTATTATAGTTAGTTTTGTCCACTTCTGTTTTCTGAGAACTAAAGCTTTTTCAGAATTCTAGAATAACTTGAGACAGTGACTACTTTCTCCAGTGTAATCAACCTTCCTCCAGTGTAATCAAGTATGGTTTGAGTTTTTCTTTTTGCATAGTTTGAATGGCATAAATTACAGTGTTCACAGATAAAAGGTGACAGGTAATGTTATAAAAAGGCAACAGATTAAAAAAGGAACTCTGAAACAAATGGAATAACATAAGAAGGAATAGTTAATGAGATATGGAATAATTTAGTCTAGAACTGAATTTAGAATACAAAATAAAATTATGGACAGTACTTAAACTTTTATCTTGTTTAATCAAAAATAATTTCTTCAAAAATCATATTTTTCATGGTACTTATAGGAACATACTTAAAAGAAGGGAATACTTTAATTACAAATATGTTTATTTCCTTATTGTACTGTGGAAGATGTGTACTTTGAAAGGTCCCATGCCTTACTTCTATCTGCCACAGGAAGGAAATGGACTAAATGAAGACTAAAGCTTAAGGGAATTTTTCATCTCTTGGAGTCAGATTGAATCTGTTGCTCTCTTAGGGAAACCGCAGTTCCTGGAATTCTCTAATTTTTCTCAGGGCATTTAGATTGATCTTTAGGATTGGAATGAACCCTAAGTGCCCAAAGCAACTCTCAGAAGTGACCTGACTTCTTTCGTTTATTTATATATACAAAGTGATTGAGACTGATCTGTTTCTTCTTCTTAAGCTAATTCAAACTTGCTATTTAGAGCTTGATTCTAAACACATCCTAAATGTAACCAGGATATAGGGAAGAGAGGTTATCTTGTTGGCAGCAAGAGAAATAGTAAAAGATTTAATCTTTAAATCACAAAAGTTATTTTCTTGCATTGTTTATACAATGATTTCTGTCTTGCCTGGAGCTTCTAGTAGTCTAGGATATAACTTGGTACTGACTGTGGTTAGTGAAAATGAGCATGACTGTGAGAAAATAATATATATATTTCAAGATGAAGAGTCATTTAGGAAACAAAGATATGCTTTATTATTAGGACAACGTGGAAGCATTTCATTTACCATAAAAGCCAGAAAGAAAGATTTATATACTGTCAGTACTTTTGGGATTATTGGCTGTATAAAGGTTTATAGGGTTATGGGAATTCATGAACAGAGTAATGGTCAGGTAAATTACACTTAATGTCGCCTTTAAATTAATAGAGCGTGTTATAATGGTTAAGACCACATGGACCCTGAGTTCAGATCACATGGGTTCAAATCCCAACATTACCATTTGTTAATGTTGAGATCTTGGTTAAGTTAGTGTGCTCAAGTTCCTCTTAGTTTTTGTTTGTTTTTATTTTGAGAGGGAGGGAGAGAGGGAGGGAGAGAGAGAGAGAGAGACAGACAGACAGACAGACGATCTGGGGAGGGGCAGAGAGAGAGGGAGAGAGAATCCCAAGCAGGCTCAGTGCTCTCATTGCAGAACCTGATGAGGGGCTCAATCCCACCACTGTGAAATCATGACCTGAGCTGAAATCAAGAGTTGGACACTTAACCAATTGAGCCACCCAGGTGCCCCTGTTTTTTTTTCTTTTTTTAAAGGGGCATCGTTAGGATGGAGATGAGGAGACCTTAACTGAGATATACCATGTAAATATCAGCAACACAGAATAGTAGTAATGTTATTGTTCCTGAAGTTCTTTTTCAAGCAATTTTTATTATCTTTAGTTTTCTATTCCCTATCATGGTCCTGTTGTAAATCATGGGATCAAAAACAGAAACCTGAGTGGGTATTTTCTTTGATTCATAAAAATACAAGGAGATACTATGTAATAAACTTAAAATTTAACTGCCCGTATTTAGCTTCACAGATAATATGTCTTAAAAGAACAATCTCCATTTGAGATTTCAAAAAAAAAAAAAATTCAGTTAACCTTGGATGAAAGTTTGGAGCTTTGGAATTTGTTAGAGAGTGCATGCATAAGTGGGGGAGAAGAAGGGGGAGAGAGAGAGAGAGAGAGAGAGAGAGAGAGAGAAAATGAGAACGAACATCTGAAGCAGGCTCCATGCGACTTGATTCCATGACTGTGGGATCACAAGTGGAACCAAAATCAAGAGCCAGATGCTCCACTGACTGAGCCACCCAGGTGCCCCATGGAATTTGTTAGAATCTTTAAGTCACTAGAATGTTGTTAAGGCAGCCCTGCCTCCATGCACCAGTAGATCAAGTTGATGGGAGCTGCTGAGACAGTGACTGGAATGTATGCCTCCATAGTGACCGTTGTGGTTCATGTGGAAGGAAAGGTAGACATTCTTTATTTTTAAATGATCTGAAGCGTCTGGAAATAGAGTAGACGTTGTCTTTTCTGAATGCTGCTTTGGTACCAGTGTATGCTAATATTCATTGGTGTCACTTGACAGGGTTCCTGTAACTATTACTGTATTAGACCCTCTCACCTAATTACTGGATTCCTTAATCAACTATTACATATATATGTGTGTGTGTGTGTGTGTGTATGTATATATATTTTTTGCCAAAATGTTCTTTATGAACGATTCATCTCCTTTAAACATTCCTATGTCTTTTGACATATATATATCCCTAGATGACTTAGTTTTAATCATAAGACTAAAATCTATATTAAGGAAAATCAGTTTTGATGGAGGCATTTTATGTATAGTTAAAAGTGCTTTTGTTTAATCGCCTCTCTTTCCATTGGGAAGGAACCTTGACAGTAGTTGTTAAGAAAAATACCTGCAATGTTTATATTACGTTGGGTACAAATTAATTGGACTAAATAATATATATGTTCAACAAATAATTTAAAAATTACATGCTAAAGAAAGGAAAGTGGTTGCTATTGGTAGATATCTTTTAGAAAGCCTGAAGGGTCATCTTTTCCACTTCTGTTTCAGAATCCTCGAGAAGATCCGTTTGGCAACATCCATTTTTAAGAAGCCTTTCAGGAGGTACCTGGATGGCTCTGTTGGTTAAGCATCTGACTCTTAATTTTGGCTCAGGTCATGATCTCACGGGTTCCAGAGATCGAGCCTTGAGGCGGCAGCACAGTGTCCGCTTGGGATTCTCTCTCTCCCCCTCTCTCTGCCCCTCCCTCCTGTATGCATGCGTGCTCTCTCTCAAAGTAAATAAATAAATTAAAAAAAAAACTTCTCAGGTAGTTTTTATACACAATAATGTTTAGAACCATTGCTGAGCTCTCCACCTGCAGTATTATCCTACTGGCTTCTGGCCCTTTTGATGGAAACTACTCTTCTTCCATGAGGGGAAGAACTAGGGTGAGCCCAGGTACTGGGCCCGATGACCTGCTATGACCTGTGCCCTGAAATTTCCAAAGCTTTCAGTGTCAATCTTAGTTTCAGAGTCCTTAGCTCTGAGTCCTTTCTCAACTGTGACTCCTATGGTGATGGAAGAGATCATGTGAGTGGTGACACATTTCCCCGAAATGTATTTCCTGGCAAGGTAGAAATTGTAGGTGAGGAAATGTAAGAGAGCTTCAGTCTTCAGGGGCTGGGTTTGAAATTTATTTTAAAGGCCGATACCTGCTACCCTCCTCTTTAGTGGAAAGAAATTGGGTTGTGGATTCAGGTATGCCTGGGTTAGAAGTGTGCCTCTCTCATTTACTGGCTTTACTAGCAACTCTGAACACTCCCCTAACTCCAGTGTCTGCATCTGAAAAGTAGGCTCAGTAATTGTTAAATTCTGAGGTTACTGTGAGGATTAATAATGACCTGATGCACATTTTTAGAATACTTCAGCATATCTTTAATCTTATCCCAAGTAGGCATTTCAATAAATGATGACTATTATTTAGCAACTTAAGGTAAGACAAATATGCCTTATGAAGTTAACCATTTACAAGCTATATGACTGTCACATTATGATGTATATATTTTTCTGATCTAATGTGGTAGGAAAGCTAAAAATGAGGAAGATACAGCATATGCGTAGGGAGTTTTCTGGGGCAAAAGGGGAAACAGTGTAGGTGCCTTTTTTGTTGTTGTTGCTACCCATATCCTAGTAAGTTCTAAATCTGATTTTAGCCCAGACCTTTCTTAAAGCTCCAGACTATTAAAGCTCTGATGTTTACATTGAAATCTGTGCAAGACATCTCTAGTAGGTAATTCTTTAATATGTCCTAGTGTAACTTGGTCTCTTTCCTCCAACAACTGATCTGCTTCCAGGTTTCCTTACACCTCTGAATGGAATTGTTACCCAACTTCATCCTCCACGAAACTGAATCTTTCACCAAATTCTTCTGTTGGCCCATAAATATTTCTGCCTTCTCTTCCCCATCTTGACCACCATCACTTTAGTCTAATCTATTGTCGCCTCACACCTAACTCCTCCCCTGTACCTTTCTTGTCTCCATAACTCTGCCATATTTGATAATTTTTCAATGTATAATTGATTCTCATACCGTATGTAAAGCCCTGTGGTACTTTTGCCTTATTGATTTCTTCCGATCCATTTTGTGGCACATATATTCCTTCTCTAGCTGTGACTGGCTCCTCTGCTTCTCTTTCTTGACTCAGAATGTGCTTATTTCATAATGCTTTGAGACCTAAGTACTTGCTATTCCTAGACTGCCCCATACTTTTCAGATCTCATCTTAAGTAGTCTTTCTTTAGGTCTTTGCTGACCTTGGGGCTAAATCAAGTCTCCTGTTATAAAATCTCATGGCTCACTCCTTCCCCTATTTTTAATAGCATTGATCTCTGTTTGTAGTTATGTATTTGCATCATTATTGGATACTGTCTGATATCTTAAGTAAAATGTAAGTTCTATGAGGGCTGAGAATTTGTTTACAAAGACCTAGAACAGTCCTTACAACAGATGAGAAGTAATAAATGACTGCCTGAAACACATAACTAGGCAATTAAAATACAAAGTGTTTAATTCTAAAGTGAGGTAAGTACAGATGGAGTCACAGTGTTGGCATATTAAACATTGTTATTTGGGAATACTTTAGTTATTGTAGCATTTGTTTGATCGGCCTCTAATTTTACTTCTTCTGTTAAAAATAAAGATAAGTAGTATTTTGAATTTTAAATTTCCCAGTACAGATAAAGATAGTTCAGAAGTTGATTGTACTTGAATGTAGCCGCAGAGTAAAAACTTTCCCCTTTCTTTACATCTGCACAGGATTTGGAAGCTTACAATTCAAAAACATATAGCTGATGACATACTTCTTGATGCTTACCATATGGAATGTGTTCATGTATGTTTGTTGCCTAAGGCATAGCAATTTTAAAATACTACCAGAATTTACAAAGTCAGGAAATCATGGATTTTATAGTCGGTTTCTCAGTTTTTATTAAAATTAAAAAGGAATCAAGAAGATTAATATAATATTGGAATTCAGCTTCTGTGTTGCTTGTTGGTATTTGGAACTCAAGTAAAGTGCATGACTGTTGGCAGCTTGACCGTTACTGTGAAAACTCTTAAGACTTCAGTATCTTCTTGAAAGTTGGTTTAGTACCAGTGTTTACATTTTAAATTTAGTGCTTTCAATAAGATTTTGGTTTCCACCTCTCCTGAATTCTCCCTAGGAGTGCACAACGTCAAAAATAAAGAGGCACAGTCAGCAGAAAAAAGAGGTGGTCTGAGCATTTATGCGTTAAATATGCATGTTAATTAGGAAAAAAATTACAAAAATATGAAAACAGATGTTACATAAATTATTGCAGTCCCAGGGCAGCAGTAACTTACACACTGACAATAATTTTTATATGTGCATGTGTACATCTATTTCTAGATTTTCTCAATATTTATGCAATTCCATGGAGAATAACTAGAAAAAGAACTGGTATATCCTTTCAGTGATACTAATGGTAAACATTTTTTCTGCATATCAATGGCTGAAGAAGTCTAGTTTCATACAGTCTTACTGTAAGATAAAGCCTCTGTGTTAGCTAACTCTGCCTTGTAGGTCTTTTTCTCCTTTTGGGTTTCTCTGATGGTATGCCAACGAAATATTTCATTGAATATATCCTGTCAGAGCAAGAAAGTAAATTACTTCCCAAACAGTGTGTGAAATGTAGAATTGACCTGAGCGTAAAGTATGTATTTAGAAATAAAACAAATAACTACTCAGTATACTGATTATATTAGCAGTGTTTCTTTGGTTATGAAGAAATAACCATTATGAAGAATTAGCCATCATTCTCTGAATAGGATTGACGATGTAGTGTGACAAACTATATTAACTCATAACATAAGCACACATTTGTCAAATACATGTGTATTTGAATAATTGAAAGATATTTGAATGTCCTTCCTTACAAAAAGTCATCCACAGAATAAAAGTGGTCTGTGTTGTTACAAGGGAAAGATCAGAAATGGAGACATGTAGCAATTTTTAGCTCAACCATACAGAAAAAGCATGTGACTATATTACTGTCCAAATAGGTATTGACCATATTTAGTCACATGCATATGTAATTCAGAAATGAGTTGTTGGTAACTTTTCGGATAGGATTGAAAGTTAAAATGAGGAAATGCTACATCAGAATGCAATAAATCATTCTATCAAACAAACAGAACATGAATTGTATTCAATACAAGAGCATAAAAGTTTCTGTAAATCTGTCTAGAGGTCAGTGCCACATTCATTTCTCTTCTTTAGAAATCCTACTTCGTTACTTGGTTTCAATAGCATATGATGCTAAAATATGTTTTAAGTAATTTCTTTTGAAATCAATAGGTTTCACTTATATCTGTTATCATAATACTTTTCAGTTCTGTGGTATTTATTTATGTTTCACAGTACATTACCTAATTACTTTTGTCCTTTTGTACATATGTTGAGCTACTAGTAAGTTCTGATAGGTTATAGGAAATAAACTAATATAGAATAAAATCTAGAGGAAAGTTTTAGTAATGTTTAGTAATTTGATATTAAGAGGTTCTTAAGTTAGATAGCTATTTAAGAAATCTGTCATTCTTGCAGATTTCATGTAGGTAGTATCTGTGTCTGATATGAGTTTTAGAAGAATATTATTAAAGATGATAAGACATTTTTCTTTCTCCCTATTCAAAAAAGCTAGGGAAATTAATTTTTGCATCACAAATAATATTTACTTGTTACACTGATATATCAGTATTCAAATTTTACATTTTATTAATGTTTGGAATCCTTTTCAATGGAATTTTTTCCCCATGTTTGTTTTCAAATGGCAGATTTACTTTTTTTTAACTCTATGTAATTTTAGTACTTGGTATTATTTTACTATGCATTAGAATAGTGTGTTGATTATTTGGACACTTTTGTCTGTGAAATGAAGTTGTAGTTGTAACATGTGATTTGTTTTATATAGAGATGTTTTAGATTTAAAAACATTTTTAAAAGTTTACCATTTATTGTAAGTATAATAAAATGACTTCCTTTCTTCCCAAAGTTAAAATAGATGGTGGAAAGAATGATTAGACAGTAGGCTAACACTGAAGCCAGAAGCCTAAAACAGTAGGATGTAAATTTTTTCAGCTTGCCTTTTGTATTGTTTGCTTTGGTTCAGGGTTCTTTCTGGGATAGGAATGTGTGAAGCTGTTTTATTTATTTATTTTTCTAGGTATTTGCTTCTTGGTCAGCAGCGCTCAAGTGATCTCTACTTCTTCATTCTTCTTTGCTTCCTGTCTGCTAACCAAGACTTGTGTTTGGAGAACTCTTTTGTACTGAATCTGAAGTCATCTTTGACCTATAATAAGAGCATGCATTTTCAAGTGTCAATTAGATTTTTGGATCAATAAAGGTCTCCTGTAAGGTAAGCATATATTTACTCAAAATGTACATTTAAAAATTGAATACTATTAATATCTGTCTTAGTCTCTTTGGTCTGCTCTAACAAAAATCCCATAGACTTGGTGACTTATAAACAACAGAAATTTAGTTCTCATAGTTCTCAGTCTTCACAGAGATGGAGAAGTCCAAGATAAAGCAGATTCAATGCTTGATTCACAGACCACCGTCTTCTTGTGTGTCCTCACCTGAGGGAAGGAATGAGAAAACTCCCTGTGGTCTCTTCTTATAAGGACACTAATCCCATTCATGAGGGCTCTGCCCTCAGAATCCAGTCACTTCCAAAAGGCCTCACTGGAATACCATTACATTGGGAATTAAGATTTCAACATGTGAGTTTTGGGGGGGCATAGACACTTATCCTTAGTAATAAGTTCTGTAGATTCGTGTGTGTGTGTATTTATATATTCTGCCAGATTTAGGTTGTAGGCTTCTTCAGGGAATGATGTTGTTCTCTAACACAGTTATTCAGAGTTCCCTGATTATTTTCTTTGCACTTCTTACATCTATCTAGTCATCAGTCCAATCTTTTCCTTTCCCTTATTGTTTTCCTTCTCCTTTAACTGAACCTTCTTGGGGGTCCTTAAAAAATGTTTTCCTGTCAGCAGATTTTCAGTACTTTCCATATAGAGTGCTTTTGGTATCCATATCTCTTTTTCTCCCCTCTCCTCTGTCTTCGTGAAATTTGTGAAAGGAGTAGCAAAACTAGAATTATTGAACTTAAGAGCTGAAGGTGTCTCGGATAGGCATTCACATTTATTTTAACACAACCCATTGTAAGGAATAAATTTTACATTTATGAGCCATTTTCCACAGGTATAAATGTTCCAATGAAAGTGAAACAAAAGTTGAAATAATTTTTACCCTAACTACCTGGAATGTATGCTGTTCTCTATTCTAATTTTTATGTATTTCATTTACTACATGCACCTTCCCATAACTAAATGTATTTCCCTATTCTAATAATGGATTACCTTTGCAATTTCAGAAACCATATTTACGTCACTTGTGTATTTGTTCGTGACTGACTCATTGGGAAGTAAATGGATTCAGACAGTTTGTTTTCTATCTCAGTCAAGCTGTCCTTTATCTTGTCTTCTCCATGCTTCTCATCTCTTACATTCACTACAAGCTTTCAAATGATGTGGTCAAAGAGCTGGGTAGCTACTGGGAAACACCAGAGCACTTGGTTGGTTCTTCTGTAGTGAGAACACAGCTACAAATGGTCTTATCTCAAAATTTGAAGAGGGGATCAACCTTTGATAGAACCATCCCTTTGTAGTCAAGTCTATATTTCTTTATTCTCTTCTTGTTCTCTCTATGTAAATTGTAATGTGTATGCTGATGCCCTCATTTTTGGCTTAAAAAGTTTTTAACTTTTTATGTCCTTTATATCAGCTTAGAATAACCCAGATCCTTTGGCAGAGTGATCTCCTTCAGTACCCATTCCCATCACATTTATCATTTTTATCCTTTAAAAAATTGCAAGCATTTTTTCTGATTATAAAAGTAAAAGCTGTGGCAGAAGGGATGGTATATATAGAAAAGTAAAAAGATAATAAAAATTATACCTAATCAAGTGAAGCAAAAGCAATTCTAAGAAGTTCATAGTGAAAAATGTTTACTGTAAGAAAAAAGAGCTCAAATAACTGTACACCTAAAAGAACTAGAAAAAGAACACACTAAGCACAAAGTTAGTAGAAGGAAAATAGCAAAGAGCACAAATAAATGAAAAGGAGACAAAAATGACAAGAGAAAATATCAGTGAAACTAGAGCTGTTTTTTTCCAAAATACAGACAGAACTTTAGCTACATGTCAAAAAAAAAAAAAAGTACTCAAAAAGTAAAATTAGAAATGAAAGAGGAGATGTAACTGACACCACAAAAATACAAAGATTGGGGCGCTTGGGTGGCTCGGTCAGTTGAGCATCTGACTTTGGCTTAGGTCATGATCTCACAGTTAGTGAGTTTGATCCCTGTGTCGAGCTCCGTGCTGACAGGTGGAGTCTGGATTCCATTTTAAGTTTTGTGTTTCCCTCCGTCTCTGACCCTCCCCTGATCATACTGTTTCTCTCTCTTTCTCAAAAACAAACATTAAAAACTTAAAAAAAAAAAAACGAAATATAAAGATCATAAGTGATTACTGTGAATAATTATATACCAAAAAATTAGGCAATCAAGAACAGAAAAGTTCCTGGAAACTTACAACTTACTGAGGGTGAATCATGTGAAATAGAAAATTTGAACAGACCAGTCACTAGTAAGGAGATAGAATGAGTAATCAAAGACCTCCCAAGAAAGAAGAGTACAGGACCTGATGGCTTCAGAGGTGAATTCTGCCAAACATTAGTAGAATTAATGCCAGTCCTTTCCAGACTCTTCCAAAAAATAGAAGAGGAGGGAATACAGTTGACTCTTAAGCAACATGGGTTTGAACTGATGTGGATCCACTTTTATGTGGATTTTGATAAATATAATACAGTACTGTGCATGTATTTTGTTTTTCTCTCTTTATTGTAAGAATATAGTATTTAACACATAGAATATACAAAGTGTGTGTTAATTGACTGTTCATGTTATCAGTAAGGCTTCCAGTCAGTAGCAGGTTATTAGTAGTTAAGTGTTTGGGGAGTCAAAAGTTATCCATGGATTTTCAACTGCATGGTGTGCCAGTGGCCCCAACCTCTGCATTACTTAAGAGTCAGCTGTATTTCAAAGCCATTTTTGTGAGGCCAGTATTACTCTGACACCAAAACTAGATAAGGATCCTACAATGGAAGAAAATTACAGGCCAACATCCCTGATAAACACAGATGTAAAACTCTTCCACAAACTGAACAGAAGTAAATTCAACAGTCCCTTAAAAGTGTCATATGCCACGATCAAGTGGGATTTATTGCAGTGAAGCAAGGATGGTTCATCCACAGATCAGTCAATGTGATACACCACATTAATAAAATGAAGGATAAAAATCAAATGATAATCTCAGTAGATGCAGAAAAAGCATTTGACCAAATTCAACATTCATTTATGATAAAGACTACCAACAAAGTGGGTATAGAGGGAATGTGCCTCAACATGATAGAGGCAATATATCCACAGCTGACATCATACTGAATGGTGAAGAGCTGAAAGCTTTTCTTCTAAGATCAGAAATGAAGACAAGAAAGGCCAAACTTGGCTTCCAACCCCCTCACTCCCCTTTGCAAGTACCTAACTGTTCTTAGATTATTCATCAGTTATTTTTGCAGTGAGCAATTATGATGGATGAGGTAATGTTCCCTATATGCAAAGAGCCAATCTCACCATTTTTACTTGACATAATACTGAAAATTCTGGTCAGATCAGGCAAGAAAAAGAAATGCATTCATATTGGAAAGGAAGAAGTAAAGTTGTTTATATTTGCATAATTGTGATATTAGCTATAGAAAACCTTAAAAGACTTCAGGAAAAAAAACCTGTTAGACTAATAAATGAATTTAGTAAAATTGCAGATATATAATTAGTATACAAAAATCTGTTGTGCTTCTATATACTAACAATGAAATGTCAGTGAAATTAAGAGAAAATCCCGAGGCACCTGGGTGGCTCAGTCAGTTAAGCGACCGACTTCGGCTCCGGTCGTGATCTCCTGGTTCATGAATTCAAGCCCCGTGTTTGTGCTGACGGCTCAGAGCCTGGAGCCTGCTTCGGATTCTGTGTCTCCTTCTCTCTCTGTCCCTACCTTGCTAATGCTCTGTCTCTCTCTCAATTAAAAAAAAAAAAATTATGAATAAACATTTAAAAAAATGAAGAAAACCAGTCCCATTTACAGTTGCATCAAAAAGAATAGAATGCCTAGAAATAAGGAAGAGAAATATCAGTACACTTAAAATTATGACAGTGATGAAAAACATTCAAGGCATAAATAAATGGATAGATACTCTGTGCTCATGGCTTGGAAGATTTAGTATGATAAAATATCCATACTACTCAAAGCTGTCTACAGATTCCATTATGTTTATCAAAAGTCCAATGGTATTTGCATGGAAATAGAGCAAATAATCATAAAATTTGTATGGAATCACAAAAGATATCAAATAGCCAAAGTAATCTTGAGAAAGAAGAACAAAGCTGGAGGCATCATACTTCTGAATTTGAAAATATATCCCAAAGCTGTAGGAATCTCAACAGTATGGTATTGGCATGAAAACAGACACATAGATTAAAGGAACAGAATAGAAACCTTAGAAAGAAACCCTACAGATACATGGTCAATTAATTTATGACAAATGAGCCAAGAATAGACACTGGGAAAGGATAGGCTCTTCAATAGTGTTGGGGAAAAATTGGACCCCTATCTTACACCATACACAAAAGTCAACTTTAAATGGACTAAAGACTTGAATGTAAAACCTGCAACCATAAAACTAGAAATAAACAAGGGTAAGTTGCTTGAGATCGGTCCTGGTGATAAGTTTTAAATGTGACACCAAAGGCAAAGACAACAAAAGCAAAAATCAACAATTAAGAGCACATTAAACTAAAAGGCTCCTGAACAGCAAAGGAAATCATCAATAAAATGAAAAGGCAACTTACCAAATAAGAGAAAATATTTGCACGATATATATCTGATAAGGGGTTAATATTCAAAATATATAGAGAACTCACACAACCCAATAGCAGAAACCATGACTAATTAGATTAAAAAGTAGGATGGGGTGCCTAGGTGGTTCAGTTGGTCGAGCATTCAACTCTGATTTCAGCTCAGGTCATGATCCCAGGGCTATGAGCTCAAGCGCTATGTCAGCTCCACACTCAGTGTAGAGCCTGCTTAAGATTTTCTCTCTCTCCCTTTCTTTGTCTTTCCCTCCCTCCACACCTGCCCCCCTCTCCTGTAGTCTGTCTAAAAAAATAATAATAAAAATAGGCAGAATAACATAATAGACCTTTTTCTAAAGGAGACCTATAAATGGCCAACAGGTACATTAAAAAAGCCCCCAACATCACTAATCTTCAGGGAAATGCAAAACAAAACCACAAAGAAATATCAACTCACACCTGTTATAATGTCTGTCATCAGAAAGAGAACAAGTGTTGGTGAGGATCTGGATAAAACAGGACTCTTGTACACTCTTGGTGGGAATGCAGATTGGTGTAGCTACAATGAAAGCAGTATAGAGTTTCCCCCAGAAATTACAAATAAACTACGTTATGATCCAGCAATTTGGCCTTGTGGTAAGAAAATCGGGATAAGATGGTAAAGAGGTACAAACTTTGAGCTATAAGACGAATAAGGTCTGATGTAGCTCATGGTGACTGTAATTGATATCACTGTATTATAGAAGTGAAATTTGCTCTGAGATAAGAACTTTAATCATCTCACTAAAGTAAAAGTATGCAGTGATGCATGTGTTACCTTGATTAATCCAGTTAATTTATCAGTTAATCACTGCACAATGTATGTGTACATCAAATCATTATGTATAGTTTGAATATCTTATAATTTTATTATATCATATTGAAGCCAATTAAACATAAATACAGTTGAAATTTAAAAATGTCAAAAAGAAAAAACAATTCTATTCCTGTAACGTAGAGCTGTACTGATCTAACATTTTTTTTTTTAAATGTTTTATTTATTTCTAGGAGAGAGAGAGAGAGAGACAGCGTGAGCAGGGGAGGGTCAGAGAGAGAGGGAGACATAGAATCTGAAGCAGGCTCCAGGCTCTGAGCCGGCAGTCAGCACAGAGCCCGACGCAGGACTCGAACTCATGAACCGCGAGATCATGACCTAAGCGAAAGTCGGACGCTTAACCGACTAAGCCACCCAGGCGTCCCCTGATCTAACATTTTAAAAACATAACCTATTTATTTTCAAATTTTGCTTGACAACAAAACCGAATGTAGCTTGAATGAGTGAACCTCAATAAATATTTTTTTTCCTTAAAAATTTTTAAAATATTTGTTTTTGAGAGAGAGAGAGAGGAGAGAGAGAGACAGTGTGAACAGGGGAGGATCAGAGAGAGAGAGAGAGAGAGGGAGACACAGAATCTGAAGACAGGCTCCAAGCTCTCAGCTGTCAGCACAGAGGCCGACACGGGGCTCGAACCCACAGTGAGCTCATGACCTGAGCTGAAGCCGAATGCTCAACTGACTGAGCCACCCAGGCGCCCCAAATAGATATTTTTTCAAAACTATAAATATTTGTTTCTAAGAGTCTGCTAATATTAAAGAAACCTAAGGATTTTTTAAACTATTTTGATAATAAGAAAATAGGAAAAGACTCATCTAAGAACAGAAAGTCTTTTTATTTTAAAATCATTCTTGAAGTGAAATTTACATATCAGAACATTGAGTGAACAGTTCAGTAGCACATTCACAATGGTACACAACCTCCATCTGTCACATTCCATCACTCCAGGGTAAAACACCTTACCTTTTTAACAGTTTCTTTTCCTTCTGCCCTCTCCCCAGTCCCTGATATGTGACAGTCTGCATTCTACCTCTGACTTTGTTCTAAATATTCCATATAAATGGAATCATACAGTGTGTGTATAGACTTATGTTTGGCTTCCTTCACTTAGCATAATGTTTTCAGGGTTCATCCATGTTGTAGTGTGTATGAAGACTTTATTACTTTTCATAACCAAATATTATTCCGGTTAATAGATACAAGTATTTGCTTTGCTTCTACTTTTTGGCTGTTGTGAATAGTACTTCGATTAATTTATGTGTACATATATTTATTTTCAAGTACCTTTTCTTCAGTTCTTTTAGGTATATACTAGGATTAAAATTACTATGTCATATTGTAATTCTTTGTTTAACTTTTTGAGGAACCACAAGTTGTTTACCACAGCAGCTTCAGCATTGTATATTCATAAGCAATATTATATGGGTTCAATTTTTTCCAAATCTTGCCAGTATTTCCCTTTATTTTGTAGTCAAACTGATCATTCTGATCTTATGATCATTATGAATGCCTTTGAGCAAAGTAACATCATAAAGAAATGATTATATCCAGTGTTTCTTATATAGCAATTTTATATCAATTCAGAATATCACTTAATTCTGTTTTCCTTTCAGCGTTAACTGACACATGGACATTGTTTTCCAGAATAAAATTTGTTTTCTTCGTTTTCTCCAAATCATATTTTGTTTCACATTTCTACCATAAATTTTCTTGTGCACAGGTCTTTGTTTTTACCAGTTTTAAGTTACTATTCTTTTTAATTCTTAAAGGAGAACAATTTTTCTATTACGGGTAGCACACTATGGTTGTACTTCCATGTATTTACATCATAAAATAACATTTTTGTATGGCTATCTAGTGTCTTTGAAGAAATATCTCATTTATCCTGGACTTTTATGAACCAGTGAAGCAGAGCTCTCTTGGCCTTTTGCTGAAGTGTCATTCTCAGATTTCTTCTTGTTATATTGCTGGATTTGTTCCAATATTGCTTGGATCTCATTGTCCTCTTTATTCTTAGGGCTCCTTTAAATAAATATTCAGAAGGTTAAAGTGAAAGGTATGTTTTGTGACTTGTGCATATAAGAAATTTAAAAGTTTTTTTTAGAAAATGTTTTTCTTTTTTCTTTTTTCTTTTTTTTAATATTTTTATTTCTAGGAGAGAGAGAGAGAGACAGCGTGAGCAGGGGAGGGTCAGAGAGAGAGGGAGACGCAGACTCTGAAACAGGCTCCAGGCTCTGAGCTGGCAGTCAGCAGAGAGCCCGATGCGGGGCTCGAACCCACGAACCGCGAGATCATGACCTAAGCGAAAGTCGGTCGCTTAACTGACTAAGCCACCCAGGCGCCCCGAAAATGTTTTTCTTTTATTCTCACCGATGATTGATCATGTTGCTGAGTATTTCTAGATTTAAAAAGATTTTTCTCAAAACATAGAAGACTTCACTTTTTTCTACCATGTATTATTCTTCCTGAGAACTTTGAAGTCAGTGTCACTGAAAAGTGTTCCAGGTGATATTACAGTGAAAGCAAAATACAGTGAAAGCAAAATACATTCTTAACTTCATTAAGCTTGAGCTTTAAGGTAGAGAAGTCCACAAGAAGCCAGATAAATACATTAAATATATAGTAGGTTAGATGAAGGCAAATAAAGCAGGGAATTGAGGACAGAGTGTTCAGAGTATAGGAAGAGAGATGGAAATTTTCAATAGGGTAGTCAAGGGAAGCCTCACAGAAAAGGTATCATTTTAGTAAAAACCTGATGGCAGTGAGGAATGAGCATCTCAAGCAGAGGGAACAAGAGGTACAAAGGCTCTGATGTAAGAATGTTGCTGATGTGTTCACAGAACAGAGTGGTCAGCGTGGCTGTTGCAAAGTGAAGGGAGAGTAGTAGGGTTTAAACTGTAGAGGAATCTGGGAATTATCATCTGGTTTATTCTGTAAAAAAAAAAAAATTGCAGTTAATTTAAAATCAGTTAACAATTGGGACACCGGGGTGGATTAGTTGGTTAAGCATCTGACTCTTGATTCCAGCTCAGGTCATGATCTCATGGTTTGTGAGTTCTAGCCCCACATCGGGCTCTGTGCTGGCAGTGCAGAGTCTGCTTGAGATTCTTTCTCTCCTCGCTCTCTTCCCTTTCCATACTTGCATTCTCTGTCTCTTTCAAATATAAATAAATAAACATTAAAAAAAAACAGTAATTTTAAGGGAACAAGGTAGAAGCAGAAGGACCATGTAGAAGGTTAGAGTGGAGAGATGATTATGTTTTAAACAACAGGATTTCCTGATGGACTACATTTGAACTCTGAGAGAAAGAGGAGTCAAGAATGACTCCAGTAATGTTTTGGTCTAGGAAAGATAGTTTCATTTGATGAAGAAGGGTAAGATTATACAGGCTGTAGGTTAAGGGAGTGAAGGTCAGGAGTTTGGTTTTAAACATGCTGAGTTAGAGATGTTTATTATATATTCAAGTGGAAAGGTCAAGGAGACAGGCTGCTCCAGAGTTCAGGGGAGAGGTTTGGGATGAAGGAGAGACCATGGAAGTTGTCAGTTGTAGATGGTATTTTTAAAGGGTAATATTGATGCAATCTAGTAAATACAGCTAGAAGAAATTGAAGGTCCTAGATTGGGAGCACTCTAAATAAAGAGGTAAGGAAAAGTAGAGTTAGTAGAGAAGGCCAGGAATGGAAAATCCAGTGAGGTAAGAGGAAAACTTCTTTGGCTTTCAGATGATCTGAAAGCTAATGAAGCTAGATGGTATAAATATTTCAAGAAAGAGCAATGATCTTCTATGACAAATGTTGTGAAAGGTAAAATTATGGATGAACTGTGAACTGACTCTTAGATTTAGCAATGAGAAGTCATTGGTGACTTTCAGAAGGGTAGTTTCAGTAAAGGACAAAAATCTGATTAGAGTCAGTTCAAGGGAGAGTAGGAGAAACATGTGGCAGCTTAGCGGGGAAGCTGGGGTCAAGATGATTTTTTTTTTAGGTAGAAGAAAAGCAGCATCATTAATCAGTATTTAGGCTGCTCCAATAAAGAGTAATAAACTGATGACACAAGAAAGAGTGGAGAATGACTGAAGCAATGTGTACAGGTGGACAGCATAGTTGGCTCATCCTTAGTAATAGGAAGGCAGAGATACATGCGCAGGTCCGTGTGTAAGAGTCTTTAGTCAAGCGTTGTACTATTTTCAGGGTATGTGGCATATAAGGAGCATCATGACTAACTCCTTCCCACTTCTTTAGGATTGTTTGATTTTGCTTATTCACTCCTTTGTGCTTTTTGTGTTAGGCATGTAAATGAGTGGTGGTTTCTAGTTTAGGAATTTTGTGTTAATTTTTTGTTGTTAATGTAATTAAGACCTACAACAGGCATTTATGAATGATTTACCTCTAAGTTTTTAAAACTCGATGTTTGTGTAAATATTTCTATAGCCTATCCTAAAGAGCCACCACAGTACATTAAGATCAGAAGCAGAGCCAATTATTCCTTTTTCATACCAGCCTTAGGGAGTTGCTGGTTCAAATTCACTGATCAGAAAAGTGATAAATTGCTTCATGTCCTGGAATGTTTGAACCAAGGGTGAAACCATGAATGTAAAAATCTATGAATGCCTAGGGTCTATTGTGTTCCTTATGACTCCTGTTTCTCCTAGGCACTGTAGCCCAGGAGTGCAGTTGATGAATATGGTATATGGTAATAACATTTGAGTTCTAGCATTTTCTTCCCAGTGTAGTGTGACTTCCGGGATCATACTGTTGTTCTTCCTGCTCATTCTTTTCAAGTTCCCAGTTCTTTATAGTGATAAAACTCCCCCTTTGGTTGTAGATATGGTGTCTTGTGACATGTTTTAAGCAATTTGTTCACTGTGCTTAGATACTGTTGAGCTTAATTTAGTAAGGATAACAGGTGGAACAGGAACATTTATAAGACCAAAAAATTGAGAAGCCTGTGCTTGTGATTCCACATAGCACCTACTTTAGGTCACCTCTTAGATTTAAATAATTAACTTCTATTCTTTACAGACCCTACTTTTCCCTAAAACCTAGCACAGGTTCCTTGGTCGCTGAGCTAGAAGATGTTTTGAGTAATATCTCCTGAAGATTCATAAATTCACTTGTGCACTTAGGACACATCTACTGAGAGTCAGAATACTTGGTGTACTATCAGTCTACTTAGTACTTGTTTTTTGGGAGCATCCACTGTTAAGAATGTAATGGACACAAGGTGACTTGTGCTTCTTGTGACTTTATTTTGATTCCTTCTAAACGTAGGCTCTAGCTTATTGCAGTACTTTTTATGCAAGATTAAAAGTTCTCACATTTTCTTTCGATATGTACCCGTATTACATCATTGTCAAATATGTGAAATATACTATTTTGTGGTGAGGCTGACCAGTACCTCATCGGCAGACTCTGAATGGGTCCTTAGGGAATTCTTTTTTTATATAGGTGGATGGTTTATGTGTCAAAGACCACTCCATCATATTCTTAGTGGATTCCCTCTTCAAGAACTTTATTATTTAACATCACTTAATGTGTCTTGTTTCCTGGGCTTCATATATATGTTTGCCCAGTGGGTTGCCCTTCTGTCATCTGGGACTTGGTTTCTCTTTTCAGTTACTGACTTAAACCATTTGCAGTGACTTTCCCTTTTTCAGTGCAAATTTTTATGCAAAATTCTTAGTGCAAAAAATCTCAGCTGTCTCATTCTGACACACTTGTGTTCCTTTGCAAGCTAATAGTGATGTCCATCCTCAGACCTCTAATCTCATCCTGAAAGTTCTTTTAAGTTAAACAAGATGAGCCATTATCTCTGTGCATATGACAGTGGCATATTTTGACTAACACATAAGGATAGTTTTTAAATAGTATTCATTGAATTAAAAAACTTTAACTGGAGATGTTTGGGAACGTAGGGAGAAGGTCAAAGCGTAATTCTCTGTTTATAGACTCTAAAATGTCATCAGCTTTGAGAGTAGCATCAATCTGAATTCATCTGTTTGATCAACAGATATTTATTAACTCTTTATTCTATGGCGGGTACTCGGCTAACTTTTAAATACATATATCATTTTAAGATGTTTTCCTTTGTTTTGCTAAGTTTATTGTGAATATTTTTAGGTTTTTGATAAACATTGCTGTATATTAACTCTTACCTTTTGATAATGGATAAACCGCCAACTCTAGATAGAAATGTGGAAAATACAGAATCTGTTTCACATTGTCTTTATGTTATTCAGTTTTACAAAGACTTAATGAACAGTGAAATTGACCAGCAGTTTCACCTCCTCCTCTTTGCAGTTCTGCCTGTCTTTGTGGTACCTAGTAGGCCTGAAAGAAGCATCTCGGGAGGGAGAAGTAATATGACCATTTAATCAGACAAATAGACAGTGGATCCTTTATAATTGAGAGATGGCCTTAGTTCTATTTTACATAGAAATTTGAAGTTTTTACTTTAGGTTATTCCCATTTAAGTAGGAGTAGTCTGTGAACAGCTCATTCATTTAAAGAAGATTTTAAAGAAATCTTTGGTTTGTAGTTATTTGACCATTATTAAATTAACATTCTATTTTTGAGACAAATAAGGTTTTAGTTAAAAATATGTGCTCAGAATCTAAAAATGATGTGAACTAATTTTGCCTCAACTTAAGAGTTACTTAATTTTTTTAATATATGTAGTAAAATATTGGCTGGATACTTTGAAAGCCTAAATTACTTGGAATGTATTTGAAACCTCTCTTATGTACTTCTGTTCAAAATGTTACTTATTTTTGGATCATTTATAGTATAGGCTTAAAGTTTGTGGAGTTTTACATTTTCAATCTTATAAAGACTTATAAATATATTTATGTTCTATTGAAACGAAACCATTTTATCCACATGATAGTCATTCAACTATAGCTGTCTGGGATAAAGTTTCTTGAAATAGGTAGCCATATTTCACATGAAATAACCATTTCAAAGTGTTTTTCATCTGATAGCATATATTTTAATTCTTATAAATTGCACAGAGCAATGGAAATATTTATGTAGCCAAGGGAGATTATCAGCTCCAGTTCAATAGTATGTTGTTTGACATTATTAGGCTGAGGATATTTTATAATTTTTAAAAAATACTTTCATTATCACTTTTATAAAATACATGTGCTCTTGTTATATCTTATGTGTTAATCTAATTTCCTATTGTAGTCACTGATTAAAAGGAAATTGTGTACCAGTGGGGTTCTAAAACCTTGACATTATTTTAATCTGATAACAAATGGGTTTAAGTTCATGTTCTTTCAGTTGTTGGCAACAAATCTAAACCTGTATTTTTTGGATTTATGAGGATAAGTCCTGCTTTGGCAATCTTGTAGATCCTCCAGAGAATAGTTAAACAGTGATTAATCATTGTTTCTTCACTGAGTGTGCAGAAAAGAATGGAAAAGCTGCATTTCACACTTCTGAAGCAATTAATCCCCATGATCTTAGCCAGGTTTGTCTTGTAGATAAGTCGGGATACAAAACGGTACCTAATTTATCAATGTATGCATGCCATAAAGTATAAAACACACAATTTATTTCATATCATTTATAGTCAAATGTAAAAAAAGAGTGACTTTGCCATATCCAAGAGTGCTTCCTACATTACCTTCATATAAACTAAGTACCAGAGATTACAATGGGATTCCTGTTTATTGTGCACATCTGGTGCAGTCACTATGCATTTTCTCATTCACTTGCTGGCATTTTTAGTGATTGTGGCATAAATCACCTTGCTAATCAGAAACATAAGTGACGGGAAGTCATCTCCTTTTTTTGAACAATGGGAAAAAACATATGGCTTCTCAGACAGGACTTGGCTGTTATACTATTTATGTGGCATTATATTCTGTATTTAGAATTTCATATTAATTGCAGCGGTTTGATTGAAGGCATTGAATACCCAGGTTTGTGGTCAGAGGATTTGTTTTGTACCATTTTCATAACAAATAAACAGAGGAAGGTAAAATTAAATGCCTTGTATTAAAACATTTTTTTTAAATTAAAACTACTTTGGGAAGAGTTTTTAAGATTAAGATGAATTAAAGAAAATACGTATATTTTAAAATGTATAGATATTTCTGTGGATTTATAGATATAGTAATTACAAGTTTCAAGTTAGTTTTTGATTATACTTCTTTCAAAACATTGCATGGATTAGTGTAAAAATTACTGTCCTGCAAGTGCTAAAATGTAAATGGCTGTAGTTTGCTTTTCTAGTAGGAGTGTTTCAGGATGAGATGCATTTTTAGTGAATTACTGGCTATTAGTTGGAACCACCTTTGCGCATACTACGACTAAAGATGAAGTAAAGCTTTCTAAGATAGGAGAAATTTACACTTGCAGTCTTCACAGTGAATTTGCTGCTATTTGTTACAGAATGCTTGCTGTAGATTTGAAGGTATTTTTCTTTTTCCTCAGTAGTCACTTAATTCTCAAAAGGTAGTGACTATAATGGCCTTTCATCCTTACTTGGCTTTTTAATACCTGACTTCTTTATCCCATCACTTTCCATTTTCTTACTATTGAGTGGCAAGGAAAGATTTATTTTGAATGTGTGAATTTCAAATGAAAATTTATTTGTTCAGAGAACCTTACATCTTTTACAGTTTGTTTTCTAGATCACATGTAGCGATAAATTAGTGAGGCAAATTTTTAAACAAATATATCAGAGCCTATTTATTCAAATGTGTGTGATTTCCTTTGAAGTAGTCCCTTTGGGGAAGATGTATACACAATCCATTAATCAAAGTATTTTAGGAATGTCTCTTTTTGAATTTTCTTCAGTGAAATTGATGTATAGCTGCCCAAAATGGATACTTTGAGGGGAGATAAGATTCATTTTGTGTGTATATGTGCAAGAATTTTTGTTAAAAGAAAATTAATCAATCATAATAGCTTGTGCTACAGCCTATATATATATATCGTAGATAATTGGACACTCTGCATAGAAATAGAGCTTTGAAAAACTGCCTGAATTTTAAATAAATGGTCATACTTCCCATTTTGTTTTCGACATCTTTTATGATACTGTCTCAAGGACCACCTGCAGTCGAGTCCACAGATTGAATAAATGTGACATAAGGAAGGACTGTTTTTTTTCCCCTGTTGTCCTTGCTTGTTTAACAAATGCCACCACCTAGATTCTCTTAGGTGTAGTGTGCTATTTTTAAAAATATATTTACAATTGAATTGAGACTTTTCTAGATTAAAATGACCTAGTCCTTAAAATTACCTGAAATCTATACCATCCTGCCTAGCCCTTGTCCATTTTTATTTTCCTTTTTTTCCTTCGTGCCTTTAAAGCTTCTTCCTCCTTGTTCCCCTGGTGTTTTTTTATTTGTTTGTTAAGATTGAGGTGCATTTGTTGTTTAGAACAATTTTAAAGTGATACAATTTCAAACACGTAGTTTTTCCTCACCAAAATATAAAAATTATAGGAGGATAGGTTGTTAAAACCTAAGAAATAGCAATTTATAAGATGGCTAAAAGTATCCAAATAAATGATGAAAAATAAAGAGTTCTATTTTTAGTGAGTGAACACTTTGGAATTTGTTAGTAATGGAGCTTTGAGGAAAAATTTCTTATATAAAGTGCTTGATGGGAAAATATATTAACCTAAAGCATTTGCTTATCCATCATGTTTATAAGCCAGAAATTTAATTTCTAAATGTATAATTTTTTGAATAGAATTGAACTACTAGTAATGTTGATATTTATTGCACATTTTGTCTAAAATTTGCTTTTTCAGAGAGTCTGAATTATTCTTTTTCCTGTAGTCCATTCATTCTTTGTCTCATTTATATTCTTATTTTGTTGTACATCTTACCCTCAAAAGTAGATTCTGAATTGAATGTGGAATTTGCAAGAAAAGCTTTTGTTCTTTCCTTATGTTCTCAGTGGCTTAAAGAAGGAACCCTCCCATTGTAGGGATAAATTGACCGCTCACTCCTAGCCAGGGGCGTTGTGGCCTGGTGCCCCTCTCTCTAGCCATCCCTTTCCTACCTTGGTGCTTGTCTAGAAGTACCTTTTGGCATGTTGACAGAGGCCGAATGCCTCCCACTGTAGGAAGTGCTGTGGGCAGGCCGTGTGACACTGTGGGCGTAGTCACAGTAAAGTTCTGATAAAAGCGTTACCTTGTGGCACGTGGGTGGCTTGGTTGGTTAAGCGTCCGACTCTTGCTCTGGGCTCAGGTCATGATCTCATAGTTTTGTGAGTCTGAGCACTACACTGGCTCTGTGCTGGCTGTGCAGAGCCTGCATGGGATTCTCTCTTCCCCTTTCTTCCTCCCCCCACCCCTGCAATAAACAAATAAATATTCTTAAAAAGGTTAATTTATGAACTGTTTCCCAAAAGGGAGGCTTTTATTTCTGATTGGGAAAGCTGCTTTGGGTGGAAATATAACCCAGGAATTTCAAAGTGAAAATTTTTAAAATTTTACTTATTTATTTTTGAGAGACCTCATAAGAAGGGGAGGGGCTCTCAGGGAGAGAGAATCTCAGAGTAGAGCCTGAATCTCAGTCAGAGCCTGACTGACACAGGGCTCGAACCCACGAACTGAGATCATGGCCTGAGCCTAAACCAGGAGTCAGACGCTTAACCAACTGGGCCACCCAGGCATCCCTAATGTGACATCTCTAATGGTGTATATTAAGTATGAAAAACATGGAGCAAGAAAGGGTATTCCATGTTTAAATAGTTCTGCTTTTTGTTGTTGCTGGTTTGTTTTTTGTTTAAGACTCTGTGTAGAGTATTATCATTGAGGCCCTCAGTTCTGTGTGAGGAGTTCAGCCGTATCTGGGATGTGGTGACCAGCAGGATTGGCCTGCTCATAGTCCTTAGTGTATAGAAACAGAAGTGATTTTTTTTTTTTAAAAGGAAAATGGAAGAATAAAGAGCCAGACCTGATGATACAGTATTAGTTGTTAGAGAGGCAGCATTTTGGAGTTCGTCCAGGGGGCTGTTTTGTTTTCTGGCCTGGTCTCTTAGGCCTTGTGTCAGAGACCTGTGGAGACAGAAGTGTGGGTGGGCTGTGAGGAAACAACTAAGAACAGGAGGATGAGGAGAAACACTGAGATACTTGGGGTCAAGCAACGCTGCCCTTGAATCGTCTAAGCTCAGACACCAGTAGAAAGGCATTCTTTCTCCTCTCTTGCCACCATCGGCAGGGTCATTGGCATTTTACAGACTGCATTGTGCTGGCAGTGTTAGGAAGGCGTGGGGCAGCAGCGCTACTTGAGAGAGAGCAGTGGTTAGAGCAGAGGCCAGCGGGGCTCAGGGAGTGTGGGCACTCGCTGAGGAAGCTGCGGCGGTCTCCGTCCGGGACAGTGGCTGTCAGTAATCAACAGTACAGAGCACAGGCAGTACCTGGGGCCCACCCAAGCTTGATTTGGAGGGAATGGAGTCAGCTGACCTCAAATACCACACAGAGGCACAAAGAGGAGTGACTGCTAGCTGATTGGTCTTGCTCATGAATACATATGAGATAGTTCAGGATGACTCCTTGAAATGTTCTGGGGGATCATTTCTAGGGGCCTGGATCCTGCACTGAGGATTGTCTAGAGAAACAGATCCAATAGAAAACATACATATAAAACAGACATTGGCTCATGTGGTTGTGGAAGCTAAGAGATGATGGAGTTCTGGAGTGGTGGTGGTTGGGGGTCGTGGTCTCTAGAGCTGATGGCCAAGGAAATATTCTTGAGAATTTGGTGCAAAAAAAGGTGATTTTATTAAAGCACTGGGACAGGACCTGTGGGCAGAAAGAGCTGCTCTGGGGTTGTGAAGAGTGACTGCTTATGAACTATGGAGTTGGGGAAGTGGGGCAAGGGGAAAAGATTTCCAAAAGTACTTTCATGTGCTAAATTTAGTCTTGCTGTTTGTCAAGCTAAGGTGGTTTTCCCTCTAGTAAGTCATGAACATTAAGATGGTAGAAGAGTTCCTGGAGGAATATTAGACTCTGTATTTGCCTCAAATATTTGTCAATGGGCTGCAGGCTATAAAGAAATTTAATTTTATCTACATTTTCCTCTTGCCTTTGTTCCTTACAACACTATGGGGGGAAGGGTGATGTTAGGGCTCCAGGAAACTGAGGCTGTAGGTTTATGGAGATTAGGCTATTGATAAGATTGCTTTTTTTCTTTTAATTTACTAAGACATTTGAAAACTGGTGGAGACTCTTGTCCTGTATGACTGATCCCTATCAGTTAGCTATTTGTTTTTCCCTTTTCTTTGTTCTTGGGCAGCCAGCAGTGCCTGAGGAATGTCGAATGGCCGGTGGCTAGGAGGTGTGAGGGAGAGGGGGTGGGGAGGGTTAGCTTGTGTTTTACCCTAAGCTTGCCTTTGGCTCCCTCATCAGGAGGTCTCAAGATATGCCCTCTACAAGCTCAAGAACCAGGAAAGCCTGTGGTGCAATTCATTCTCAGTCTGAAGGCCCGAGACTTGGGGTGATGAAGTTTGCGGGTGGGGGAGATAGTCAAATCCTGGTCTAAGTATCTCAGCTAATGCTGAGACATTGAATTTGCTTCATCCACTTTTTGTTCTCTTCAGGCCCTCACTGTATTGAGTTATGCCCTCCCACATTAGTGAGGGCATTTTCTTTACTCGGTCTGATTCAGACGCTTATTTCTATGTCTCTCCCAGACACACCCAGAAATAACATTTTACCAGATATCTTAGTATCCCTTAGGTTCATCAAGTTGTTATATAATATTAACCATATTAAACATCACACAGATGAAGGTGAGAACCAGCAAGTATGAGTTACATTATTTTATAAAATAAAATAATGCAAATTTATGGAAATATTAAGGGTCTTTTTTTTTAAAACTGGTTCCACAAAACATTTTGCTTAGTTATCAGTGGTGGCAAAAAGTATTCTAGGTGTTGAGTCAACCAAGTTAAAATAGAATTCTGTCCCTTAGGAGCTTGCAGTTTATAGGACAGAGAATGGGAATTAAAAAAAAAATTAACATCTAGTTGGGAGTGGGCAGGGGAAGTTTTGCCCATTAGAGATGTTTTGTGTTGGTCAGGAATGGTCTTCCTTTTCTCTAGCAACCCTCTCCGGCTGGGGTGTGAATGGCCTTGATTGGAACGCTGCTCTGCATCCTGAAGGTATGACATCTGGGAAGTGTCAGTGAAGAGCACTCCTCACAGCAGTTTGTCTCTGAGTGGCGCTCCTCCTCCGAGTGCCACAGTGGGTTATGGGGTTCAGTTGGTGCGAAATAGAAGTAATTTCTACTGGCCCATTATTTCATTTCCTCTTCTTTCAGCAAATTGTAGACTCAGAGAAGGTGACTGAGATTGAGCAAGTATTAGAATGATTTCAGGAAAGAGAACAGCTGATAGATGCAGAACAGAAGAGGACAGTGTATTGGTAAGACATTAGTTGAGATAGTAGCTCATATAGTCTAGGATTGTTGGAGGAAGGAAGTGAATCGAAGGGGAATAAGGAATTGACATTAAATGAAGTCGAAGAACTAGATGGTTTCAGTGCATTTGAAAACACTTGTACCGAGGGAGGGAGTAAGAGGGGCTTGTGATGACAAAGTAGTATATTAGTTTAAGATTAATAGCCAGATACCAGGAAATTCTGATATTCTGAAATCTCATTATGTGAATTGGGAATAAAATTTTCCTAGCAGAAAATGATAATTATATATATACATCAAAGAATCACAACCATAAATACCATGAAAAGTATAAAGATATAATAATTTAATTTTAGTAGTGTAACTTTTCTTCAGAGTAAAGTCTCTGAGCCACTTGTATATCAAGTTTCTGGATCGAATAAATCTATTCATTTATCAGAAAGTGCAATTTTTTTCCTCAAATTTTTATTGTGTGTTTTTCCCCAATTTATCTTACAGTCTAAGAAAGTATTTCAGTATTTTTGTCACATATGAGTTCTCTCTTCTTCGGAGAGTTTGTGTTTTTATACTTGATAGAAAAATTAGAAATGTGAAAAAACATTCAAAGCATGTAAAGCCAAATATTTCTTGAACTGAAAGTAATAAAGGTAAGATAACAGTTTTAAATACATGAAAACAACTTTTCAGTAGCTCTTCCTTTGTAGAAAGGAATCAGGAATGGCAACAAATAACTCAGACCATTAAAATAATAAGAATGATTGTTAGAAGGGTGGACAAAACATTATAAAATAAGTATACTAAAATGTAATTGAAGATTCTAGGTGGATGTTCGCTGTAAAATTCTTTCCTTTTCTGTATATTCAAAAATATTTGTGATAAAATATTGAAAAAATAATATAGCATCTTCAAATTTGAAATACATAAAAAAGGATAGTCTGATGGATAGATGGATAAGTCAGTGATAAAACAAGTATAGTAAAATGTCAGTTATAGGATTTAGATGTTGGGTAAATGAATGTTTAGGGTAACATTGTAACTTTTCTGAATGTTTGAAAATTTTCGGAATGAAATGTTTGAGAAAATAGTGTCATAAACACAACAATGTTTGGCATTAGAGGTTTGAGTTCTAGTTGTGTGCCCTTAGACAAGATAACTACTCTCTGACCTAGTTTCCTCTTCTGTAAAATGGGCATAATGTATAGTTTATAGTTTCAGGAATTAGAAAAAACACTGTAAAGCAACTGGCAAATGATGGGTATTTATTTGAAAATACCTCTGATAATAACTATGTAAATTCCAAATTTAGGGATCATATCTTGGTTTTTGCTTAATATATTTAGAATGTTTGGATATATGAACAGTTAGTTTATTTGATAAAACTAGGATGAGGTGAATTAAAAAAAGATGCAAATTTTTAT
This sequence comes from Proteles cristata cristata, assembly GCA_017311185.1. Lineage (NCBI taxonomy): Eukaryota > Metazoa > Chordata > Mammalia > Carnivora > Hyaenidae > Proteles > Proteles cristata. The sequence continues at coordinate 125,027 of JAESUZ010003188.1, forward strand.
TATCCAGACTGTTTACTTTCACACAGTGTCTGTGTTCCTTGTTCAGAGGCTCTGTGTTTTCTGGCTTGGTCTCTTAAGTTAATCAGAGCTTGACCTTTACTGATGGGAAGGTAGAAAGAACTATCCTTATATGAAGGATGAGATCTCTGACATTCTAGTAACCACCAAGGAAAATTTCACTGTCTTTAAAAGTATTTTCATTTTGTAAAGTGCATAAGTTCCATGAAGTGGAGTCATTGTATTCCTGTTTTTATATGTAGTTCCATCTGATTATATGTATACTTTACATCAGTGTGAGAGTTTTTGAGTCACATTAACATTTTTAGAATATATAGTAAATGTAAATCATATTTGCTGCTAAATATGTAGTTATTAATTATATTTATAAATCTGTAAATATTTACTGCATATAATGTTCACTATACTTCATCTTTATTTTTTTAAATAAAAATCAGCCATTCTTTGGTTTCTTTCTAAGAAATAATCTATTTTTGGTTTGTTTTTCAACTTCAGCTTCAAGTGCATTTGTAAAGTATACTCCTCTTGTTTTTATATTTGTTTCAATATGCAGGGTGGATAAAAATTACCGAACTTTTTATATTTATGTAAATTCACTTAAAATTAAATTCAAATTTACTACCATATGCCTCAAGGGCTAAACATAATATAGACTATTATAATCATTTATATAAATTAGTTTTAAAAACCAGTTCAATATGTTGAATCAATATGTCATGAATTTCATATCTGTATAGTTGTCATCCTAGTAAATTCAATGGCATGTACTTTTACAGCATACAGATTTTAAATAAAATTGAATAGACTTTTCTAGCCTGCATTATGGAGGAACTTCTGTTATCTTCCAGTTGAATGATTTAATATCTGAAAAGAACCCGGCAACTTCAATGTGAGTCAGCCAGGTTTTGTATATCCATCAAATCTGATCAGACAGAGTTTTATCTCCTAGTAATATTCACTGATTGGCCTTTGTTTGCTATAGAATATAACAAATAATTCTTTGTTATATAGAATAACATGAAAATTAATTTTCATTTCAAAGGATTGTTCAGGGAGTGTCCTTGTTTTCTTTGTGTGGGTGTTTGCCAGTCTGCGGCGACAAATCTTTGTGAAACTTTAGAGGAATTGACAAGGCATCTTGAACACACATACTTTTGTGTATTTAGTGTATTTTGTCAGTTAGCGAAGACTGAAAGTATTTTTACTTGTATCTGTGTGTGGGGAGCGGATCTGTGAGATTTTTTGAAATTAAGAGGATCTTCTCTCTCCCTCTCTGTGCCCCTCCCCCCCCTCCAAATAAATAAATAGACTTTCAAAAGGAAAGAGTATCCTGATATTCAGATAAGGTTCCTCAGTATTCTAGGAACAGCAAACATTCCATAGTTTACATGAATTAAAATTTAAGGATGAGTAAAATACTGGCAGCTTTTGGGAAGACCAGATATATAAGGAAATCTTGGTAGAAAAAAACAGGCAGTAAACTTTTTAAGCAAGAACCTAAAATAAGAGTAATGAATTATATAGTAAATATATTTTGATTGTCAAAACAAAACAAAAAGTTCCTATTCATTCTTAAATCCAGATCTTACTGTGATTTAAATGTTAATTCACTTAAATTCTGACAAAATTTGAAAAATAGGAGAAATTTAATGTAAGCCAATGTTACAATATTTGTCTTTGGCTTTGAATGTTAAGCAGTCCAGTATACTACTATTTTTATGTAATTGTAAAAATTAGGTCATTTTAAGTACAACCTAACAGTTGTTAGATTAGGTTATACTACTTAATGCTTGACAAAGAAATATTTAATATATAAACTAAACCAGTTTCCACCAACCCCTTGACAGTGTTCTCTTTTCATAACCAAATTAAGTTAATATATATGACCTGTTTGTTATGTTTATAAAAAATGTAGAATAACCTACTTTACAAAACAGTAATATACACCTTTCTCTCATTTTCTCTACTTCCTAAATATAAAATAGCAATGAAGAATGTATATTTCTTATATTCTTACAGAATTTATTTTCTTAAGCAGGTGCCTATCAGGGTCATTTGTTCTAAAATCTTATTCTCCCCATATTCAAGAATGAATGAAAAATATAAAATAAGGTTTACCTTTAAATTGTCATCTTTATAAATACTTCCTAGAACATGATTACCAAAATCTATGTTCTTTGAAGAGAAGAGGTATGAAAAAAGAAGGATTAGTATACTGTCTTAACTCGTCAGGATTTTTTATTAATTTTGTGTAATTTAAGAATTTTCTACCTGGATGCTTTGTGTTCTTGAATATATTTTGCCTACTTGTGTGCAGTTTTTACCTTGTCAGGTATAGGTATATTTTGTTTATTTAGACCAATTTCTAATTGTTTTCAGAAAGCACTGAAAGCTGAAGACTCTAAGTAATTTATTTCCAGTGTGTAGTATTTACTGCTGTGCTGTATATACATTTTATATTTATGTCAGGAAAGGGTTGCAGAGGGGTGCTTTAGAACCACCTTTTCAGCTCTAAATAGCTATTGTGTACATATGGTAAGGTACTGCTGCTTAACAATTAGTAACTGCTTTGATGAAACTAAATTACATGTTTAAGTTCCCATCAGGAAGTCGCTTCACATATCTGTATTAATGTATTCAAGGCTCGAGAAGGAAAGTTAATTTTCCAGCTTAAATATTTAATTCAAGCTTAAAATTTAGTCTGTAATTAGAGCTCCCAAATGGCAGGAACATGGAGTATTTGTCCATTTTAATTAGATTGTTGTTTACCTATTAATTATATATCATATCTTGTCATATAGTTTTGATGGTAACAGATGGTGCTAGGAGTTAGTAAGGGTTTCAACAAAATAAGATTCCACATGATTTATTAAGTTGCACTTTATTAGTGAGTGGTCTGCTTTAGTCAGGTTATTCTGAATAAGAACTGTTCACCATTCACTAATTTTAGTAATTATTCTTTCGTAGAAATATTGAAGACAAAAAGTCTGAAATGAGTAATGTCTATTTAGAAACAAAATGAATTACTTTGTGATTATTTTTATGGAGTAAGTATTGTCAGATTGTATAGTGGGCATGAAGTTCAGTGCATTTTGCTAGGACAGAAGTCAGGGAATCAGAATTTTATTTATCAGCAAAAATGTAGGCATGGGGAATGTTCTATATATACTTATGATTTAGGGTATGAGGTGATTCAGTTATTTATTTCCAGGACATTCCTTCTCTGCCTAGTGAATTTAACAAGAAGACAAGGTTCTTTGTTTACCAAAATATCTAAGGGCAGACTGGTGTCTAGTGAAGTTGACCTACAGAATTTCCATATTCAAAAAGTAAATGCCAGCTAAATAGAAAGGCCTGCTAAGTTTGTTTATACAAGATTTTATTAATTTTTTTGTTACCAACTCAGCTTCCTAAAATGAATGAATTATACATATATATGTGAATGTGTCTAGAAAGAAGAAAAATAGGGAGAAAAAGGGGAAAGGAAAGGGGGGTTAAATTTTTAATCTTTTAATCTGATACTATTTGCAATTTACTATAGTCTTTAATATCATTAACTTGAAAGTACATTTGGTTACTCTTTCTTAGCCCATAAGGTTTTTGTTTCAAAAACTTATATCAGTGATTTATACCAAAAGGTAAAAAAGGCCCAGCCTCGCTTTTTTTTTATTTTAATATTTGCTCTGGAGGGGCTCCTTGGTATATATCAAATCTTCAAAACACTGTCCTGTTATATGTATTACCTTCTGAAAGCAGCTTGGTTTTGGTTACTTTTATTTTTATCTTGTTTTTGTGTTTTAATTTGTCTCCATTTAAACCATGTCTGTCTGTTTTTAGAAAAATATTTGTTGGTGGCATAACTAATTCTTTATGGGGAGGTACGTATTTTAACGTTAAGTATATGATTCAGTGTGTTCACAGTAGACTGTTAGAGATGTGTAATACAGGCTTGTAATATGTGTGAAATGATCACTTTAATATTCCTTTAGTTTCATTGCCTTCAGAATATTGTGAGTGCTTAAAAATGTATCTCAAATATTTTGCTAAGCCATAATGTGGGAACTTTGCTGAATTATAGTTGTAGTAATTAAAGAGAATATCAAAAGAGAAAATTTGTTATTTTTTTAGTATGCATATAGCCTTAGCTTGAAAGTTTGACTTTTTAACGTTTCTACCTTTTCTGGAAATAATGGGTTTATAATTTTTCAGCAAAATTTATCAAATATACTAATTTCAACCCACACAAAAAAGAAACTGAATTGAAACATGTAAATGAAATGAAAGAAAATGAATTAATTCCTTATTGGTTTTAAAATAATGAAAAGAGAGTTGTCCTTTATAAAGAAACAAGGTAACTTGATTTCTATTTTTATAAAGTATGTGAAATATACCATATATATGTTGGGTTATTTTGTTTTATCGGGAAGAAAGAAATAACTGTTTGGTGACTATTAACAGAAACAGTAAGTGAAATAGAAAAATGCTATTTTAGAAATGACATTATCTTTGGGGTTTATTCTCCTCAAACCTGACTTACTACTTCATCTCTTTGGGGAACTTTTATTTCAACAGCCAAACATGTACTTATTTAACTTCTCCAAAGAAAATGGCAGTCTGATTACTTTGTTGGAATTATTAAAGTTTTTTAATAGCAGTGTATGAAAAATGTTTTAGAAATTGTGGTAGTTGATATACATCATTTTTATTTCTTGATACTGATTTGAACCAAATTAGAGTTTTTGGCCCATTTATTATTTTCTTCTTTTGCATTCAACACTAGAGTATTGCTCTGCAATGTGATAGATTCAGAATTAAAATAATCCATAAGCAGTGTTTTCAAAATTTGAGATCTCAGGATTTGATGGATGGATGCTAATTTTTTAAAGCACATACAAAATAAGACAACCATTTATCTGTGCTAAATACTTAAGATAGAGATGATGGTGTGATCAGGTCCTCATCAGCAGTAGTGGGTCTACATAGTTTATACTTGTTGTTTCTTTTAACTTGACCTATTTGGTTGGCTAAAGTCTCCCTAACAACATTGCATAAAAGCATTAATAGCCAGTATCCTTGCTTGTTTCTGACTGTTAAGAAAAATACGTCTATGTTTTACTGTTGTATCTTTTATCTGTAGTATTGGAAAATGACAATTTTATTTTTTACTTATTTGTTTTTAATTAGGAATGAGTGTTAAATTTTATCACAAGTTTGTTATATTCAATGAAATGATGTTAAGGTCTTTTCTCCTTAAGCTTACTTCTGCAATAAATTAATAGGTTTTCTAATATTAAATTGCCCTTTCGTTTCTGGAAAGATACCTTCTTGATCATGGTATATTGTGAGATTTGCATTCTTGTACTCTCTTTGTCCTATTTTGCTGTTAGAGTCATGCTAACATAAAATGAGTTGGGATGCATATCTTCCTTTTTTACTATGGAACAGTTTAAACATAATAGGAATTATTAACTCCTTGAAAGTTTGTTAAAGTTTACCCATACTATAATCAAGGTGCCTTTGGTTGGGAGTGAGCAGCATTATGGTGATGGAGGAAAATTTTTGATTACATTTCTGATACTTTGTAAAATTATTGGTGTATTCAGGTTCTTTGCAGCTTACTGAATTGATTGTGGAAATTTCTTTTATTAGAAAACTATCCATTTCATTAATTTCCAATTATTTCATTTAGATCTTCAAATTTGGTGGCATAAAGTTTTAGATAATATTTTTTCTTCCTCCGTTGTTAAAAAAAAATATTTAGGTCTGGTATTACATCCTCTTTTAACAACTGGTATTTTTTCTTTAATGTTTTATTTATTTCTAGGAGAGAGAGAGAGAGAGACAGCGTGAGCAGGGGAAGGTCAGAGAGAGAGGGAGTCACAGACTGAAACAGGCTCCAGGCTCTGAGCTGGCAGTCAGCACAGAGCCCGACGCGGGGCTCGAACCCACGAGCCGCGAGATCATGACCTAAGCGAAAGTCGGACGCTTAACCGACTAAGCCACCCAGGCGCCCCTTTTAACAACTGATATTAAGATGTTGTTTGCTTTCATTGATTTGTTTTTAACCTTTCAGTGTAAAACAGAATACAGATACAGAAAACTCTAAAAACAAATGTGTATCTTGTGGAAATATTATAAGACAGACATGCTTGTAATTATCATCCAGTTCAAGAAGAAGAGTTTTGCCAGCCCCTTTAGAAGCCCTTCCATGTGCTTTATTACAGTACCATTTCTCCCTCCAAAGAATTAACTACTCTTCTGACTTACAGAATAATGACTTACTTAATTTTCCTTATGGTTTTATTACCCAAGGGTGTGTGTCTCTAAACACTATTTTAGTTGCCAATTTTTAAAAACTATTTTTACCTTTTAGATCTTTCTTATTCTGTAGTTATCTCCAACTTCTTTCTGTTCTTTATCAGTGATCTATTGAAAACTTGGTGTGTTTGACTTGCAGACGTCACTCCAGTCTTCTGTTTTGCTGATACCATATTTACAGTGCAGCTAAACATTTTTTTCCTATATTTTTTTAAATTGGCAGGTGGCATCAGAACTTAGATTTAGCCTTAATCTCTTAAGCAAGATTATAGGTGCTGTTCTGTCCTTTCATCAGAAGGCATATAATATTTTATAATTTTAAATGTTGGCAGCCATTAATGCTCAAAGTCTAGACCTATTAACTCATTATTTCAATTACTATATGGTGATTTTGTTATATAAGCTATCTAGAAGTGAAATTTGTTTCAATTTCTGATTATTTAATAAGGATTTTCTTTGGCATTAAAAAAATTCTACATGTGCATTGTGGTAAAAAAAAAATCTGGGTTTTATATTTTTAAAGTAATAAGATTATATTTATCTCTCCTATATGTAAATTTGCAAATGTTCCATTAGGACTTATAAAGAACTTCTATTTTTTTTTTCTTTTTTTTTTTTTTTGAGTACAATAGTTAAGACAGAGACTGGCCCATGAAGCATCTAAAATAATTACTATCTGGCCCTTTACAGACTGAGTTTGCCAACTAACTCCTAGGTGAGAAGTACCCTCTTTTTCCATAGTTTTCTCATTCCCATTCAGTCTGGGATTCATAATCAGTAATTTCTTCAATGGCTTATACTTATTTTTTATTAAAATTTTTAATGTTTATTTTTGAGAGAGAACATGCACAAGTAGGGGCAGAGAGAAAGGGAGAACGAAACCCGAATCAGGTTCTGAGCTAACAGCACAAAGTCTGACTTGGGGCTCGAGTCCATAACCCTGAGATGATGACCTGAGCTGAAGTTGGATGCTCAACTGAGTGAGCCACCCAGGCGTCCCAAGGATTATTATTTAAAAATTTTTTTTATATTTATTTAAAAGATTTTTAATGTTTATTTCTGAGAGAGAGAGAGGGAGAGGGAGAGACCTACCACGTGAGCAGGGGAGGGTCAGAGAGAGAGAGAGAGGGAAATACAGAATCTGAAACAGGCTCCAGGCTCTGAGCTAGCTGTCAGCACACAGCCCAGCGCGGGGCTTGAACCCACCAACCATGAGAGCATGACCTGAGCCGAAGTCAGAAGCTTAACCGACTGAGCCACCCAGGGTCTCCTTATTTTTTAAAGTCCTTACATATAACGGCTGAATTCAACCCTGCTCATGACCATTAAGTTTTGATATCATTGAAATCTATTTCCCAGGCCAATATTTTTTGGTCTTTTGTGTATGATTATTGAAAGCTTTTAAAAGAGAAGCCCACTTGATATTTGTTTGGTATTAAATCAGTGGTTTTTCCTAAATAGTGTTCAGTCAGTCTTGGCCATTAGTATTATTAAATTATAATTTAAAGTGATAATTTTATATGGTACAGACTGTTAGGTTTTTTTCCATAGTTTCCCTTTTTCATGAATCAAAGTGCAATTTACATAAACAAATTATTAAAAATCATTCTGAGAGCAGATCTGAAGTTTTGGGAAACAGGATTTTGTTTTTATTAAAGATGTTAGAGTTGGTTGACTTACAAAGTTATAGTTTATTGATTTGTTCAGATATTATAAAATATAATTTTCGCAAAACAAGGATTTTTGAAAAAAAAAAAAAGGCTGATCTGGTAATGTGTTTATAGGTAGAGAGAAGAGTTTTGGCTCTGTTAAAAACAAGACAACAGGTCGTAAATTGAGTCTCTTATGCTAAGCCCTACATCACCAGACTGAGACTTAGCTTAATTACAGTATTGGCTCCCCTAAAAATGGAATCTTAAACCAGTCCATCAGGAGTGACCTAATCACCAGCACCAGTTAGGTAATCTTCTTGATAGATTTTTCCCATTCCATGAAGGCAAGCGACCTTGCCATAACCACTTTGCTTTTTTGCCTAGTGTAATGTCTTGTTCCTACTCCTTTCTGCCTATAACACTCATTCATTTATTTCCTATAGCCCCTGGGAGCTTACTTCTGTCTGTTAGATTGCATGCTGCCTGATTCATGTTCTTTGAACAAAGCGCACAAAAATCTTTAAAATTTACTCAGTTGAATTTTGCTTTTTAATTGCTATTATAACCATATAAATGGGTTTTCTTATCCACAAGAGAGAAAAATTTGTATCATGGGCATTTCTAGTGTATTTATAACATAGTTGTGTTGGGTAATCAGGAAGCCAGAACTGACCCATTCTTAGGAATTCAAGATGACACTGTTACGGTTTTGTATGTGCTTGTGTTTTTCTCTGCATTTGTATCCTGTCTGTCATACATAAGTTTCTGATATTTATGTCCTGGCAAATTGGAAAATGTTATCCTTTAATTTCTTTCATCTTTCTATGGCTGTTACTTGTGTTCAGATTAAAAAACAACAAAAAACACCAGAGGCGACTCAATGGAAGTTGTCAAAAAAAAAAAAGCATGCAAAATTTATTTTCATTTGAATGCTTGTTAGCAGCAGAGCACATTTTTAAACTTTTGATTTTTATTTAGGAAAGTGCTGTATTGACATACAAACTTCTAATCCCATCAAATAATTATATCCAAATGGGAATATTAAATCATTTGAGCCATTGCGTGTCCAAAAAGCTCTGAGGAGAGGATCTGTCACTCTCTTCTTCTCCAGGTTTCATAGCTATCTTGTAAACATTGTTAACTGGGAAATTTCTTAATGTTTGTTGTTATTCTTGATTTACACTTATTTATCTTGTTCTGTTACCAACAAATAGTTAGAATCAAATACTTGCCCTTTTGCTAATGACAAACCTTTATCAGGGCATAACATGCTTTTCATCCATGTTAAGCGGTCTTTATTGTGGTGTTGAAGGAAGAGTTTGGTGTTGAAGGTTGTTTGACACATATGTTTTGTAACAGTGTAAAAATTTAAGTTCTCTTTGACTTCTGCACTTTTGACTTTTCCTATGTATGTGTTTACCAGTGTCTTAAATGTTCCTTCTGCTTGTTTATCCTTCCTTCTATTCCTATTGTTTTTTATTCCTACTTTTGGTACCCACCAAAATAATAGAAATGGTCACTGCCTGTAATTCACTTTGTATGTAAATTACTGTTCTAAGGGCAGTTAGTAATGGTTACTTTATGCTTTTAAGGGGTTTTCTAGTCTATACCAATCATTTATGAAATGTTTTTCTAAATAGTAAAAAATCATTACGTTACCAAATTTGAAAATGAGTTATCTATTTGATACCTAAGAGTTGATTTAAGATTATCCTTTAAAATACCATATAAAGGGGTGCCTGGGTGGGTGGCTCAGTCGGTTAAGCGTCCGACTTCATCTCAGGTCATGATCACATGATTCATGGGTTCCCGCCCCACATCGGGCTCTGTTCTGATGGCTAGCTCAGAGGCTGTAGCCTGCTTCGGATTCTGTACCTCCCTCTCTCTCTCTGACCCTCCCCTGTTCACACTGTCTGTCTGTCTCCCTCTCAGAAATAGATAAAAACATTAAAAATTAAAAAAAAAATACCATATATGAACAGTTGCATTCTAAGAAACTTTCACAGATGGAAGAGAAAGATCTGCAACAAGGCATGTCCTGATCAAACTGTGGAATCATAGAGGTTATTCTGGTAGTTGTGTATAAATTAGTATTCCTGAGTTGGGTAATGACTAAATGTGAAGAGAAGATGAAAATGCAAGTAACGGAATGAATTTTAAAACTTGGGAAATTGCCCTTTTTTGGTAGGTAAAAAACTATTAAATATCAGTATTTTTTATGGCTCCACTTAATACATTCATTTGTAACTAATGTTAGTAAGAAAAACGTTAAGTGTTAAATATTTGGATGAAGAGATCAATTGAAGGGTTGTATTATAAGGAAAGGGTCATGACACTAGAATGGAAAGATCTTAAAGATCTTTTTTTTTTTTTAATGTTTTATTTATTTCTAGGAGAGAGAGAAAGAGAGAGAGAGCATGAGCAGGGGAGGGTCAGAGAGAGAGGGAGACACAGAAATGGAAACAGGTCCCAGGTTCTGAGCCGTCAGCACAGAGCCCGATGCAGGGCTCGAACCCACAAACCGTGAGATCATGACCTAAGCGAAAGTCGGACGCTTAACCGACTAAGCCACCTAGGCACCCCTAAAATGTAAAGATCTTATGGAGAACATTCATGTGTTTTCTAACTTCCGTGTACACCCCTTAGGAAGGATCTAACTCAGCTCCCGTTTTCTTAAAGCTTTTACTGAGCACCCAAACAGAAAAGTGCTCCATGATGGGAGAGAATAGAGAACATTATGTATGTATTTGTCAAAAAAATTTGTTGAGTTTTTAGAATGTGTTCCTGAGTATCATATAACAAAAAGGAAGACTGAGCACAGAAGAACAGTTGGATCCCTATGTTTCACTTCAAGCAGAATATGTTCCACCTAGGCCTCTTAAAGTTCTTATTGTCCTATTTTGTTTTAGCTTCTCCCACTCTATAAGGACATGTACTATCTCCAACATATGGGAGCTTCCCTATTGGTTACGGTCGCTGTGGCCGCCTGTCAAATTCTGACTGAAACGTGCCAAATTACTCATTCATCAACTGACATTCTATGATTCTTTTCAAAAATTCTTTTTAAAAGATGTTTCTGTATAAGTTCCTTTTAAAAGAATGGAGTAGTGAAATGATAAATAATGGGTTTTGGATAAGGACTTTGAATATTGACTAATAACCTCTTTATAGTGACCTTGACCTGCTATTTTAATCTTAGGTTAACATTCATGCAATGCTTTCTTATCAGATATACTTAGGCTCTTGTAGTCTTATGGGTTCTATCTGAGGCTCTTGTATATCTCATTTTAAGAGACAGATGAGGTGAAAATTGACTATAAAAAAAGCATATACCATGCAAAAGAAGATATTACACCCACATAGTAGGCTGAGTATTTAGTGAAAAGATGTTAACAGGATTTAAAGGCTGGAAGGAGTCGTTGTTCAGAGTTGTTCCAACCAGTCCCTCATTGTTAAACAGTTGGGTTGTTTCTAGCATTATGCTTTTGTAAACCGTATTGTAATGAATAAGCTTGTATGGATTCTCAGTCCCTTATCAGAAATCCGTAGAGGGAGTAGATCTGTTTTGGAGTTCAGTTTTTTGGATTTTAGAATTGTTAATGTGATGCGTGTTCCAAAATTATAGAACATTTCTGGGGAGGAAGCACCAGGTAAACAAGTCCCTGTTTCTGACAGAAAATGTATGATTATAACACTGTTGGGTAAATGAAGACTGTAATCAGCTTCGTATTCATTTAAGTCAAAATCTGTTGTCAAATGACTTTATATCAAAGCTAGGAAATTGCTGTTGGTTTTTGGAGATTGTGGACATATGTATGTATATGTTTATACAATAGTACAAAGCCTGCTTGAGATTCTCTCTCTCCTCTCTCTCTGCCCCTTGCCTGCTTGCACTCTCTCCCTCTCAGAATAAATAAATGAGCATTGAAAAAAAATAAAAGCTTGATGCACAGTTTGAGCAGCAGCCTTAAAGAATTCTTCATAATCACCCTTAAAAGGTTATCAGTCAATATAAAGAGTCCTTAACCAAAGCCATATGAACTGCCATTTCTTTATCTAAATATGTTTTCTTGTAAAACTACAGCATTCTACTTTTCATTTATCAGATTGGCAAAAATCCAAAGTCTGGAAACACATTCTAGTAGTAATACTGGGAAAGACCAGCTCTACTTCCATATATTGTTAGTAACAGTGGGAAAAAGTTTAACCCTACAAAAGGAAAAACTGGCAGTATTTAACAATTTCTCTTGATACAGAACATCCTTGTTGGAAATTATTCCCGAAATACACTAGTATGTGGTACCCCTGACCCTAGGACTATTTTAAACTGCGTATTCAGGTATCTGAATGTGAGACATTTATTTACTTATTTTTTAACGTCTGTTTATTTTTGAGAGAGACAGAGCACAAGTGGGAGAGAGGCAGAAAGAGGAGGAGACGCAGGATCCAGGCTTGAAGCTGTCAGCACAGAGCCCAATGTGGGGCT